>JACATO010002450.1:1642500-2242500 GCA_018389105.1 Nautilus pompilius
TTTGAATTTATGTATATTTAACTCTATCTCTGAATAAACAAAACTTTGTTATGTACACAAGTGAACATGTGAAAACAACATACATTGGTCAATTTCAGACAAATGTTCAAAATTGTCCACCATTTATACGCAAAAATGCACCACAACATTCTGAGACGGATTAGTATTACAGTAGTGCACATGTGAACTGAGATGTTGCTCAGTCACTACCTCCAAATCTAGTAGTGTTTGAAGTTTAGCACTGTACACTTCAACTTTCATGACCCCCCCCACAGGTGTAAGGTCACGTGACCTTGAAGGATATTCATGAGCAGATCCGCAATGACCTAATCATATCCCAGAAAACTCCATATCAAGAAAAGCTCAAACATCTGTGATGTGGTGGTGTGCCATCTTACTGAAAGTAAACTTCAGAGCCTCCATACGGATGCTTATGGTAGGAACAGCATTACTGCGCAATATCTACAGATAATTTTCACCCACTACAGTATCATTAAAACAGAATGGTCCAACAATGCCATAAGAAGAAAGCCCCACCCACACTGTAACTCCTGGTAGGTTAACCTCTTTCTCCAATTACGTGTTTGGGTTTTGCACTGCCTAAAACACACAGCTGTGACAATTTGTGCCCCTATTCAGTTTAAAGGATGTCTCATTAGACTACACCATTCCATCCTCAAAATCAGCACAATGAATGTGCATGTTAATGAACCACATCTTCTATCCAGATCATTTGTTCAAAGCAAGGAAAACCACAGGTATGTATGGTTTCCGCCTCAATTCTTTCAAAATATGATGCACAGTAGGTTGACTCATCTCCAATTCACATGCACACTGCCTTGATGACTTTTTTGGAGAAACATGGTACATGATTATTACAGTTTACACATTTTCAAGACTCTATGCTCTCCTTTTTCTTGTGTTCTGGATTTTATTCACATTTTGGACAGTTCTTTGGTTCTCAAATTTATCACATGTACAACTGATAAACAAGTGGGAGTTGATGCTCCATACTGTCCTAACCAGACATGCTGCATTTCCTTTACATTTTCAAACTAAAATACCACTTTTAAAAGTTTTTCCTCTGTTTAAAACTCAGGCTTCTGTCTGCCATGTTGATGGTTTATATGAACAGAAAGTATGCAACATTGCAGAAGATGAACATTGTATGTTGTTTTTACATATTCATTTGTGCACACATATTTCTGAATCAACCTATAAACATCATTTAACAATAATAATTTTCTTAAATGTTAATATGAAATCTGGCACCGTTTCTCAAATTTGTCAGTAGTTTTGTTGTAGCCAATTTCAACACGGCTTCAAGACTGATCAGATACTGTTGTATTTTTGACATCCATGGTAGAATTTTTTGATGAAACAAACTCAGCATTTAAAATTAAATTGAATATAATCTGGAAACCTGGCTGGCTTCAGAAATGTGAACAATTTTGGTATACTCTCTTTAAATGTTGCATTAACTGAAAGTGTAGTTAACTACAGGCTACTTGGAAAATCCCCAAAATCTGTAACTAATGGATTTGGAAAAAGTTTTATTTTTGTTTATAAGTTGTCAATAAATCCTCAATTCTGTTTCAAAACTTATTTTTAAATGTCTGTCTTATTTCTGCATACTTTGCATTATTGATGGAGGCTTTGCAATGTGGTTAAGGTTGCATTTATGCAAATAAATTTCAAACGGCATTAATTTGGTCTGAAATACTTTGATTCTTCCAATGGATTTCAAGTACAAATAATCCAGTGGTGCATTATGGTTGGGTTCTAAATACATTCAAGCATTTCATGTCAACCAGAAATGCAAGATCTGCAATTCAATCACCATCTGTTAACTCAGAAATATTCCTTGATTTACCAATCAGACTTTATTAAAAAAAAAAAAACCCTTCTCACACTTTGCCTTTGCTTAATCCTTTGACTTGAAAGAGAAGGCAAATTACCGTATTCTGAATCAATCTCTTCAGGGAAGTGTTTAAATTGCTTGAGATTCAAAGCAGGGATCAAATTCAAATAAAGTTAAGTTTTAAAAACCACTATCTTGACATGACCCATAGTACTTGATGGTAATGCAATGATCATGACTAAGGCACCTTTCCAAAAAACTTTTCTCATCAATCCTACTAATTCTGCCTTCTGCCCTATCATAGCAGCAGCAACATCTTTGGTTAAGCTGACAAATTTGTTAGGATCCAGACAGATTCTTAAGCATACTTTCTATAGCTTGAAACAAATCACTGTTTTGTTTTATCAGAGTTTACCATTGCTGCTAATTCTTCTGTTATTCTGAATTCAGTCAATTCCACATATGAATATTAGCATTTGTGGCATATTGGTAAGATCAGTGCTGTCAAATTTGGTGATGATAAAGAATGATCTACGAACTCAGCAGTCCTCTTACACAGATCTGCGATATTCCTCTTTTCCATGCACATGTACTAAGCTACTTCTAGAAGACTCTTTTTAACAAATTTTTCATCTTATCTTCACTCTCTTTTCCTATCAATGTTTTATATTTAACAGTATGTGTGGCTTCATAACGACATTTAAAATTCTATTCTTTAAAAATCTTAACATTTCTATTTTCATAATCACTTTCACTTTTTTGCCATCAACAAAGACCTTTGTTGACCATTTGTGACAATTTCCAAACAAATACATGCATATGCATTGAAGTTAATTTTTAAAATATGGTATTGTTTTCATTACTTGCTTTATTAAAAAAATTGACAGCACATGAGCAGTGAACTGATGACTATTAATTGGCATTAATGCAAAATCTGACAAATTAGTAGGGACTTAAATTTACATTTTGCATGATATAAAATAACATTAAAATTAAGAAATTTTATAATATGAAAATATCCTGGTCTGGGCCATATAAGTAGATAACCACCAGAGGTTTAATCAAATAGCTATTTTATCAGGCCAATGAACTGTAATCTTTGGTGGCTGTTAAGGTGACAAGCTACCTACACAGACAAAGATATAGTATCATAAGGAAATATTTTATCAGCATTAATTCAACCATTGACAATATACCAATAAAAGCTGTAATATAATAATATTGGCCTAAGAACTATATTGCCAAAATTTGGGTAGCTTGGGTCATATGATCAATTACCCTAGCATCCACCAACAGTTAATGTTTTACTATGTCAGATATATTCTTAAAAATAGCTATCCAGCCAAGCCAATAAATGTTGTTAAGGTGGCCTAATATTGATAAGGCCAAAAATATAATAAAGGCTTCTTAATGAAATTTTATGGCCCAAGCTAGGATAATTCTCCCAATGTATGTTTTATGCAGTTGGAAAATGCATATATATATAATTCATTAACAAATTTGAAATGGTTAAACAATTTGTAAATTTACAACAGTTTACAATGGCACATTTTCATCAATGGCAAGTAATAAGTACAACAGAATGGCAACACAGGTCTTCTAAGAAATAAAATACATTTAAAAAGATTTTTTTCAGACCATAATAAATGTAAAAGTTGAAGATATTGGCAAGCTGTAAAAAAAAGATATCACGGAGACTAATAAAATTGGAAATTTAATATATTGCAGGGTCATAGAAACACCCCACAATCCAGGGATCAGAGAACCGTGCCACAGACCATTTCTAACCATATCCCCCTTGCAATTGTATGGTTTGTTGTTAATGATGTGGCAAAAAACTGCAGTGTCACAAAGATATTTTTCTTTCCAGCTAACGGGATAATGCCATCCAATGTCAAGCAGGTTTTCCCCCTTTCTATTACAGACTACCAAACTTGACTTTCCCACATCTGCCCCTCCTCTCCATAAGGACGTTAAGACCAGACGTGTGATTTTTTTCAAATTATATTATCTACCACATAAGAAAACCAAAAAAAAAAAACAACAACACAAAAACATCCCACAGATGTTGCTGCTGAGTTAATACTTAGATAATGTAATTAATTAAGGTTCACACCCAATGCATAGAAAAAAAAACTGTCTTGTCTAAATACCTCATCTGGTATATTTGAATGCTTAGCATCAACAATATTGTGTTTGCTAAATCCTTTATTTATTGGCTCATTATAACTGTTTGTTGCAACAGATGAGCCTGCTTCCTCATCTAATCTGGACTCCTCCAACAACTGTAATGAGAAAACAAATTCAGGGTATTGATTTTTGTCTTACCAAAGCAATAATAATACCTTTGATAACATACAAAATGACAATTTCCCCTAAAGATGGGTCATGCATATTCTACCAAAAGTTAAGTACCTTTTTTATATATCTTGGTTGTTCTTCTAGTTTCAGTTATAATTCCTTTTGTTTTCTTCAAATCAAATTCAGTGTTCTACATCAAGAAAAAAAAAACTTGCATTTTAACCTGCAAGTATTACCTAATTTAAAAATAAAATCAGAAACCTTGTATACTAAAAAAAAGTAAAATGGAGAAAAAAAGTTAAAATTTTTCTTTAATATTTTGACATCTGTCTTTAGTTTACAAAAATATCCTATCAACAAAGAATTTTGTTTTATATTTCTGCATATTCATTTTCTCCATGAATCTAAATTAATCAACAGTTTTAAGCTGTTGCTATTCTCCATTTTATTTATTTATTTCATTTCCCTCCAAGACAGCAATGGGAACCAGATTCTGATTTCATTTCACAGTTGTTTTATATCTATTTATACACCTCAATGAAAATTAAGCATTATCAGATTTTCCTTCATATTAACAAAAAAAAAAACTGAAGCAGTAAAGTTTCAAGGCTGAGAGAAACAAGGTCTAAGTTTTGACCATGTACTCACGAATCTGGCACAATTTGATAGTATATACATACACACGAGGTTGGCCTTTAAAAATTAAAGTATATAATATAGCAGTTAAATCTACTACAATGACTATATAAAAATGCATTGGATAGATACTTTGGAAACATGAGCTTTATACAAGTCCTCATTCTTCCTCACAAAGATATAATTATCACAATCTATCTTATCCACTATTGCACACAATCTGAAATGCCAACCAAGTGAGAGAATGTTGATTGGTACCAAAAACAATGGCTGGCACAAAAGTGCCCAGTGTGCGCTGACTTCAGCTGACCAAACAAGAGAAGACCCTGCTAGCATCAAATTTGGAAAAAATTGGATTGCCCAAAGAAAACCCATGCAGAGAGACTGATACAGAAGACCAAGAAGAAACCATGCTGAGAAAGGTCTTCAAATCAAGATGAATTCTGACAAGATTTGAACATAGGTCCTCAGTCACAGCAAGTTGATGTACTACACAGTTGTTCATCTGCTGCCCACCACTATCTATACATCCGCTAAGCAGTATAAATTCAAGGTGTTGCAACTCTAAATCTTCTACTGTATACAAGCCACAGAAATACTACACAGAGGCCAAAAGATGACAGATAATTAAAATGAAAAATGCTGAACTTCCTGCACACACAAGGAGACAACTTAGCACGCACCACTCCATCACCAGTTGACAGAGCATACACTGACCTGAAGAACCAACAAGGTGATGACCATGGTTCTACACCAGTTTACATGTGAAATGTTCCTGATTGTCAATCAGCAATAAGCCAGCTAGATACTGGTAGAATTAACATTTCCAATATAATCTGAGAGTACAGACAAAGCAGCACATCAGTCTAGTGAAAGTCAATTTCTCTAGCATTGTGTCAATGATTGAATGTCAACATTATGGGAAGTTTCCAATCTAGAAAACTTTGCCTCTGGTGGTGGATCTGTTGTGAGAGGATTTCCTACTCATAAATGTAAGCTTCATCTTGTTGTTAAAGGTACTGTAAAAATATTCTTGAGCTTGTCATTGTCCCCCATTTTGACAATCTCCTGCCTGCTACAAAACCAATATTCATGCAAAACAATACCAGACTCACTCAGCAACTGCAGTGTGAAATATCTCCAAAGCAATACAAATAAATCACTTGCTTGGCTTGGTGAGCCTGGATATTAAACACGATAAAGCATCTTTGAGACTGAATTATGCTTAGTGTGAAAAAAAATCCTCTTGTTCAGAATACAGCTAAAATGGCCCAATTTTTTTGTGATTGGTGGCAAAAAATACCACAGATATGCATTCAACATCTTGATAGTAGTATGAGCTGGTGACAGAAATCATCTGTACACAATACTGACATTACATGAAGTTCTCAGGATACTGACATTTTCATCGTAAAATACTGATAATGTATATAACACCATGCACTTTCCAACAATACTTTTTCATGCCATTTTACACATTAAGGTGAGTATAATGTGCATAATGTGTCATTGTCAATAGAGAAAGTTAACAAGTACAATACTTGGTCACAAAGCTTTTCCAACTATAGATTATTCTAACAAATAAAAAAAAATGGTTAATATATTTTATGAAAACTAATGCACTGAATGCAATTAAGATATAGAGAGACCTTCAGAGGCTGTCAATTTTCAAACATAGCAGTGTGCAACTGTTCCACCCTCAATGAATGCAGGCATGCAAAAAAAATGATCTACTAAAACTCTTCATTTTTAGACATGGGAGAAAACCAGAGAGCCCAGAACCCCCATGGCCAGCTGGTAAATAAATATGTTCAGAGTATGTTAATTCAGATACTTTGTTCTGAGCATTACATTCCAAGCACACACTAGTTCTCATGCACTTTTGTTTATTTACTTATCCACTACAAACAACATGCAGTACTGTTTCATAGTGTTTGGGATACTTGCTTGATACATTAATCTCTTACCTGTTGCACAAGTTTACTCATAGCTGCCTCATCATCATCACTGGATTCATCCCCACCTGTAGAATAAACTTTGTGCTGATCTGTATGATTAAAATCACAGAAAAAAAATCCATGAAAAAAGTGAGACAGATAAAATTATCTTTATAACATCTTGAACAACACTAATTCATTTGAACTCTTTCTTCTGGTTTTGAATGCATACACAGAAACATCCCAGTAAGTATAATTACTTTTCACAATCACAGCAGAATGGCGTAAGACATTTAATTTGATTTCCCATTAAGTGAAAGTTGGAAATCTTTTACCTTTATGATAACGTGTTTTTCCACACAATCTGCAATATGTAGATGCCAAGAGAACTTTTAGGAGCAGGCAATGCTATTTATTATCTGAGAATTCTCAAATTAAACATGCTGCATCCTAGAGAATACTGGTTCAACTGCTTATCTTGTTGACAATGAACAGCTGAGCTACAGACTCCTTCACTAGTTCTTTCACATTGAAAAACGTGTAAAATAACTTTTTTTTCCCCATATAAGCTGATCAAATAATAACAGCCACAAATATATTAACCAGAGTATATTATCTATAGAAAACAAAATGTTGTTTCACTGGTACTAGAATTGCTAAGCAAAACCAAAGTTTATATATATTCTTGTTAAAAGCATGATAAAAAGCATTATCATAGCCTTCAATACCATTGTATATTAAAAATGGTAAACATCTGTGTTTATTATAATCCATTCTCATTGACACATCCAACAATCAAGACTTTTTAAATTAAAAAAATATTTAAAAAAACAATGTCTAAATATTTTTAAGTTCTGTTTAAAATTATCAAATGTTTGTCTAATATTTTCCATCAAATGTCTCAAAAATTGTTCTAACCAATTTTGCTCATTTATTTATTTTAATAAAACTGTATAACTTCAAAGAAAATAGAAACCACTAACATTGTTTCTGTCAACAATTGTGGATTTAGTATCCATACACAGCAACAAGAATTACACAAAAGAAAACTGTTATACCTGTAGACTTCAGGGATTTCTTCTTACATTTGATTTTATCCAGTCTCTCCTGAAGTTCTTTGTCCTTCTCCAGACCTATGAGAGCTTGTTTTGCATCAACCTGTAGCTCATGAGCTGCCTGCTGAATCAAGCAACGCACCTCATCCAGACTAGAGCGATTATTTCCAGTAGGGTAATTTGCTTTGACAGTTCCTCCATTCTTATTTAGAGAAATTACATTTTTATTATACAACTTGAATGGGCAGTTTGCATCTATGTTAAGGTTGTTTTCAAGATATTCATCTTTACCTAAAAATATAAGAAAGCTCTGCAATTAAAAATAATCCTGACAAAAATCCAATTCCTTTTTATACAATTAGCTATATTTACAGTTTGACATATTAAAAATAAGCAACAATTACATTTATACAGGTCTTTAGTTCAACCACATCTACTAAAGTATGATGCATAGGCATACAGTTCTCATTAAAAACGTAACAGTGATTTATCAGAAAATCCAGCTCAGATTTCCATGTTTAAACATTTAGAATACACAGTACAACAAAAAAAAATTAAATATAATCAATTTCGACTTCAGACATTTCAAAAATAATGAAGGGATCTTTAGTGTGTAGACGTTACACATTTTTTGGAGTGTCTAACATCAGCAATACTAGAAGTCACAATTACAGTTGGCAGCTTAATATCTTAAACATTTTTTTAATAACAGAAATGTAAATAAAGGAAATAAATTACTGGCAAATGTAACAGTTATCAGCAATAGTATGGATCCATTTAAAAATTATCTCGGATAAATATTTCTTTTTCCAGGTGGTTTTGTATAAGCAATAACAACTTGTCTCCTTGTTTGTTTGTTTATTTTGTCTTTTCATCAACAAATGATTTGTTGAAAACATTGACCTATGAAGAACTAAAATTTCATCAAATAAGCTGTCTTCCCTTACACCAGATCATAAGGTCTAAAATAAGTATATGTATATATAATATGCCTGTAAAAAATCAAACTGCTGTGTTCAAAATTTTGAGAACTTACAAGGTAAAATCTAAAAAGTATTTATTAAGAGAAACTAAATAATAAAAGCTTTATAAGGATCCAAAAATAAAACAACTAACTTTTTTTTTAGTGCAATGGAAACAGTGGAGATAGAAAACAAATAACACAAGCAAACCACCAAAAAGTGCAGCATTCTCCTCATCATCCTGAATCTGTGACAGTCTGTTTTGTGTCTGCTGGTGAGGAGCAGAGAGCTGAGAGTCCAGTTCCACTTCGCTACATATTTCATCTAAAAGATCACTGACCTGCTCCTGTTGTGAGCGTCTATCTGGAGGCTGGTAAATCTGCTGAGACTAAAGACGAAAATATTTGCTGGAATGGTTTTATATTAGTTCCTCTTTGTAAAGAGTAAACTATTATTTCAAAGTTATTCAAATACAAACATAACATTTTATTTAATGCATCTACTTATTAAATGTCCTAAACATACTGACTGAAACAATGCTGCTAGAAAATCTTATGTAAATGAGCACTTTCAATATTAATATTAATAGCACTGAGTCAGTATTGCATACACAAATCCACTGACAGTATAATGGTTACAAGTTTAAAAAAATACAAAAAAACAAGTTTTAGTTAATTAAGAAATAATTAAGTTAATTCAACTTTCAGAAAAATCTCAACATAACTTAGTTGCACAAATACACAGTAAAATAGTGCAAACAAACGAACTTTTCAAACGTATGTAACTCTGATTAATCAAATCCATAACTGCTTAATGAATAGTTTAGTGTTTCATAACGTGTACAAAACATACCTGACAATGGTAGAATATAACAAGTAGTAAACTACAAGTTTAGTTGGACAACAAAGAAAGTTTGTTCATGATTTATGAAGTTCACAACTAAAAGAGTGAAACTTACTGCATGAAATTCCATTTAGTTTAGATGATTTTGTGCAATTGTGTCAAAACACAGTAACCCTCCCCACATCATTTATGTATAATGCATGCTTGTACAGGATTATTTCTTAAAATGCCTTTTCTACTACTCACATGTTTTGTAGTTGCATTGTAGCGTGATGAGTCCATTCCTTTCAGATTTGCCAATCGCTCCTCTAGTTCAGCCTGAGTTTGTGGTGGCTCTGATAAAATTAAAAAAAAGGTGAATGCATATATTCAATCTTCTTATCATGGTGCCCAGTGTGCGTACAGAAAAACTCCAAAAAAATAACTAAAGATCCTTACACTACAAACGCATTGTCACCACTTTGGTACATTATAAATATTTACTCAAGCATGACCAAGCAAGCATATTTGGCTTTTAAATTCCTTTCAGCTTTCAAAATATTTTTACTGATATTGATTTAAGAATGTGAAAATTAGAGTTTTCCCTTAAATACAGAAAGAAAAAAAAATTTTAATTATGCAAAATTAAATTTTAAAAAGTTATATAGTTTAGAAAAAATCTAGTTCTGCCATTTTAATTTGTATAAGCTCTGGAGGAGCTCCAAGCTATTATCAAAATGTAGAAAGGTACTAGTAAATAAATATACACCAAAGTAGACTCAAAGAAAATATTCTAAATATAGTGTTGCTTCCTTTGCTAATATTTCCATAGAATTCCATCATTCTTGTAAATTTAATGTTTTGTACTTTTAAAACCATTTGACTGGCAGCTTACTGGTTCCTTTGGGTTTTTCTCGAAGCTTCACCAATCTCTGAGCAATTTCTATATCTGGTTTGGCCATCACACGATAAGCATTTCTCTCTGGACTCGCATGAGCTAGTCGAGGGTGGTGGACAGATTTGGAAGTTGGAGATTTTGATTCCTGAAGAGATGCCACTCGTCTTGAAAAATATAAATAAATAAAGGAGTCACGTTTTTGTATCAACATACAGACAAGTTTAAAAGAAACAGCTGTTTACAATTTTTATTAAAAATTGTTTATTTTTTTCCAATGTAAAATGACAGCATTATTAATTTCTGAATTCATTACAAATTACTATTATCATAAATGCTATTCTATCTGTAGAAGCATCTAATCATTCAAAAGTACAACTAGTATGTACTATGTAATACTACTTCAGCTTGCAACAAGTGCCAATAACAGCAGAGTTTTTACAAAGCTCTGTGGCTGTTCCCTCACAGCAAACAAAGATATTGATGGTAGACATTTAAAACAATTCTATTTCAACAAATATTTTACTGAAAATCTATAAAATTAAAATAGCAAGTAAAACTCAGGCAGATCCAGGCTGGCTTCCACATCTTTCAGAAGACACACACAAAAGAAACCAAAAACATGTAGCCATCAAAAGAACTGAGATAATGTCAGCTGACAATGCATTAGTACTTTGGAAGATTCCTCTCAATCCCCTTCCTGGAGCATATAATCCAAGAGTTAACAAGTAGTTTCACAGATTGACAATGGCACATTATACCCATGTAAAATACAATAATCCCTGACAAATTAAAATGAAATACAGAAAGCTTGTTGCCATGAACTTTCATCTGACCACACTTTAAATGCAGAGTTATACAGTTAGAACAAATTGTGGAGCAAAAAGAGAACTGCTAACTACAATCCAGGAAACTAAAAACTATAGACAGGAAGTTATTCAACATTTGGAGTATGTTGAAGAGCCTGTGCACAGTGCAAGTGAATGTGAGATGTTAATTTTTGCATTTAGATATCTAAAAACCTACAAGTAGTCTTCAATGGTACAAGATAAGTTAAATGGACCTGTATTGATTCATGTACAATACAACATGGATATTAAAATGCCAAAAGTGATTGATTACATTCAAATAAATAAATCAAATGCCCATGCCATTTAATTCTTATGGATACTAAATACTGACTAAATATCATACACATTAATACCATACAACATTTGGAAGGCATTTTCTTTCGTCATAATTTTGGAAGGAAAAGCATTAAAAATTTTTTTAACATTTTTCCTTCTGTCAAAATAGAGCATTTTCTAAAGAAGCAAAGTATATAGCACTTGGCATCATATCAGAGAATCTGCCCAAAGTGAAGTAATTAAAACCTTTGTGTAGTATAACATCTTGAAACAAAACATATTTCTGATTTATTACGAAGACTAGGAAACAAAATAAAACTGAGCAGAAAAGGAAGAAAATCAATGTCATTGTAATTAAGAGAAAAGCATTAAAAAAATAATGAAATGAAATGATGAAAAGCTGTCAAATAGGAACAAAAAAAAACAAAATACTAGCTGACCCCAATTTTAGAGAATGCTTATAACAAGTCTAACTGAAGCAACATAACATTAGTTATTCCAGTTCCTATCAGATACCATTTTAAAATATTTCAGATTTAAAGTACTTCAATAGAATACTACAAAAAAAGAAATATACACATGTGTGTCACATGTTCAGCGTTTACAAAATATATTTTTTTTTTACTTGTATAGAAAAATTCAATGTGTCACACACAAAAATACAAATTTAATATTAGTTTATCAATGTATACATTTGTTGTTCTTAAAGATTAAATAAATGCAAAAAATTTCACAATCTTTAAGATTATATTGATATAAAGATTAATATTTAGTAATTGAAATTTTATTTACTCTTAAAGCTTCTTGATATTTCCAGGAAGTAGAATATATAACTTGCACAATTTTATCAAATGAGATAATGTACATAAGATGTTTAATTCCTTGCAAAATCACAAACAATTTTATTAATAGACATAGATATATAGTAGATGTATGTATAGAAATTCAAAGAAACAGGTAGTTTGAAAATTTATATTAAACCATTTTTATTGAAAAGTTCTTTTTTAAAAAAATATTCACACTTTCTATTTCCATGATCTAGTTTCCAGAAAGATACACGACTACTAAAAATACATTTCCTAATGTCCAATCACGAAAACATTTAAAAGCTTATCCATACGACCTTAGTAGTGATGGGACTTGTCACCATTCAAAAAATCTCTCTGTCATTCCGCATGCCTATCATCCCATTATGTTCATAAGCCAAATTTGACAACCAGAGACTCTAGTTGTTTTTGTTTGTATTTCATACTGCTGTTCATACAACAAATCCAGAACACATCTTACTTTTTATATGCCTCTGGCGGGGAAAACCGAGCTGGGCCGTCATCTGGTTTTGTGTGGCTGTAATGTAAAAAAAAAAAAATAGAATTAATTACGAAAACATTTATATATAATGAGAAATTACAACTGGGAGATATATAATGCATAAACAATGCAATGTACAAAAGCAAACTGAATATGTTATACAGTGCATTAGTATTTGGTACATAAAACCTTTTTCTCAGAGAGAGCATGGCACTTTGTTTTCATGCTTCAGTAAAAGTTATCAATGTATGACTGCAGGATATTGTTCCAAACATCCTGTAGCATTTTCAGCAATTCATTTAAAGCATTTAGTTGGTGTTTCGCTTGTCATTTGACTTTCCTTGGTAGCCTCAATGATATTCATACCAAGATTTCATACAGGTCAAGGCATCTTTTCAAGGGTTCCATCAGTCTTTTTACATTCCAGATAGTTTTTTGACACAATAGCTGTATGCTTGGAGTCATTGTCTGTTAGATAAATCCCTGCCCAATGAGATGTCTTCCTGAGAGAATGGTATAATGGATAAGAACTTGCCTGTACTTGTCACCAGTCAGTATACCTTTCGGACCCACCACATGCGCACTTCATTGTAGCTGTTGTATCACTCCCCAGTCTGCCTTCAAACTGTCGCTGATTACTGCTAAACAGTGTGGGTGGTGTAGTGTAAAGTTCACATGTGTGTGCGTCTCCTAAGAGAATGGGCTGGGTAAAGAAGTCAAAACCTCTAGTGGAGCAGAGCTCCATGAGTGGGGCCAAAATCCATTTGAAGGGCTGAAATCCTTTGCTGTATGGAGAAAAAAAATCCTCAATTTTGGAGCAGAGCTCCATTAGAGTGATCACTTCCCCAGCCGAAAATCTTCTGGGAAAAACCCCTCAGTCCCCTCGCCACCAGGTCTGAGGAGCCTAGCCCTCCTAGTCATAGGATGTTTCAACCCAGGCAAAAAGGATCCCTTACTCCCAGCCTTACGGGCAGGAGACTTTCCAATGTGCTGCCGTCCAGGCCTCAGGGGACAACTTTCAAGTCAGAACCACATCCACAATTGATTCCAACAATGAAAAAACTCATCTGTAAAGAGCACCTCATTTCAGGTTTGGTCATCCTACTGTTTCATTTTTGCCACCTGCTTCAGCCCTGCCATTGTACTGCTTTTTCTTAGCAAAGGATTTTGGGCAGCTACACATCCAATGAGACCATTTCCCCCCTCATGTTTATCTTAACACCAAAAATTGCAGCTAGATCATTTGTAAAATCTGTGCTAGCTCATTGTCTATCACATAGTAGATATACCTTGAGCTATTTAACATACTTTTGGACTTTCTTCTTTGACCACATATCTTCCTCAGAGTCTTATATACATCTCCTTCTGACAATCTGCTGCACAGAGAAGCCTTTAATTTCTATATGATTGTCATGTGATATTTCCTTTCCAGAAATGTATTCACCACAATGCAATGATATCACTTCTGAACTGTCATAGTCTTTCTGCAGGTGTGGAACTTCTTGATTGCTTGCATAGTGTACTATAACAACACATGACTACACTATAGTGCATTTCAGGTTTACACAAGATACCCAGTTTTTTCCTGTTTCCATAATTATTTCTAATATCACACACACACACTCTCTAAGGAAACAATAATTAATAGTTTAATACCATCAGCAAAGATTAACCAGATTCCTTCAAAAAAAATTTCTTAATTCCAAACAGATGAAGATTCTACTGTATTTGATTTTGAAGTCCTTACATCTTATACAATCCTACCAGAATCAAACAACAAAGCAAAGTTTTACTTTTGAATTTTCCATTTAGTAATTTTCTTCATTTTTTTTTTCAAACTTTTCATCTGTTGTTGCTAAAATCTGATATCCAAAATATTGTTTGTTTAAAGCAGTGGTTCTCAACCTTGTTTCATTGATGAACACTGCGATGATTTAGCCCTTTCCATGGGTTATTAAAAGAAAATCAAAGAGTTATAATTGCCATCATCTTCATCATCAATTATGCCTTTTATCATGACAAAACTGACATGTATTGATACATTAATAAATACTTTAAAATGCAAAATTTTCTATCTTAAATAATTCAAGAATTGGTTATTCTAATAACATAATCAATGTATGTTTGAAAAAAGCCTACAATTTTATGAAAAACCAATTCTGTTAGATGCCTATGTCTAACAATGCCATACTTATATATATATATATAATATATATATATATTAAGAACATAAATACAGCATTAAATTTTGGGATAATACATATATATGAAGCAAGATTAAAAATAAAAATTTTAAGAGTTTTAAAAATTTAAGTTTTATTGTTGTGTAAACTGTTATACAATATTTCATTAAAATAAAGGGACAAAGATTACCTGTAATCGAGGGGACACAACTGGTAAAAACAAGTTTGAAAAGAGCTAACGCTAAAAGAATTTACAACTTTTAACATGACCCTTGGCTTTGAACAGTATCCATTAATTTATACATATTTACTTGTCCTTTATGAAGAGTTACTCAAAGACATTCTTCCAAGTGTTCTGTGGCCAGTCTTGTCCATTTATTGTTTTTGATGTTGTTCATTAATGAAAATGAACTTTTAGAAGAGTATATTGTTCCAAACAAGGAAATTTGTTCTTATAGTCATATGATTCCCAAAATGTAGAAGGCATCTTCTTGTTGAAATATATGGCCAGTAATAAGTGCAAATCTATAAATTATAATTATGTTACTGCCATTTATTTACATTGAAAAATTCTATAAAGATAATCTAATTCGAAAGTTAATGGTTGCATCATTAGCTGAAATTTGGGCACATGTTCCTGCAGGAACTCAAATCTCTCCCCAAACTCTCAGTACAATTTTTGACAGCCTTGGTTACAAATAGACTGGATTGTTTACTTTCAGTTTCCAACAAAATTTTCTCAAGTTCTGAAAACTGATGCAAGGTTCCTGCACACATCTGAGTGAGAAAAAGACAAAGGTTCTGGAAAGCCATTGTTTTTAATACAAAACAATAGCATTTCTTCTCCCTTGAAGCTTTAAGTTCAAACTGTTCAAGTAGTAAGAAAGATCAACCATGAATAAGAACAAGATCTTAAATTCATCTGTGAAAATTTCAGGAAATAAATGGCAGTCCTTGTTTTGGGCTAAGGCCTTTATCCTGTCAAACATCTCTTACACTCTGACAAGCGCTTTGGTGCTACTGAGCTACTTAACTTTGGCATAAGTAATAAGTTCAGAGTGTAGGACTTACATAGACACCTTTAAAAGCAATTTAATGACTAGCCTTAGAGATAGTTGATGACCTTTACAATAGTTTCAAGGCTCCACAATTTTTCTCACATTTTTAGTAAAATGCAAAGCACTTCTACATGAATTAAGCAGCGATAGTGCACAAAATCAGGTATCCTATCATTCTCGATCAAATATGGAATAAAACCACTGCATTTTCTCAACATGCATGATGCAAGTTTATTAAAATCAACATTGTGAAGTGAGAAACTTATTTTCTTTCCAGTTGTTGTGCTGGTAAGTGATAACAAACAAAAAATGCTTCTTTGACTGTGGCATCATTTTGTATAAAACATTTTGAGATACAGAGCAATATCTATTGATTCATCTAATGTCAAAGAGGAAAAAAGTGTGTCGAGCAATTTTAATAAACAACTCTTTCACAATAATGTTCATGTGCTTCATCACAATATCATTGCTAATTGGGATGCTTTCAGCCGATTTTATTAGCAAATATTTGTAGTTTGCTGGTATAGCAGTACTAACAATTTTCATACCAGAAATAAGTCTTTAATGATTTCAGTACTACTACAAGGCATAAAATTTTGCATATAATACTTGACACCTCAAGCGACACTTCAGTTGATAGCTTGTTTACTTTACTAGGTGAAATTAAATTGTTTTGATCTCTCTCTAAGTTGCCTTTCAATTCTTAGTTTAATTTCCCTAGCAGTGATAAAACTTAGTTACTCTGCAAAATTTCATAATGTGAATTGTTGTTGTTGTCTGTCTTTCTGAAGCCATTACTGAACATTAAATGTAACACTTCTGATTTGTCAACATTTTCCACAACAAAACTTTTAATTTCTCATGTGCACTGGAAAAATAGACCTTTTTTGCTGTTCTCAGAGTGCTTTAATAATTTGTTCATTGTGAAGGAAATTGAATATGAACAACAAATTTTCGCAACAATGAGCAAAAAAACATTAACCACATCGTATGGCAAGCTATCAAATAGTGATGTTGCCATGTGAGAGAGACTGGGTTCTCTCTGTATGTGCATGTGTGAATGAGAAAGACATAACTAGACAAAAACAAAATAGAATATTTGATGCTTGGTCAGCACTTGTTTTTGGAATTGTTAAACAGCACTTTTATAAATCATGAGGGTACCAGGTTGAGAATGCCGATTTTAAAGTCTTAACGAGGAGTGCACATGAAAGATTTATTTGTATAATGAATCAAGATATTACATTTGCTGTCTTTCAACAATCAGTTAACACTATTAAAACGAATAATAAATTGAACATCTTTTCCACATGCTAACAGCTTACCCTGTCAAGACATCATAGCATTTGTTACAGACAGAATGTCTTGTGTTGTTCAGTTTTGGTACAGAAGCTTTCTTTGTCAGGCATTTGGTGCAAAAAGCAAATCCACAGTTTTTACATCCATGCTGAAAAGCAAGCAGAGATAGAGTTCTGTACAATCACTTTTCACTAGAGTCAGATTATTTTTCTTCTCACCATGTTTTAACAACTGACATAAGCACATGTATATGAAGGTGACCATAAATATATATTATTGCAGTATAAGAGATAGTAATAACTGCAGTGGGTGAATGTACTAATAACAAACAGGTTAAATTCTCAAATATTAATCCCTACCAACCAAATTAAATTCCTGTCTAAAATAAATTTAAAAAATAAAAATGCATTATTCATTGTGTGAAACGCAATTAGCAAATGACTTCTTCTTCAATATTTCCACTTGTTAGGTTGGAGGAGAGCAAATATTGAGTTATATAATATTATTAATTATCTTTTACTTTAATTTTAACCCTGTGGCAAAGTGGATAATATATGGTTTTCCTCAACAGTTTTCAGTTTATAACTCAACAAATAAGCATTGGATTAATGTTCTATTTTAAGATTGAGCCTATCAAAGCTACATCAGCTTTTGATTTATTTTAACAATAGTTGATCTATTAGTTTAAGTATTATCATTATAATCATCATAATAAGTGTTGTTTGTTTCATTATTAACAAGGCAGAATAAAGACAGGTCCATTCATATCTTCGTAAAAATAATTATTATTATTAATAATAACTGTTGTTATCATCATAATAGATGTTCAGATTTTCACAGTCAATTAACCACGTACACTAAAAGAATGGCTCCATCATTTTATCCAAACAGGACCCTGATGCATGCTTTACCATCTTACTATTCTTAAGTTTCTCTTCTTCCTTTTATAATAATTATTACTATTAATAACTGTTGTTATCATCATAATAGATGTTCAGATTTTCACTGTCAATTAACCACGTGGACTAAAAGAATGGCTCCATCATTTTATCCAAACAGGATCCTGATGCATGCTTTACCATCTTACTATTCTTAAGTTTCTCTTCTTCCTTTTATAATAATTATTACTATTAATAACTGTTGTTATCATCATAATAGATGTTCAGATTTTCACTGTCAATTAACCACGTACACTAAAAGAATGGTTCCATCATTTTATCCAAACAGGATCCTGATGCATGCTTTACCATCTTACTATTCTTAAGTTTCTCTTCTTCCTTTTATAATAATTATTATTATTATTATTATTATTATTAATTCTGAAGACATGAGGTTTTTCGTTTCTTTTTTTTTGAAAAGAAAATCGAACAGACACATTTGCGTGTGCTTTAATTTAACTTGCTGAGGAGTAGCAGTCACGACTCACCTCTTTCTTAAAAAGTCCAAAACCCGCCCCACACCCGTAGCACTGACCACCCGACATTCGGCGTGAGCGGCAAACAGATTGTCAACACTTTCTAGTCCCGCACAAACGGCTCCAAATACATTTGTTCCACACAGGCGAGAATGCTCCTGAATAAAATCTTTTTTTTAAAAAAATTTGTTTTATATTAACGATAAATACAACATTTTCAATATTGGCAGCAATAAGTAATTAATTCTTCTTGAAAAGTATAATTTTTATGAAAGAAGAAAATTAATTTTAGACATTTATAAAGTTTCCATAGTTTATTTATAATCATAGTTAATATTCGATTAAACACCGAAATAATTTTTAGAAAAAAAAAAATAACCCTTGTTTAAAAATTACTCCTACTTACTATTAAAAACCATCTCGTTTTAATTTAACTGACAGATACGGATTTTTTTTCATTTTAAAATTTGTTGCACCTATTTGATGAACAAAATATTTGCTGCTTCCTGACAACATGGCGATGTCTGGTGTATCTCGATTATGCCGCTGTATTTTGAAATATAATAGTCCTGATATAGATCGGTTTTCGACATGTGCAGTATTATTTTCACGGGTAATATTGTGACGGTTTTTAAAATCTTTTTTGATGTCGTTATCATCATTAGTAATAGTAATATTTGCCATTGAATTCTGCATGATGATACTTTTAATATTCCACGAGAGTAAGCACTGCAAGTATTCAGGAACTTCACCCGGCTGACGGTCCTGATGCGAGGACAGGTTCAAAGATAAGGCTAACACTACTGTTAACTTATTTACAGTAACTTCATTAAGGATTTGCTATACCAAGCCGTTAGTCATAGAACCCCGGATCAATTCTTATAACGCTTTATCCATTAAAAAAAAAAATCTACATTTGTTTTTTTAACTATCCCCAGTGATAGCAATATTGCTTAACTTTCAGTTCCCCATATGCAGTTCTTTATAGTCGTATATTGCTTCATTTTGGCAGATACACCACTGGGTTTTAATGCTTTTTTTTTCACACAATAGTAACGATATACGCTTTACATTTTTTTGCTTGGTCTTAAGAAGTTTGGAGGGGACAATTTTGACAACTATTTAACAATACATCTTAGTGACTTTCCAGTCTTAATGCAAATCATTACTGTTTATTGCATTGAACATTTGTAGTTACATTAAGCTATGTTATTTCCCATTTTTTTCTAAAATGTCTGTTAGTTTAATAACACAGCTATTTACTGATGGTGAACAGTTTAATAGATTTATACCAGGAACAAGTTAAAGGTCAAAAGGCTTATTGGTTCAGACATAAGATGGAACAAAATTATTCTGAACCACTAGGATTGAATAGACAAAGTCATTCATGGCTAAGACAGTCATCATTAAGAAAAAATAATACAGGTCGAAATAAGACCTCACTCAAACAGCTGAGGCGGCCGGTCGTGGAACCGACCCAGCTACACCACACACTTATGCAAACTTAACAAACAGGCCATAACAATCGCACCACACCACCCCTCCAAAAAAGACAGTCATCTATACGGATAGTCTGTTAAAAGCACATATTTTCTTACTGTTATTTTTTGAATTATTGTATTTACTGACAAGCTGAACATCAAGGACCTCAAATTAGTTTTGAAAAGCAAGTTTTGCACCGACTCTACAACAAACTGGCAGTTATTTTTGACATTTATTGAGCATGGCAACCAATTTTGTAATTTTACTGCCAGTGTTAACCTTTCTCTCTTGCCTAAAATAAATTATAACCTATACTAATCTCTTTATAAGTGATATCTTGTGTACTGAAACTTGCATTGATATCAGTAATATCCATTATTTTTAAGTTCTGTGTTATAAATTTTATTAACAGTGCTTTTTCCATAACTTAAAATAAATAAATTAGGATGTAAGGAACAGTTTACTTTGATATTGTCTAGATGATTTAGTTGGATACTTCCTGTTCCTTGACAGTAAATACTATCTGAAAATTAAAGTTTGTGACTTTATTTATTGTTCCCACAATTTGATCATTGATGTAATTGTGGTTGTTAATTATGAATATGCTTGTGGTCACTTTGTGAATCATGCTTGTTAATAAGATTTTTAAAAGGAGTTTTTTGTTCAGAGGAAATTATGATCATTTTTTTTAAACTTAAGACATAAGTTGATTTCATAGCCTATGTTATGATACAATTACAGATTAGATTTATACCATCAAATTTACCCAAAGATGATACACTTTTTGATCCCCCTCCACCTGAAGAGTTTACAGATGTTGAAGTCAGCAGAAAGGAGTTTGTGAGTGTAGAAAGACTGTTACCAAAACAAACCATTCCAGAGCCATTAATAAAGAGCTACTCAACTCCATCTGGTTGGTTCCCTCCAGCAGGTAAGATATTTTTATTTTGTTCACACTTTTGATCTTTCCCAATTCTCTCCCTCTCAGTACAGAGTTAGATAAGCCAACTTGGTGTTTGTATGTAGTCTTGGAGTCAACATCATACTTGTCTGTGTAAAATGTAGCTGAAAGATACCTTACTTGTACCTTCATGATTATTAAACAGTATACTTGATGGGAAGGAAACAGATGTTAGGACCATTTGCAAAATTTTTAAAGTTACAGGTTGCATGGATTGAGCATGAGAAAATCTAGAAGTTCATTTATGCATTATTGATCAAAAAATAAAAAGAATGATGCAATTTAAATAACAACAATGATTACATACAGTTTATATACTAAAACCAGATGGAGAGTCATGTTCTTTGGAAAACTTTATGATTATTCAAATTGCATAAATTGATATAAAAAAATTAATTTTTACAAATGAATAAAATACAGATGATCATACAACCAGTATTTATATTGGTAAGGTAAGTTTGTGATAATTAGATATTTTTAGAGAATCCAATTAAGCTGATCATTCAATTTTATTCATATTTTTATTAGAATATTAAATGATGTTGGATGTATAGAATTTGTTTGTAGACAGAAATATTCTTCTAACAGGTAAACAGCAGTAATCTGATTTTACCATGGGTATGGATGAATAATTTTATTTTTTGAGTATTGTTACCATAGGTTGTCTTAATATGCCATAACTGTTTTGAATTCATTCTCCAAGTGTAGATCAGCCATAGGTTGGTCAAATCAGCATATGTCATTGTCAGGAGATTGTGGTAAAATGTATAATAATAATAATATATAGTTCATCAGGCCATAACGAAAGTACTACATCATCCTTAAGTGATTTGGTAAATATAGTGCTACTTTATTCATCGGTTGCTTTCTCATAGGAATCATATGCAGATAATATAGTTGAAGTGAGAGAGAATTTGAGACAACCTAGAATATGGAACATATTTTTGAAAAATATTCTCAAGATCCGAGTAGACTGTTATAATTAATTTTCTTAATCAGAATGAATCAGATGATGATTGTTTCATGGAGAAAAAAATATTTTCAACATTTTGATGTAAATGATCTTACCATAACTGAATGCCTGAAACACCTTAAAATCATCTTTCCATTTGTATTTTAAAGTAAATAGCTACATTTTTGTGTGAAAGTGTAGCAAATGTTATCTTGTTTATTTTTAAATTTTTTTTTTTCTTTTAACAGATGATATCCCAAATCTTCCATACTATATTGATAGAACCAAGAATTATATGTACCCAGTGTACCTGGAAATCAAGAATGCCAACACCAGAAAGTTGACTAAAATAAAAAGGATTTATGGGGATATTTGGGTATGTATTAGCATCATAACAAGAATGGTAATGAAGAGAAAAGCATTGTTTTATGAGAGAGAGAGAGAGAGATAACCTTTGTTATTATTAATATCGTTTAACGGAAACCAAGGAAAGAGCTAAATGCCATCAATGATTAAAGTAAACAGTACAAAATGAAAAATTGTCTGGGTTTGTGGTAATCAATTTAAAACTAAACATTCAGACTAAAAAAATTATGCAACACAGGTCTACCAAATATATCCCATAGACTTATCATACTGACTATTCAGATTAATTAAGGCTGCCTATTTTGATTTATAAATATGATCATGGATTCACAGATCTCTGAGGATCTTACCAAGATGTTTATAATTATCAAGGTTTTAGAATGGTTTATAAGGAAATAAATAATTTTTTAAATGTTGATTTACAATTAACTTTTTCTTTTTTGTAGAGTTTGGAAGCAGATCTTAGAAGTTATCTTGAAGAAAAGACTGGGAAACAAGTTTTGACACAGGTTCATGAGGTGGCAAGGTTCTTACGTATCAAGGGAGACCACCTTCAAAATGTTAGCCAATTTCTCCAAGAGAAGGGATTTTGAAGAAAAAAAAATACTACTTGACAAACTGGCTGAGGTGTGATGTTTGTAAATATAGTTAATAAAAAAATGATTAACATTTTAAAAAGTTTATTTATAATCTGAATACAATAGCTTGATGTGTGATTAGATTTTGAAAACTAATGAAACTATATGAATAAAAAAACAAGGAATCCTAGTACAGTTAACTTCTACTGTATACTGTTAGGCTTTTGTGCATGCATGCAAGTGGAGAAGTCTAGTTTTATTTTCAAAAGTACACACAATTTGAAATTCTGTAACCCATTGACCTTAAGGGAACACCAAAACCCTGGGGTCCTTTTTTATAATTTAATCTTCAGTATAAGTGATAAAGCAACAACCTAAAACCATCTACACCTGTTTTTTCATCAAAGGGAAATATCACACTGGCTGTCATGTATGCATCAAAATCTAAATAAGGTTTCATTTTCAATTAATTAGCAATAGTATCTTTTTCACTTAAAGTTTAGCAACTGAAACCTGTTGCTATTTTTGTAAGACCTTTTTTTGCACAAATTAAATAAAAAATTTTTCCACTAAGGTACCCTGTCCTGTGTACAAACCTTTCTTTAAAATGGGTTATTTGTCTGAATACATAGGTATGGTTATAAAACAATTGAACCAGCTGTGTACAGCATGCAAAACACTGAAATATATAAGAAACAAATAGAAAATAGCTATACAACTGGAGGATACTCAAAAAATTGATAAATGGTGGCTAAAATTAATGCCACCAGGTTTTTTTTATTAATCTCCTTTATGCTGTGTCAGTGAAATTTAAGAAAATATTAGTTACAATTGTTCATATTCTAGACCTTTTTTTGCCAAAAAACTCCGATTTTAAATCTTCATTTGCATTTGCTACAGGAACACCAGAATATATGTTGATTGGCATATATTGTAACTGATGTAAATACTCATCAAAACAATACAAGGATGTTGTGGCATAAATTGTACAAATTTAGCAAGGATGAAATGTGCACAATTCAAAATTGAAGTTTTTGACTTCACTTTGTGCAATATCTAAGCAGTTATGTATTTAGCAATGTTATAATGGCAACAAAGTTGCATTCCCTTTAGTAATGTATATCCACTTCTAGTTTTCACTACAACATTGCACCTTTGTGTCATACTGTTCATCAGACATCTAATGCAATCTTATTGCAACATGTTCCACTATTGTGTCATGGTCTTAGGACCACAGAGGTCTCTGTCCATTGGGCATAGAGAACACAGCCCAAATGTATGGTGCTGCTAAAAAATTACATAACTATTTTTGCTGAAATCTAACACCCACCCACCCCTGCTAGACCAGACACCCCCTAATATATTACATAACACTTGTAGGTACCCCCCTTCAATACTTTTGATATACACTCTAGCATTGGGAAAATGGTGAACTGAAACAGGTGCAATTTCATACTTTATGCTTAACTGAAGTGATAAATATTAGTCCATCTCACAGCTAATTATGTCTTTTGTTGTATTGTCATTGTACAATGGATTAATTTTAAATGCTTTATTCTTAGAAACACCATGACATGAGAAATATGTGTAGCATTATGTAATATGTAATGCTTGTACTGGTAACTGTTTTGACATACACCCACCAACCCAAAGCATTACATAATTTTTGACAGCCCCTATTTGGGAGTTAATTTGAGTGGAATGAGCTGGCTATGGTAAACGTCCTCTTGAAGGTGATTTACACCTATTCTTGTACAATAGATCCTTCCATTATCACCCATGAAAAGTGAATTGATTACTGCAACTTTGTGCAAACAATATAACAGATCTAAATGACATTATCAAGTAGTGCTGGCCTGTGACAATTCCAAAGAAAAAGTCAGCTCACTTTTGTGGTCACATGACACAGCATCTCTAAGCAAGAATCACCACTCACCTGAAACTAACTCTTTCACTCGTGTTACAGACAGCATAATATTGGTGCAGCTCCAGTCAAACATACGGCCATCAGTGGAGTGAAGGTTGAGCTTACACTTGGAAGAAAACATGGCTCCAGTCTACCAAAGTCCCACTACGTATTTGGGATGTGCCCAATTTTGTACATTCTGGTCAGAGATGCAGTTTCTGCAGACTTGTTGCAATTCGTTCTGGATGAAATATGCTGAGATTGCGTGGTTTCATCGAGCCAGATAGGGGATGCTGTGGCGTCGAGTCCTGAATAATAAAAGAACACCGCTACACCAAGTTCAGCAGGCAACGTCTACTCTTGGTCACTAACCTAGGCACTGCTGCCTATAGTTAAATTGTCAAAGCACCTTACTATCAGTATTTGTAACTTTATGTGGACATTTGTGAGAAGTTTTATCCCCAGTTTGACCATTGTTAAGCAAATCTGTGATGACCTGACTGGTAAGACTTCTGCAGGTACATCCCACCCAAAGACGGGGCCATATTCAACATAAAATTGTCACCTGGCAACGAGTTGAAGGATTTTAGACAGTTTCTACAATGGCCAAGATGAACAAGTGGTCTCAAACAAAATATCTTTATATTAATCTATAAACTGACCAAACAATGGAATTATTTTTAAGCAAAAATGAAATCTCAGATCAATAAGTGTTTCTGGTTTGAATTTTCTTCAACAGATCTGAGAATAAATCTGTAGTTTAAAAAAAAAAATATTTGCTTTCAGATATTACTTTATCATTTCAAATTATGAGTTACTGCATGCATAAGATACAGTAAATATGCAGTGGGTTAAAATACAACTATTTGCCATTTACAACCGCAGAAAAAGTGGATTTACATCATTCCAGAGAATCCGAAGCAATATTTTAAATAAAGCTTTGGTTCAGTAAGATTTTCAATTACACATATAAAAGCGGATTTTATCGCTCCACACAAACATAATTGGTAACTCTGTGGCCACAATATACGTCCTCGCCATTCTGCTCGTCGTTTAGTGCGCGCAGGACTAAGTCGAGTTGAAGTCCTCACTCTAAAACTACAGAAGCCATAAGAGCATTCAACACCCGCTATTCTTCTGAGAGACCAAAGGAAGCGTTACCCAGCCCTTCTCAGCAATAGCAGCAGCCTGTCGACCAATGGATCAGCTGCACGGCTTATAATGTAAAATCTAAAGGAAATTCTGCCTCGCATAATGCACTTGTCAACTAACTAATAACGAAAACAGGTGAGCTAGGGTAGAAGCGTGGTGCAAATCTACCTGGTCGGAACACACCTGGAATCTAAGGCAACTGCACGCGCAAAACGTGATTATGCAAATGTGGTAATGAATTAATAGAGGAAAAACCTAATAAATTGTCTGTTAGCTCGGCTACAGATGAAAGACTGTTAATAAAAAAAAACAACAACAGAACAATCAACTGATCTTTTGTTCCTGTATTCGAGAAATGCATCACGAACAAATATGCGTATTGCCTTTTCTGCCCCCTGACTGACTGGTTGGGGGGGGGGCTGATGACATCATCTTACCCCTGACCGACCTGTTAGGGCGAGAGGGCTGTTTAATGAGTAGGCCGACTTCTTCAACCGGTTCAGGCCTGGCGGTAATGATGCGATCATTGAAGCGTGAAGAGAACCAAATAAATCAGAATTTCGTTATTTTGGAACATGGATTCTTTAAACCTAATCTCTTTAGCTGCTCCTACACAAGAAAGGCAGACCGTGATGGGGAAAAAGACAGCTACGTTCTGTTACTTTTGCGCAAGAAATTTGTGGTTTTTAAAAATCACTATGTCTACGTATGACTCCGTGTCTGATCCCTAGAAGTGCCGTGGACACGTGGTCGTCCATGACGTCATGACCGGGCCGGAATAAGAAAACCCGTCATGTCGGAATACAGGCATTGAGAATTCTGGTCACAGTCCGGGACCCCTCCCGTATTTTTGTGATGCAGTAGTTGGATTTTCATTTATAAAGTTATAAAAAGATTAAGAAAAGAATTCCGTATCAATTAGTATTTATTTATGCAAATGTATCGGACGAAGAATGCACCTTGACGCAAACCTCGATCTTCTGTCTGTTATGCTGCCCTTGTCCAATTGGTTTGCCTCGAAGTTCTCCAGCCGTCGTCGTGGGTGAACGAAGGTAGGTTTAAGTTATCTTCACCCTTAAGGACGGCTGGTCTCGTGAACGGCATACCCAGACCAGTGCCTTCAGGCGTGGTTGATGATAACTTTAAAATACGCCCAGAACCATGTGCTTCTCCTTCCTAACTCTGAAAACTCCCGCCTCAGTGACCGCACTTCCTGCACAACATTTCCACAGTAATTTCCCTCCAGATTGATTGATACCTCGTCTAATTCATCGACAATCGTGTTACATAGCATCTTTACAGCACGCCTTCATTTGTCTCGGTGCGCTTCTGTAATTGGACAGATGTGGACTTTAAATGCTGCTTTTTGATTGGAAAAACGTTTGTCCGAAGCCATTTCGCCGAACCCATTGGTGAATACACCCGGAATTGATTTTCCAACTGGCCACCATGGCCTGCGCTGTTGGAATTATGCTTTCCCGAGAACCCTGGATATATAGAAGTCCGCCGAGCGCCATCGATAGTAGTCTTCCTGCACTAAATAGATCCGCATGGGTTAGCTGTATTCGATTGAAGCCCTGTTTACTGCTAATTTCAACTGCTCCTGCAAGATTAAAAATACAATAAACTCATATTTCTCTATTCATATTTTCAGCCCATTGGCAATCGTCTTTTTCCCTCTCATTTTTACTTTCAAGACTTATCTCTGTTAAAGCGTTCAGAGTGGTTAGTAGTCCTATCCAACCACCTTTACAAATCAAGAAAGGGGTTTTTGAAGACCAATCTCATCTTTTTCAGTGTCCAAATTGATTGATAGTTGGGCTGTGCATGTAATGTCGTTAGCAGAGTCAACAATTATCGACCAGAACAGACTGGCGCTTATCTTTTCAAAACTATTTTTTTTGGCAGTAGCCAATATTTTGTATCTTAGCGCTGAGATACTTTGTTAAATCAGTTCCATTAGCACCTAGCACCGGATCGAAGTGTGCCTGCGGCGCTACTAGCGCTATGCCAAAGCCACGTGACGTTTTCCGATTTCCTTTTGAGGAATATGGGTAATAATGCTCTTCAGTGGAGGTACCGACGCTTGGACGACTTTGTTCGCTGTTAACTATGCGCTATTTCAGAACCGAAATCGTTATTGTTGCTGGGAACTGCCCACTCATGCTGGAATGTCGTGCTCCGATGGATGGTGTCGGGGAGTTGCTCAGCAGATGGCGCCGGTTCTTCGCTTCTGTTTTGTGTCATTTTTGACACCCGCCCTGACAGATTACACTCTGATCTGCTCTAAAGCCAAAACTATACTATTTTCTTCAATTACAAGATTAATGAGCTTATTTATCCTTTTTAAAATAATCTCTAATATCTTCCTCTGTATCGTCGATGGTGGACACCGCATGTAAGCTGATAAGATTGGCCATGTGGCTTTAAAATTATTTTTCATAAGATTAGAAATGATACTTGCAGTGCATCCGTAACACGCAGAATGAATCGGGGATATCTTCGAATGGGTTCGAATCAATTTCAAATGAAGAAAGCAGAATCTGATTTGATAAAATGTATCAAAAGATACCCACTTTAATTTATCTGTCTTGTGTGTATTTGTATTATAAATTCTATTGGACGAATACATGTACAACCGTGCAGTTAACACGGTACGACAGCACCACCCACCCACTGTGTGACACATCAGATATTGTCACACACACTAACCAGTTACACGCCTCAGTCTTTCTAATCCCTTATGTCATATTTGTACATTTTATATAAGCACTTATTGTATTTTCTCCCTATAATAATCATACCTGATTATTTATCTTCACTGTGCTCGACTCTACATATGCAGATCTGTTTCTCTCCCTTCACTGTAATAGCCATCTCGGCCGCTCAGAGACAGATTCTACTATAACTCTTCCGATTAAAAGTGGGATGAACTGGAGTGTCTGGAGAAACTCTCGGACAGCGGGCAACAGAGGAGGTAGAAAGGTCATTCCAATAGCCAGACAGAATACCAAAGCGAACCCGCAATCGTAACTAACGAGCACGCTTCGCGCTACACTAATTATCTAGAATTTCTCCGTGTGATTACACGCCCTCCATATGTATTAGAAAATATTATTTATTATTTTCAATCTTCTTGATGAATTTCTTCGAATTATTATTATGATTATTATTATTATTGATAGTTTAAAAGTTGTTTGTTTTTCTGTTTTTCGGAACGAACGAACATCTTTAATATCCCTGTTTTCCTTTTTTCAAAACGTGATGTGATTTGACCGCTGCATCCCTTTAATAGCGTAGTGAGATCTAATTGTGCCGTCACTTCCGTCGCGATACTGATTGGCCATTTGATGGCGTGTATCCTGGCGCGCTGTTGTGCGTCAGCTGTACAGATCGGAAAGCCCCGACAAATAAATCCGTATTATCTTTGCAGGTGTCGAGCAGCGACGTAACCCTCAGATTGTTACGTCCATCATCGATCGGTCAACGGATAAAGACGATTAGACCTGACGGTGCGCGATCGATGCCAGCTTTTTTGATGTTGAAGTCAAGTATAAACCGGGCGTTTAAATTCCTTCCGGTTCTCTTAGCCCAGCACCAAGGAAAATCAAATAAAGCCAAGAGGTTGGTTGCTTCTGCTTGGTATAAACAGACTTTGGGACTCGTGGCCAGGCGTTTCATGCGACAATGCTATTCGAACCACATTCGGCGGTTCTAATCAGTCAGTTAATACGGCGGATACTGCGAGGTCGCGCGCACAAGTTATTGTCAAACGGGGGGAGCTAATGTAAAGTTAACATCGGAGTTTTGAAACCAGAAACAAATTATCGTACTAGACACAAAAAAAGCGAAAAAGAATAAAACTTTACAAATTGCTCGTTATTATTCTTATCATAACGAAAATATGTCGATGAATAATTACCATCTAAAGAGTCACCATCCACATCCATCGTTCTGATATCCATCTCTGTAATAACTCAGCGACCATGTCAGAAAATGTAAATTATTTTCTACTGGTAGCCAAAAAAAAAAAGGTTTCAAATTCTAAAAGAAAGTGCGTTTGGTTCTGATTCTGGACGAATAATTTGTAAAGCTTCTAGGGTTATAATGTCTGCAGTGGGAAAAATAGAGGAGATCAGGGCTCGTTGCTACGGGGGTAAGTTTGCAGCCTCAATAGTTTCTGATTTAACGTTTAGATGGATGAGCTATAATTGACGTCATATGTTTCGACCCTCGGATCGATGACGTCGACTATAGCTCATCCATACGTTAGATTAGAAATTAACTACTGTTGCTCTAATAACTTTTACCCCTACAACAACTAGCTCTATTCTAACGAAATATATTTTTTTAAAAAATAGATATTTACTAACTCTGATTCAGCTAACACAGAAACAGCAAAAGCTGAAGAAAGCAACTACGCTTGCTAAATAAAAAAAATATTTCGAACGCGCAATTATCTGACTGGTTTCAGACGTATAAATTAAAAGTTCATTTGAAGTACAGTTGTCCCCCGGTATTCGCGGGGGTTACGTCCCTTGAGCACCCGCGAAGAGTGAGAAACCGCGAATATTGGACGTGGTCCATAAAAATGCCTATAAACGTAAAAATATAACGTAAAATATAATTTTAAACCTATAAGTAAATATATAATAATAATTTAATAAAAAATACAACACTCAGCGAAACACTCGAGATAGCTACACGCGGTAAACTGGGATGATGCGGGGCTGCTGGGCTGCATCTGCCTGAGACAGCGCCTCGTGGGCCGCAGCCAATCAGCAGCGAGGAGAAATGAATAACGTTCTCGGATTGGCTACTTTCAAACCTCCAGCCAATAGCGTTTATTTTATATCGATATTTTGCTGAATTTACGTTAGTATTTATATTACAAAATTAGTAAATTATATTCTTATTAATAATTTAGCGTTAAAAAGCGTGAAAAAATATATATTGCCACGAAAAAAGCCATAAAGAAATCGCGGAAGATATCTGCGATTCCGCGATTATGCGGGAGTTTCCACGAACAATTATTAGTTAGGTTCTAAGGAAAATTCCGCGAATAACCGGGGCCGCGATTACGCGGGGGTCGAATGTAATCGAAAAAGTGTATTTCTGTTTTTTTTTTTTTGTGGAGAGAGAAAGTATTTGTTTAAATGGCAGTTTTCGCTGGTGTCCTTTTCCTATTCTGAAGTAGACATTATCAAGGTCAAGAAAACAGAGACATTTTCTCAAACTCCAGTCTCTCTTTGAAAATTGTATACCAAATTAACTGGGTCCCGACCTCGTGGAGGGGAAAATTCTTCAAATGCGGCATGAAATGTGGCAAAAAGAAAATGCTCCCTTGAAGAATCTTTCATTAAAGATTCTCGTATTTGGAAGAAACTCATTGATGTGGTCGGGTGCGATAATTGCTGACGGAATCTTCTTTTAGAACACTGGCATTAAACAAAGTATTAGCTAAATTCTTCAGCAGTCTGAAATTCTTCACATTTCGTGTACAGTGAAAAGGTAAATCTGTATAATAATTCTTGTCTAAAGTTTATATATTTGTAGGTTGTGTCTCTAAGCAACATAAAAATTAATAAAATATTTTCTGACTGGTCGGAGACTAATGGCAGATCATCTTGGTTGGCACAACCAAGTACCCTTTGAATCTCAAGTAACTTTCGCTGTTAAAAAATACACCACCAAAACACGGAAACAAGACTAAAATAGCAATTATAGCATCAAGGTTGGTCATGGTGCTTAACAGAATTAAAAAAAAGAAAAAACAATTTCATTTAATCCGTTTCTGAACTGCATACTGTTATTTCTATACCAAATCTGATGGGTAAATCGGTGGTATACCAGATGTAAAACGTGGAAGATAACAACGTAGGATATGGTATAGCATCCAGAAGAGACAAAGACCAAAATAACTGTTTGGATCATTCTTAAAGCATACTTTTTGAAGTCCATTACTAAAGAAAAACTTGAAAAAAACCTAACTGACTTTTAGATTTAAGTAATTTAAACTTGTGCCCCATTCTACTATAACTGTAGTTAGCTGCTGAAGTATAAGAAAAACAACAAAACATTTAGATGCACTTTCTCAGACCCACTTAATATTTCAAAAACTTCCGACTAAATTCTCTTTTTATTCGGTGTTTCCAATATGTCTGATATTTTTCTCTGTGTTGGAGCTCCAAAGTCTCGATCAGTTTTTTAAAAAATGACCCGTCTTTGAGCTTCTTCTATACTATGAATGCTTTAGAAATAAAAGGGCACAGGCGCCAGAATTTCTTTTCTTATATCGATGATAGTTCTATTTACTTTACTGACTTTCTTAACGAATGTGTCTGGCCTGATATTTATAGCTTCATGTTTAAATAATGCAAAAAATAGATCTGTATAATTAAATTATCACCTGACAGTTTATAGATACGAAGAAAAAGCGCATAATAACAACAACAACAAATTATTGAAAGCCTTTGTTGTCTCCGAATACGTTCTAGGTAATAAATATAAATCAAATGCAGGTAAGCTGTCTCTGTTATTCTCAAGTCCAGGTATCCAACCGTTTGCATTTAAAAAATAGATTTTGGAAATTTTACGACTAGCTCCACATCTTCGAGCTAAGGATAAGTAAAGAAAGACGATATTTTCTAACTTCATCACTGTTCTGCGGTAAAATAGGTTGTTTTTCCCAGAGCAGCATCAACGATTATCTCACTAGCTTTAGAAGGAAAAGTGTACATAAACTGGTGCTTCCAATAGTAAGAACACCACCAGTAATCGACGACAGTGAACAAGACGCACGAACGCAACAATAGGTGCGGATTACTGCGAGGTCTGTGCTTATTTCTGGTCGAGCGAGTTTTGTCCTGCAAAATCGATTAAGTACCGTTTCGTTTGAACTAGAAGACCTCTTCGTAGCAGTTTTCACAGATCATCTCCACTTGCGACCGGACGCTTTTACATATCATCGGAAAATACAGCAGGGAATTTATGGCTAACTTACTCAAGTTCTTTCCTTTGTTTCTCCGTGTCGATTTATAGCAGTTCTGGGCGTTAAGAAAGTCGAAAACGCCACGTAATACTTTATCTTCCCGTCTTGAAGAAAATCGCAGCGAGATGTTTATTAACCAGCCAATCGACAACCGAACAGTAAATGGAAGAAATTATGGAAATCCAGGTATTTGGCATTTATTGGTGTGTGGCTGGAGTGTTCATTTCTGATGAGATTCGTTTGGCGGTTCATACCTGAACTAAGTCGAACGGACACTAAAGAAGTTTATCAATCTGTCAACATTGAGTCTGTCGAGAAGATAGATCAATTTTTAAAATTATTATTATTGTTGTTATTATTATTATTATTATCATTAAGATAAATTGTAGCATTTATATATCTAACACTGAAAATCTTGGCCTGGGAAAATGATTACCCGAAGTGGAATGATGTACCTGTGTATCTGTTCTATTGGGATGACGGTGATGGATAACTATGGGAAACTGCACGGTCCAGGTATGTTTTCGTTATCACTCTTTGTTTTCAATGCTGTGGAAAAGTAAAGTATTATCGAGACTTACGGTGGTAATTTCCTAATAATAATAATAATAATAATATAATAATAATAATAATAATAATAATAATAATATTTTGGTTTGGTTTAGTTGATTCAAAAGAGGAAAGTCATTGTGGTTTTGACTAATGTCCAAGGTTACTTCGAATCAAGAGGCGGGTGGCTGCATGTTGACTGGTCACATAATTAGATATTAAAAGGTGAGATAAATAACTATAAATATTTAAAGCCGTATGCGCCCAGTGAATGTTACAATTTAAATGTTTAATGTCGTGATGCCGTTAACTCTGAGTTACATAGCCGTAGGTCCCCGAAAGCCACCCTGTTTGAAGGTTTACAAGCACATATCTCCGAACGGACAAAGATAGACCATCTCGACCGACGACACCCTCATGTGCTGGTTGTTTTCGTTCGTACGAGAACAGATCAGTGACGTAACCTTCATAAGGCAAGGACAGGAGCCCCTGGGAACTTCGGATAACCGTCAAACCCTTTTCTGCGGGTAGCAAAATATCTTTTCAACAATATATCACTAGAACACCACCTCCCCCCCTTCAGAGCCTTTTATAATTAGGCGTCACACAAACCACTGACCGATGATAGAGAAATACCATTTATTGAACCGGTCGGCTGGCAGTCGGGGGGGGGGAGTGGGTTATGAAACACCAGGTGAAGCCAGATTAAAGGGTTTTCACGGATTAGCGATGTGGCGCCCGGGCTTCACGAGATGAAAACTATGTAGTGCGCATGGGTCACCGGAAGGCCCCTATAGAATTTCTTGCCCGAGACCCCTCCGGATATAAGGTCACACCTTTGGAATAAATAGCGATGTTTGTAGATAAACGTTTTTCTTTATTTGTCTGTTTGTTTTGGTCGGACTACTTTCTCAAGAAAGGGGTCAGAAGGGTCAGCGTCAGTGGGTGGCCTAGTGAGTTTCCTGGGTTGCGGCGAGAAGAAGCCACGCTAGGAAGGTATTCCGAAGTGAGCTAACTCCGAACGGGAGTCGAACTTGGACCCTCGCGCAGCCCAACTAACATCTAAAAAGGAAACTTAAATTTAATTTAAAAAAGAGATTTACAAACTCCTGAGAGATCAAGAAAGCTAAAGAAAAACATAGGCAGAGCGCTATAGAGGGCTAACCTCACAGTTAAGCGTATTTGCGTTAGGCCCTCATTTCGTGGATCGTGACGTCACGTCCGGGAACCGGTCTCGACGCACCTGACCTCCCCGGCCAGAGGCAGCAACATTCCTTTATACGTTTAGTTATCTCTGTAGGGTATAATATAAGAAAATCGAGAATTTGCTGACAGTTTTTACATATGGCTTTGGAATCGGTGTTTCTGAGAAAGGAAGAAAAAAAACACAAACAAAGCAACAGCTTTAATTATTATTCCTTACACATTAACGGCTCTTAAAAACCATTCGTGACTTTAGAGTGTACACATTTCCAAATGATAACCAGGCTACAGCTGCCAAGCCGGCGCCAATTCTGTACCGGTAATATGATGAAGATTAACTTATCATCAGATCTCAAAGGTCCCCGCATCCGCCAGATTCACGCTGCATTCCTCTCCGACGCATTGACCCGAACGTCAGACAGTCTATCGGGTAAACAATAATAAAACCAGCAAGATATTATCAGAGTAAGGATTTGGTGGAGAAAGCGGCCTTAAAACTCGCTTCCCGTGGTACTCGCAGTGGTCACGGGACTAGGCACAGAAAAAGAGAATTCGAGAAATATCTTCCGCCCACTTCATTTGTTGCCTTCTCTCCCTTTAAACTGTTCAGACTTTTCTACGTATTTTAGTCAGATTGCGCGGGTTCTTATCTTACAACACAGTCCCCCTTTTCTGCTATAGAACAGCGATGTCGGTGTATCACGCGCACCCACCGCCTTTCCCTGTAGCGCGCGCCCCGGGCGACGATGAATGAACCCGATCCCAGCAGGCGAATCGATAGAGATTCGATTCCACTTTGTCTAGTTTAACCGATGCTACAGGAATGCAGAAGTGCCATTCTGACTTATATCGGACTCCGAAATATGCTTGTTTTTGAATTTAAAGCTGCTTTTGGCTCAAATACGTGAAATGTAAGAGATCTGAATTTTATTCACCTGATTAGCATGGAAACGGCGATATTTAGCAAAACGTATACAAATTTTGAGGCGACCCATCCGTATTCGATCATTGCTTTCTTATTCCTCAATCTCAACCTGATAGCGAAGATGAAATTTTTGGAAATTGTATATATATAGTTTTTGCCCAAATTTTTACCCAGAAGCTCCTTTAAGGCGGTCTGCTCTACCACTACATCACACACCGCTAATAATTCAAACAGGTTCGTTCATAATTCTACTGCAATTCCTTAATATCGATCTGCGCTGATACCTGAGTTAATTTTACTTTTGAACACTAGTGTTTTAACAATCGATTTTCGTAAAAAGAAAAAGTATCACTTCGCACATTTAAATTCCTTAAATTTTTTGAAAAGCCATATCACATATCCAGTGGTCGAGCTAAGCACCCGAGATGATCGCAACTGTTCTGGGCGCCCTATATCTTTAATTAAAAGCCCGGGACAATCCTAGTGGGAAAGTGAAGCGCCGACTCTTCTAAAATAGGGAATTCTCGTTTCAGAAACATTAAATAAAATGAAGAAAGCTCTCGACTACGTACACGTGGTCGAGAAAGAAGGTCAGTGCGATTCACGACACGTCCTGATGATGGACTTCGATCACACCGGATGGAACCAGTACGCCTCCATTGCCGTTAGCACCGCGAACTTCGTCAGCACGCTGTTGGCCCTCGGCAGCGGGAAGCTAGAGACCGTTGTCACCGAAGAGACCCTGTTCGCCATCACCAGAAACAACGTGCGCAAAAACCGCATCATCTTCGGAGCGGGCATGGCCTTCGAACCGCAAGTCTTTCCTCCTCATGAGCGATTCAGCCCCTTTTCGTACAAGACGAATGGGTCGATGATGTACAGTTTAGACATATCCCAGAAATACGACTATCTGAAACCCGAAGCTGTCTGGTACAACAAGGTGAAAAACAAAACGCTAGAGAGTCTCTCTTTCTGGACAGATAAAATTCAATACAGGTAAGAATATTTACGCCGACTGTCTAAGCATTCATCAGAATAAAGCCTAAGTGAAAAGTTTTGCATCACCCTTATATTTTCAAATCATGGCTGGAAGCTGTTACCCGTGATCAACTCTGAGTAGTCCCCCTTGTCGTCGTCATGGTGTACGATGTCTTTTGGGAAATCGTCTATTTCCCTGTCAAATTTCACAGTTTTGTCCATTTCTCCATTAAAGACGCGGAACATCACAAATTGGTACGTACTTAAATACGATAACGCAGCGTTATTGTGTAAATTAAACATGCTTAATTCGCCTATATCAAGTAAAATTAGAAAATTTTAGGGTGATGCAAAGCTTTTGGCCTCCATAGCTGTAAGTAAAATAAAAAATAATTGCGATTCTTTTGTTTTTTTGTTTTCTTTCAACATCTTTCTTAAAAAATATTGGCACCTGAGAGGAAACAGCTCAGGCGTTGACAAAGATGGCGTCAGTATACTGTCTTAATGATGGCTATAACTTTAACTGATCAAGCATGAATAAATACATACTTAAAGAGTTAATTGTTGCTTTTTTTTCCAAATACAGAGTCTGCACATAACTGTTATTCAGTTCTAAGAGATTAATCAATGTCTGCATTTGAACAATATATTTTAAAAGAACGACGGCGCGATCTACATCCTTGACTTACGATAACAACTGGTTAATGACAAAATGTTGGACAAAAACTGAGATACATTTATACAGCACACATATTGACTTTATCTGTAGGGTAGATTAGACGCTATTTTTAAAAGGCTAAGTAGCATTTTGGCTGATATGAATAAAATATGCATTTATTCGATCGGTGACCCAGTAGGTAGTCTACTAACTGTCAAGACTGAACTGCTCAGTTCGATTCCTGCTCCGGGTCGGTTCGGTTTGCCGTGCTTCCCTGGCATAGTTCCCTCTCGTTCTCCTGCACCGGCTGGGTGCGTGAGTTTCTTCCCACATCTAAAAATGGAAAAATTCTAATAATGACTTTCTTTTTCTCGCTGCAGTCTGAAGTGCTGGGCCTCTCGCGGCGTAGGTTAGGCAACGCCTCCTAGCGGATAACCGCGGCACTGGGCTTCCCCGTCAGGGTAGACTCCATTGTGAAGACATTATCTTGCTTGTTATCACTGGTGTACGATACGACGACTCAGAGTAGTTAAGCTAGTCCTTTGACGAGGCTGGTTGTTTAAGTGTGTTTACCCGCCTGTAAAGCGGATACTACTTGATGTTTTCTTGATTTTTTTTCAAATAACAAAATTTATTATTATTAACAGTGATGGATATTAGTAATTAAAATAAATACAATTTTAATTCATTTAAGAAAACTCTCCAAAAATCTTTAAAAAAAAAAAAGAAAGAAAGAAAGAGAGAGAGAGAGAGGAATGTTGGTATTAAACAATCATACAAAGTAATTTATTTAAGAACTTAATTTAGAGAACTGAAGTTCACTGAAACCTGAGCACTTTTCGAACTCGTTTGGATGACGTCATAGCTCCCCGGTTGAGGATACCGCGAACCAGTTGAGTGAGTCGTAGTTGTGCACGGTGTCGCATACCTTTCGGTCTGTGCCTCAGTTGCACATGACGGTTTGCCGCATGACGTCACCGCTTTCCCTCCCCCTCTCATTTCAAAAGAGCTTAAAATACGAGAAGATGGCTGTGTTTTTGTGGTCAGTCATTTCAGCGAGTGGATTCCAGCAGTATATGTTAAAGGAAACAGCCATGCACGGAAGCATAGACAAATAATAAAATAAAACTGAATGACTGAAGAAAAAGAAAGGAGCCGCTGATTGTTTATTAAGTCTACCTATCGACAACTTTGATAGTATATCCGTCGGGCCCGTCTTTGCCGAAGGTTCTGGAAGGCATCGACTCTCATTTCAGCCTCTTTTTTTTTTAGAATTGCGAATGGTAGCGTATAGATTTCCTTTCGGTATTCAGCGAACTACCGTAAATTTTCATCACTTTTTACACGGGTAAAGTGGGTCATCGCAAATCATCCCAACTCCGTACTTACAATACCTTAATACTCTCCACACACCGACCAGAATTATTCATCTATCTAGAAATCATGCTCATATAACTAGACGCCGTAGCCACGGCGACCTCTGATTGAGTCGACTCAGTCGTCGTCATGAATTTGTAAGGTCTTTTCCCGGAAATCATCTATTTGCCTGTTAGATTTCAAATTGTCACATTTCACAACTTTGGTCGTGTTCGTGCAAGTAGCCAATATGATCAATAGGCAGTATATTAATGTCACCTTTGCAGCCGATTTCCTATCTTTTCCAGACATTTGGTCGCTCTCCCCCATCTTTCTCTGTCTCTCTCTCTCTATCTCAGTAATATTTGGTGGTTGATTACATGCAGAATATTCAGCCGATAAGTGGCCTAAGAACAAAGCTTCATTTATGTGCAAATAACCCTCACACGCAGACCCCGTTTCAGTATTTTGTGCGTAAACCTATCCCTTTATTAAGCTTAAGGCACATTATAATTATTTTTTAGTGAATTTATCTTCTCTGGAATAGATCTAGAAAAATATTAGTAGAGCGAATAAAATAAATGGAATACGACAAGGAAGAGGTTGTCGATTAGGTTTCGTTACTGGTGATGCAAAAAGATGGCGTCGACTGACTTTTTGAAACAGCTTAAGAACAATTTTTGTTGTTTCGGTGAGGTGGGGCAGTACGCCTGGAACATGAACAACAATGACAGCCCTAAGGGACATTCCTGTTTCTTCTTCGCAGTGTAATAGACACGTTTTAAAATTATTATAATTTTTTTTAAAAAAACTTTTCTATTTGCAGCCATGGCCAAAAGTTCTGCATCAGCCGCCTGATAAATCGATTTAAAACTGATGAATTATTATAATAATGTTACATTAACGTACTGAAATACGTATCACTTTGTAGTTTCCTACATAATGAAAAACTGTCCAAATCTGACAAATGCGACGATTTGAAATCTAACAGACAAAGAGATGGTTTGTTTGTTTGTTTTTTGTTTTTTTTAAAAAAAGACCTCACAGATCTTGACAAATGGAACCACTCAATTAGAAGTCGCCGTGGTTACAGTGTCAAGCTATATGAACATGATACGAAAATCGATATAGTTAAATTTCCAGGGTGGTGCAAAACTTTTGTCTATGGACGTGGATTTGTTTTATTCTTTTATTATTATTTAGAATAGGCTTTTGTTTGTTTTTTTATATATCTATGCAATTACGTAATAATTGTTATTCACGGAGATCTGTACTGTTTTCATCAAAGAAGAAACTGTAGTCTCTCCAACAAATCAGAAGAGATCATCCAGCCTGTAATAGACTCGAAGGATGGTTACTGGACCTTTCCTTACTTTGACTGTAGTGGAGCGAATATTTGGATGGTCACCTATTCGACCCCAATCCTATGGCTAAAAACGGCACAAAACAAGATAATATTCAAGTAAGTTCATTTCACACATTCATCTAACGTTTCCACTTGGTTGTAGGATTTTACTGATTTATATTGAAATCCAATAATCTGTTTGTTCAAGTTTAAATATTAAAAATCTCTCTCCCCCGTCTTTTAATTGTTAATATTCATGATTACTGCAATGCACTAGAACTTGTCATTTCACTGCTAGATAGGACTTATTGTAAAAAAAAAAAAGAGAGAGAAAAATTAGGAATAATAAATGCATTATGCAGATAATTAACTGCTATGTTTTATAGCAACATAAACAGAGTTCTGTTGATTTAAAGTGGAACAAACTGCAATAACAAAAACAACATAATATCACAGTAGATTATCTCCCATGCGACTGTTCTTTTGGGAGAGAGAGAATCTATCTCGAGGAAACACGGTGTACATTATTCACGGTGACTGACGCAAAAATGGTTTACGCTTGAAGAATTAATAATGAAAAAATATTTTTCTCACAGGCAAGCATGATTCGCTTATATAATAATTGCTGTATTTTACAGAATATTTAGAAGATAGAGTCTCTACGATAATTAAATTTAAAAAAAAAACAACAGAAAACAGTTTTTTTCCAAATTCAGATTAGTACGTTTAGTTTATTTAATTTTTAACAAAATATATGGATTATCAGCCAGCCCAACAGTTAGGGTTCTTCCGACAAACGATACGTCATTCGAAGTTTATCAACGCAAAAAGGAATAAAAACGGTCGTAAAACAATTATTAATCTTGAAGGTTTACAAAATGATAGTGTGGATACATATTTATTTTACTCAGGAATGACTTCTGTCATTTCTAACAAACTTTTTCTTAGACTCAGAGTGAATGGACCTGCTCAGTTAGAATTATAACATCAATGTTTCCGATCCGGAGGAGTCTAGTTGCACTGTAAGTAGTGAGAAGTTAGCAGAACCAGTCTGGTCTTCGAAACCAGTGGATGGCCACGCAGGCCGCCTTTCTCACATACTGAAAGGTAAAGAACTTAAGGGTTCAAAGTCTTCTATTGCCTTATTATCATTGCAAGAACAGTCTAACTTTTATTATTATTATTATTATTATTATTATTATTATTATTATATTATTATTATTATTATTATTATTATTATATTATTATTATTATTTATTATTATTATTATTATTATTATTATTATTATTATTATTATATTATTATTATTATTGTTGTTGTTGTTGTTGTTGTTGTTGTTGTTGCACTGAAGCACTACATTTTAAACTGGAGTTCAGCAACAAAATTGTTAATTTATATTTGTTTAATCAAATTAGTTAGTTATTTATTAGGGCGGGGGGTGCTTCGAATTTTCCAGAGGAGCCGCCTTTGTCGACATAGAATTGACGTACGTCGACATCAACCAGTGCGACATATCTTCCACCAATTCGTCTTTCGACGTGTTCCACGGTACGCACAACTGCCAGCTCACAACCAAGGTGAGGCAGCTGTCATAAGAGGGAGACGAGAGCGCCCTTCTATCTTAGTTCATCGCTGGTGGGTGGAGGGTGGGTCTTTAACTTGCCACGCATGCGCAGCGCCAGGCCGTACCGGTGAATGTCGATATGGAAGCGAGCGCGAGATTCGCAGAAAGATGCCGGGGAAATAACTTTTGTTCGTTTGCTTTTAAATTAAAGAGATAATATTTAACCGCGGTGATAGAAGATCCTAATGGTGGTTCCCTTTTCTCCTCCACACACTCACAAACAAGCCGAAGATCCGAGCAGAGGCCATGTAGTAGAACGAGACCCCCCTTCCGTTTGATGCCGGTAAGAAGCAGTTTGACTTTAATGTTTCTCGAGGCGTTCCTCGTGTACCAGACCATCATCGACCTGTCACTCCTGATTGTGTACCACGCGCATGCGCTCACCCCCTGCTGATAGTCCCGCAGACATGTTTTTTTTTTACCATCACAAGACTGTTTTTTGCATTTAAAATTTACCAGATATATAATGCCTACTAATTCAACGAGGTAAATAACTTTTTCAAACAACGATACATAAATTGACAGTTTCTTTTAAGAGAGACTACAAATGGTTATTCTTCTTTGAAATACCAGAAAAAATGTAATACTTTTACGTAAAAGAAATTAATACAATTCTGTTTTTTTTTTTTTAAAAAAAAAAAAAATGTAATAACAACAAACGGGATGTCAAACGATTCTTTCTAGTTATATTCTTGGGGGGGGTTCGTTCAAGAACAATCTATACTTTAGAAAAGCAGAAAATTAAAGGGAGATTACCGGAACGTGTATTATTATTAGCTCGTATATATATAATTTAAAAACGTTGTAAAACTGAAATAATTATGATAACAGTAGATTCCCCCCTCCCTAAAAAAAGTTATTGTAAGTATACACATTGTTATTTTCCAGTGTGTACCTGTGTCAGGTATGGGTTTTAGACGTGGAGCATACGAATGTCATTGCCTCCCTGGATTCTATTTCCCTAACACCACAAGGGTAAATAAATTTTTTTCTGGAACTGACCTCGAAGAGTATTACGACGAACACGACTTTAACCACACCGGGCTGGACTCAGGGCACATGTGCGCACCCTGTGCCCGGGGGTGCCGCACTTGTATTGACAACTCGCCCTGTATGTTTGAGCTGAATTTGGCCGTCCGGGTCCTAGTAGTGTTTATTACAATGTTAACCATCATTGTAATTTGTGTGCTCTGGATCGGAACCTGCGTTTATCGACGTACTAAGGTAAGTAACTCTGGAGAGCATAATTGTGGACACATCGATAAAATGTTCCGTATTTCTAATATAATACATCTATCTATTAGTGCACATATTTACACGTGTATCAGCATATAGCTGTTAGGAAATATAAGCGGAACAAAACGTATGACAATTAGTTCATTTTGGAACTTTTATCAAGAAAGTTTTGAAACATAAAGTAACTAGAACATCTCTATAGCTGTTCTTGGGAATAATAGAAGAAACTGAAATGTCCATGCATTTTGTAGCAGAGCGAGAAAACAGTCCCTTCCATCGTGAGATAAATTGACAAGTAGGAGTTCTCAGCTCGGAGGCAAGAAGATTGCTGGGAAAGTGGCCACAGATAGAGAAAGAACTTCGAATAATAAAAAAGACGATTGCGGAAAGAAACAAGAGGACAGCTATTAGAAAGTTTAAAGCAAACCGCTTCTTTACCAGTACAATTAGTAACTGAGCCAAACTGCACTTCACAAATTTCCATGTCCAAAACAATTATCATTTGAGATAATTTGGCTTCACTGGTCGAGAGGAAGCTCGCGAGCTTCTTCTTAAACATGGGAATTTTTTTAAAAAACACGACTTGACTAAGCAATGGAGCACCGAGATTGCACAATTCAACAATGATACTGCGGTTAAATGAGAGCCGGATTGAAATTTGTAGCTTAGAGACATTATATACCCCAAAGAAAAAACTACAAAAAAAATAATGAATTAAGTTTGGTGAATAAAAGAAAAAGATGAAGTTGTTTCAGTGGTTCTCAAGTTAGATACTTTTTTCAGAATCGATGGAATTCTCACAAATTAAAAGTAGCGTCCAATTGTGCGGCATCTTGCTTGTTATGCCTTCATGGCTTGATTGATAGATTTTTCCTTAATCAGGCAACAATACACTAAGGAAATCAATAAACGATATCTCTCATAAGAAGAAAACAGAAGCAGAAATGGTTGGAATCCTGAAAATGATGAATTGGCTATCTCAATCTCTACAATTCGAATGTTGCCATTTCTTTAAAATTAATTTTTGAATACACTGAAAGAGTTATTGTGTTCATACTTTTTGTCTGCCTTTCCCTTTATTAAATAAAGCCTTTATTTTAATTTTTCTTGAAACGCTAAGCAAATCTTCAGACATTTTATTAAATCTGCTATATCTTCTCTGCTTCTACAATCGTAGCATCTACTAACTTAAAGAAAAGAGATCATGGTGCTGTCTGTTAAAAGAAATGGAAAGTATTTTCTATATATATATAGGGTACTTATCATAAGAATTTTATTAAATGTCAGCCTATTATAACATTTAAACTAAACATCGATAAAATGTCTGCCTAATTATTATATAATACTTTTCAGCCAATAAAATCGGGAAGTCCAATCTTTCTTCAAGTGATGTGCATTGGTGGATTTTTAAAATGTACTGAAGTAAGTTTTTTGTCAAGCCTCTAGAAACTAATGAGCAACTAGATAACTACGTCTCTTTCAACAATAGCACTTCCGCAAACTGAGGGGAGAAATGAATCGGCGCTGACTATACAACCAGAGTTTGTATCTCCTCCGTAGGTTTAGCCGACAGATGGAGGAAAATATTTCTCATTTATTTTTCAGGCATTAGATTCCCACTAATCCTTTCAAATTCTAATTTTAAAAATGAGACTATTTTTCCTAAAAATTTTTCTCTCTAGTTAGTTGTTTATAAATTCATATCCTTGTAAAGTTTCAACTACAATGACTAAATGTTTAATTCTAATTTGAGTCTAAGTGCCATCAAATACATTTTTATCACGTACATTTACGAGTCACTAAAGTAGCTTTGGGCAATTTAAATGACTGTAATTACATCGGCCGTTCCAAAAAAAAGAGAGCTCAAACGTATATTTTTGAGATAATTGTATTTTAACTCTTTAATATATACGCCCATATATTTACGGAAATCACTCCCCTAGGAAATAGGGGTGTACACCTCAAAAGGCTAATGTTCAAGACGAGACATACAGCTATATAATTCATAGTGTAAGACCACACTGCACTGAATATTTAGACTATGAAATTCAGTGGATGTATACGGTTTTATAATAATTTATTTCAGTCTCTAATATTGATTTATGTAATAGCATCTTGATTCTCAAGCCCACAATATTTGTAAGTCAACAGTAATATAAGTTATATTTGACAGCCCTTATTTGTGGATCAGCGGAGGATCGTAACTTCATATAGCCAATCCACTGATGAGGACTGTTAGATACATCTTATACTACTGTTAATGACCTTGGCTTATCGATGGCTACACACTTGAAAGAATTCCTGTTAATATTAAAATGATTTTTTTTTTTGTCAAAACGTAAAACCTAGTGACGGCACTGTATATCCATTCAGTTACAACGATGGGGAAATAATGCAAAGCCATCTTACATCTTTGCCAAAACTAATAAAAAACCGCATAAAAAGATTGTATTTTTTCATAATGTTTGCAAGATAAAAAATATTGGGACAGTTTTAAATCAGGTGACGATTATCACTTAATATTTATGGTTTGGCGACATAGTGGTCCAGTGGTTAGTCTGGTGGACTGCTAAAGCTTGACAGACTTTCGGTGGAGTCGTTAGGTCGGCGGAAGTCGAGGCGTAGGTCGCAACTTCCGCTGACGAGCACTCACTCACCTTCACCGCCTGGTCAATGTTTCGAGTTTCGGAATAAGGAGTGCGAAAACAGGATCAATATCTTTACCTGGATTTCTATGCTTGAATTACTAATCACAAAGTTGCGAATTCATTAACAAATAATTAATGAAATAATCTGACATCTTAAGTTATTTTAAGTACATATAAAAGAGGTAGTGACATTATAAAAACGCCATACCACACATCATCTTGCACAACGATGATGCAATGTTTGAAAAAGTATAGAAAGTGGAAATTTTCTGATATTCCCTTAAATTAGCGGTACCTGCAGAAAAAAAAGGGTTTTGTTATGGAGCAATTAACTGACTTTAGTGGGTTTTAACAACTGTTTTTATTTAATCATCATACTTAGATGACAGGCCACTGTTACCTTCCATGTGAGCTGATTTTCAAGGCGGACATATAATTACTTGTATTAAACATTATTTATGTGACGCCTTTTACAATAGCAGTTACCAATCATATTTCAGTTTAATAAATTAAGCAACAAAGGTGTAAATGATCTGTCAAAGGATCTATTAGAAATCTCACTGGATAAAACATATGGAGCATTTATTTAAACCGTCTTTATTTGTTTGTACGTTTTTCTTCCTTCTTTCAGATGTTTGTCATCTACAAAGAACCCACGGATACAGCCTGCAAACTTCACGTCTGGCCTCGTTTTATCGGCTTTACTCTGCTATATGGAGCGCTTACTCTGAAAACATGGCGGTATGTTCCAAAATACATGCAGAACTACGTCGTTTCTTTAACGTTACAATTTTAAAGCATACAACAACTCTCAAGTCCCAATTTCCACCACTCACATGCAAAATAAGAACGAAATCGTGAAACGGTATTTCATTTAATTCAAATAGTTAACGACCCGCCAATATTGTATTTTTTTACGTTGCCCGCTGTAATAAGGCTCTCATGTGACCAGTATTTCCCGCTGTAATAAGGCTATTATGTGACCAGTATTGCCCGCTGTAATAAGGCTCTCATGTGACCAGTATTTCCCACTGTAATAAGACTCTCATGTGACCAGTATTACCCGCTGTAATAAGGCTATTATGTGACCACTGTAATAAGGCTCTCATGTGACCAGTATTGCCCGCTGTAATAAGGCTCTCATGTGACCAGTATTGTCGCTGTAATAAGGCTCTTATGTGACTAGTATTGCCCGCTGTAATAAGGCTCTCATGTGACCAGTATTTCCCGCTGTAATAAGACTCTCATGTGACCAGTATTGCCCGCTGTAATAAGGCTCTCATGTGACCAGTATTTCCCGCTGTAATAAGGCTCTCATGTGACCAGTATTGCCCGCTGTAATAAGACTCTCATGTGACCAGTATTGCCCGCTGTAATAAGGCTCTCATGTGACCAGTATTGCCCGCTGTAATAAGGCTCTCATGTGACCAGTATTGCCCGCTGTAATAAGGCTCTCATGTGACCAGTATTGCCCGCTGTAATAAGGCTCTCATGTGACTCGTGTTGCTTGAGTTCAATTAAATACCGAGTTTTGTATTTTTGTTTTGGTCATCACTGCTGTTGATGTAACTTAAAATGTAATTTTGGCCAAATCAGAAAATTTTGAAAGCATCTCACAGACGTCTGATTTTTTTTTAGGATATCTTTGTCCATCAGTCAGATATGAAACCACGAATTAATGATGCGCGGCACCTCGAGTGACCGACGTTGTACAAGAGATAAATAAAATAAATAAGTGTAAAGCGACCTCCGCTGAATCATTGGAAACAACAGCTACACCCATCGCTCGAAAGCCATATGATGTGACATAAAAAAAACTAAGCTGTCCAAAAGTTTGTCGGATACAAATTAACTCTTCAGGATAGCATCGTGGAAAATGAGAAATGTTCCGAAAATCGACGATGTATAATATAACTAAAAACTTGGGCTTAGTTAAGTTGTTGCGATGGTGAAAAGGTTCCCATGCAAACCGAAGTGGCAAGAAAAAGTTAGAACTCCCCAACTTTGATGTTTTTCTCAGCCCCACTACACAGCATCGTTTCGCTTTTGAGATTGCACGAAAAGGAAGCCACCAGCCGTATATCCGGCTGGAAGTCAAACATCGGCACAATTGTATTTTGAATTTACCTTGATTAACGTTCCGTGAAGCTCCTAAGACTTCCGAAGTACAGTTCAAACAAAAGTCGAATTCTTTCCTTCAGTCGACGACATGAGGCAAACAAGAAAAAGAGGGAAATACCGTTTTAAAAGTTTAAATTTGTTTTTCTTAACAAATATAACTGTTTTGCTTTTTTTTAAGAAATCTTCTATTCTTGCAACTTTGCAATCGTTTTAATATTTCTTACCTTTCTTTTCCGGTTTTGCGATGAAACCCAACCTCCATACAGCCTGCAGATATCTAATTTTAAAATATTTACCACGAATAAAATATGGAAGTTTAAAATAATCTCAATATACATCACACAATGATAGGTATGGTAAGTTCCCAATAATCAGATATTCTCGTACGCGTTAGCCACAAGAAAAGCCCTTCCCCAAAGGTGAGGAAACTACTATTGATAATTCGAATACTGTTGGGCTTATAAGGTGCAGAAGATTCGTAGAATATTATCTTATGTAGCTTTCATCAACAGCTGGGAGCACGAGTCTCCTCCAGCATCTGACAAAAAAAAACGAAGAATTCGAGTGGAGACCTTCTGCGACAGGCTTACGTCAGCATCCTGCTCTCCTCCTCCTCTTGGTTTAGGAACCCGGAGATTTCCTCTGATCGCCCTATGCGCCGACACGAGTTCGAAGAAAACTCTTACCTGTAGGACTTCCAGACGAATGATGTTTAATCTATACATTCGTAAGTCTAAATAAAGAAAACGACGGAAATCATCACGTCTTTTAATGCTTTTTCTACCTGGGCGCCCTCTTCGATAAAAACTATAATCACAGCCTGCACACGTGTAAATATATATATAAATAAGTAAGAAAAAAAAAACCAACCAAGTGTTGTTTTTAAATATCGAGACTGATGTCCCACTTCTTAAAAGGTTTATTTACCTTTAGGTGTCAAACTTTAACGGGAAGCTTAAACGAAAAATTATGACAAATATCGCTGCGCGGTCTGGGCTTCTAAAGGAAAGTATAATAATGCAAGACGTTTTGTCGGAACACAGCGCAATACCTTTAAGATGGTCCGTTAGCTATTTCAGGTGTTTCTTAAAGGAAGATGGTCCGTTAGCTATTTCAGGTGTTTCTTAAAGGATACTTCTAAGCCTAGTTACGTTAATACGGGAGCTAAATTTCGGTAAAGAAATATCGATCGATAAATCTTTTGACTGACTGGGGATGCTATCGATTTACGTAATTCTGGCACCGTAGAGCAGCGCGGTTGTTCGGACCAGGCAGGCAGACATTGGTGGGGAGAGGGTGGTGGTTTCGATATGGCCTTCGAAGAAACGTGGGTGACGTCATAACCACGTTAATCCACGGCAACGCGGTATCCTCTTTCCGCGACACCTCGCTCTCAGAAGGGCCACTCCAATTTAACACGTCGGTCTTGTCTGCTTGTGCTTTCACGCAATTTGTTTGTTTGCTTTTTTTTCTACTGCTGTTTCACCGCCACTTTGCCGACATTTCTTGTTGTTGTTTTAGGATTTCTGTGATATTTCGCACCGGTTCTGCCAAACGTGTCCAGTTGCGAGACAAAGTTCTTCTCCAGAGGCTGTCGCTGATGCTGCTCGCCACTGTGGTGCTCCTGTCGGCCTGGACTGCCGTCGGTTCGCGTCGGTCTGTTGAATGGAAGACTGTTCAATCTATCAAGTTCAAGCTCTGCTCCAAAGACTGGTGGGAGTACGCCGCGCTAGGGGGTCTGTACTCGTCCCTTGCTCCATTTTTTCTACATACTTTAGGATCAAGACGCGCAAAATAAAATTTAAAAAAAAAGCAAACAACATTAACAGATTTTCATAAAGAGTATAGATTTTAGCATTTAACATTTATTATTATTATTATTATTATTATTATTATTATTATTATTATTATTATTATTATTATTATTTAAATTAACATTTGAAGTACTCTTAGATAAGTTCATTTTGTTCCTATTTCTAATAGCTAAAATGAGAATTTTATTTGAACGGGTAGCGGTTCTCTCTTGTAGCTTTGGTTTCTGTTGTCTTCTGTTAAATGATTTTAAAATTTAAAAAAAAAATGTTTGGTGTCTTTTGAGGAGGTTTTTCCTTTTTTTAGCTGAGTTACCAGTTCGTTTTATTCTATCGTTTGTTCGTTGAAGCTGAGGCAGTCTTACTCCTGTTCGGCGCTTATTTGTGCTTCACGGTGCGCAAGGTGCCCGCGGAGTTCAACGAGAGCCGCTACATCACCTGGTCCATCTACAACGCTCTGATTCTAGGGACCTTCCTCCTCATCATCAAGTAAGTACAGTCGTGTGGGTTAACACCGTAACTGCGTAATCAGTGTGCCATAGCTTCCCTTAAACCTTCCAGAACTCTTCGTCACCCTGATAGCCCCCTCGTGGAACAACTAAGCCACGTCAAAGCTCTGCCCGCCGGGGCCAGCTTAGACCCCTCTTCCCGTGGATGCTGTCCGGTTAATAAACCGGTTTTCGCCAGTTCAAGCGTAACTTTAAGAGTGTACGGACCATAGATTATAGCTATTAGCTGCCTCACTAGTCAGGGTAGTGTGTCGCCAGGTCTATCCCGTCTCGGACATGAGGTGTTTGTTTGTTCGTTTACAATAAAACATTCCGATTGTTTAGACTTCAAATCTCCGACTCGGTCACTCTGTAGAATTTATTGGTGTAGGTGTCGCTAATATCTCGGGTCGCATTGAAACGGATTTCCGGCCCTTAAAGGCGTTTAGCTAAAAACAGCTCATGTATGGTAGCACCGGTGTAGTTGTTAAGAAGGTAAGTTGTTATAACACCAGCAATTCGTGATTAAACATATAGAGGGGGATATGGTCGATATCATTGGCTTCGACCTTATGATCGAAGGGAAAAGGGGTCGATTGTAGTCTCGTCATACATTCTTAGTTAGGGATTATTGGTGCTATAACCAGTTACCTCTGTCACAACTGACTCCAGCCCATGCCAGTAGCGACAGAAGCACGACAATTACTTTCTGATTGGTAAAAAAATCACAATATTTCTAATTATTTAACAACTGTTGTTAAAATTGTTTTTCGAACTTGAAAACTTGTTTTCTTATCTAGGTCAATATTTTAATTATTTTTTAAAAATTATTCTTTAGACGATCTAATTTCCTCTCTTTGAACCTCCGTGCCGTACGTCGTCACATCTACCAGAGGAAAATAGCCACTAGACCACTGCGTCACCCTCTCATTTTCTAAAGGATCCTAACCTGAGAAGTTTTAGTAAAAATGGGCAAAACTTGCAGATGATAGCATTTCGACGAAGGCTACTTCATAACCATTTGATTTTGATTTTTGACATTTAAAGTTGTTCTTAATCTTGACATTTGCGTGATATTTTTATTGTTCGGGTAGAATTATTAATTTCTAAAAAATTAAATGAATATAGAAATAAAGCTGAAATCGAGGTTTCTGGACTAAATTTTAAAATAATAATTGAGTTTAGCGGTGATTAACGTTTCCGTGTTAATCTTTCAGATATTCCTTGTCTATATGGACCGGGCCGGACATCTTGTACATTATCCATCTGTTACACCTTCAAATTACTGTCACCGTCACTCTGTGTCTTATATACATCCCCAAGGTCAGTATCTTAATTTCGAACAACTTTAGTCGAACAACGTTTTTATCTGTGCATAGGTCGGTGAGTGACTAATTTCACTACGTAATTTTAATAAAATGCGTTTTACGGTAAGATTTCTTGTGTATGGCAAACGGCGTCTAGAGCGATGCAATTAAAGATGCTATGTCGATCAGAAACATTTAATTTTTCTTGCTAATTCTTTATGTACCATAGCAAATTTGACATACGTATTAAAGATTTGAATTCTTTTTTTTTGTGCTTTCAAAGGCGTCTTGGAGATAGGTATTTTGAGAAAATGGAGAAGCAAAATATGTCTTAATAAAATGGAGAATACGAAAAGAAAAAATATTGATAAAGAGACTAAGCATTAGGTTAGTTAGCGTTTACTGCGCTTTTCTCTGTTCAAAATCTCTGGGACTTCAAAAGCAACACTTTTTCCCATTGGATTTGATTTGCGATCAACTTATAATATTGAGCACGCGTGGCTCACAATTAAACTTTATGGGAAACTGAAATTCTTCAGAAATGCCTAAACTTGAGAAGATCCTCGACTGACTGGGGAAGCTGGTGAATACAAGACAAAAACAAGACATTCATCTTTGCGAAGTGTTTAGACAATTGGATATGTTCGACTATATATATTATTATCATTCTTTTAAACAACTCTGATAATCCATTGGATTTTTTTCTCAAACATCCATATTTTTCTTTGTATATTTCATACAGAATATGTTTTATACGGCGTTACTCTAGCTAGACCATGATCCTTATCGAATTCTCGGCCGTTGTGGTCTGCAGACACACGACATCTACTGTCAAAACAAGCTAATTTATGATCAGACACCGCTACGCGCGCTCTCTAACGGTAACTTCCGGGCACAAGAACAGTGCATGATGCCACGTTCTCTTCTCTTTTCTTTTTTTACGATCACCGACTTTTGCGCGTCGCAGGTTTCGACCCACGAAAAATAAAACTATGATGAGACGAAAGACCCTTTAGTTCGTGGTGACATGTTTCGCCCTCTTGATCAGTCGGTATAATAACATACTGTATGTAGCGAGCGTCCGACTGCCATCATTTTGCTCAGCTGGAATTCTAGCGCCACTCGTTGATTCACGGAATATCTCACTACCCACAATTCCGAGCCCGAGATGTTTTAGCTTTGTCCGTACGTCATCAACTGTGGCAAACAAATGGCACATATAATAAATAACCTAGCGAAAACTTTGATATTTCTCTTTAGTTTCTTCTTATTATGTTGAATCTCTAAGATACATAAAGATTCATTCTTGCCACACACAAAAACGATTTCGGAATGTATATCAGAACACTTCTCTGGGCCGTATTATATTGTCCTCTCCTGCGAGAAATAGCAAGAGCGTGACGAGCAATTTAGCAGTTCCTGCATCTGACCGAGAGCTTACAGTAAAGACGTCAAATTTGGTTTAGTTGTTCTTTTGTGTGAAACTCGTTTTAGCTGCTGGCGATACACAAGATGCAGAGGAGGACTATACCAGACTTGGACTGCGTGCCGATGGTGTCGAGGTTGCCAACGACGATGCATACAACTTTCAAGGCACAGTCCAAGAAAGACGTTTTCACACAAACAGATCCCGCACAAGAGGTAACGGCAAGCGACCAGTTAAAAGGAAAGTAGATCTCGTCATTTTATTATTTTTGATTCGTAGTTTTAGAATTAAAAAAGACAAAAGCAAATATCAGTCAGAGAGACCGAGTTTGCTACGGTTTTGTGATAAAATCGCATCCTCCAGTAGCTAATTTTTAAGGTAATGTCTTAAGTCCACTCTATTTCGCAAGTAAGTGAAAGCGGACAAATCTGGAACTGTTGATCCCAATAAGTAAATAAATTAAAAAAAACAAACTGTTTGTTTGCTGAAACCAAGCTGGCTGATCTCCGGAAAAAACTCGTATACGATCCGAGACTATCTCCATTGATCACAGATCCTGGTTGGATTAGAACGAAAAGAATCCCAACCCAAGAATGCTGCATGGTGGATGGCCAAAGGTGTAACGCACCTGTCAGCCGCGACAGACGACCAAAGGACGCAGTTTGACGAATCTCCTGCAGTTATGGTTTTTTCTCGCTTTTCGCTACCGTCCGCTGTAGTGTGATTCCTCCAGGAACTTTGGCTTGCTCCCAAACTAGACAGATTGCTGTGTTCACCCGGCTTCAATTTCAAGGCTTTCCAAGGGTGCACGTCTGTAGCCCCCATCCTCCAGCAGTCCCTGACTGGAGGATAACTCCACGCGGAGTGGGAAGGTAGCTGTAGTCGGACAAACTCTTTTAATAACCCAAACCAGAAATACTTTCGTGATAAATGGAGCTCAATGTGTATAATACTGTGTTACTGGAATTCTGTTTCCGCTCTTTGTTAATAGAAACATCACTTTATATTCCTTTATTAATCATCAGTGACAGTAAATTTACAAAAAGTCCAAATTTGTATCCTTTATTTTTCTATATACGCTATATGCAAAAATGTGTATACAAAGAAAGCAATTGTAAACCAAGTAATTTCATGTTGTTATCAATTGTTTAGATAATTTAATTATTCAGAATAATTTTCTCATATTTTATGTAAGAAAGAGAGCGCAGTACTCCGGTGTTTAGCTTTGGGGACTGCTCGGGTCGACAGCCCGAGTTCGATTCCCGCACGAACCGACACAGTATGGCGTTCCTCTGTGACATAACTTCTTACCACTCTTCACCTGAAGGCCGCATGGGCTTCCCCTAGGTACTCCGGTTTACTACCACGTCTAAAAATTAAGAGCCCAAGTAGGGTCCAGCAGCCGGTGGATCCTGGCCTGGTATAAACAGAGGAAAAGTTGAACACCAGGAAACTAACCATTTGACGTCGTAAATAAGGCGACTTGTTACGGAAGCGGAAGCGGGCTGGGTTTCCGCTTTAGCGCGGGAAGACAGGAAAAGGAAACGTTTACATTTGCTGCCGCCACAAGAGTAACAACAACAAAAAACAAACTATTCGCACTTTGTTAATACTTTAATAAGTTGTGTATATTTAAAGTTTGAAAGAAAATAGGACTAATAAAGTTTTTAAGGGAGTCGTGTTATTATAAGATGGAAAGTGTTTAGATTATTAAAACTGTCTGCAAGAACAACAACACATATAACTCGTTATGTTGTTACACTTAAAACAAAGAACATTTTAAAGACATTTATTCATTTTCTGTCAGTTTCCTTTCTATCAACCACTAAGAATCAGTGGGCTACCCCTTGACTATTTATTTTAAATAAAGCGCTTCAATACAGTGGACCCTTGTCAGTCCGGACATATCCACCTGCGGACCAAGAAGGTATCTGGGTTAACGAGGTTCCCTGTAGTTTGTTGTTGATAAACATAATTTAAATAAGTCAGCATAGTTTCGTTTGCTCTTTTATTTTAAATTTACGGAAGTAATGTTTCTTTAACTTTTTTTTGTTTGTTTTTCTTATTTACATTATACCTTTTATTTGTAAGGGAAACACACACAAATATTCTCCTATCTACCACTACAATGCTGAGTTGATCCCTACACGAGATGAACTAACAAAGAAAATAAAATGTACACCTGTCGCTGTATTTACCAAGAATCTTCTGGCTGTCCCACACACGAGATTATCACTAATCAGAGCTGTAGTCATTAGCAACATTTTGTTATCTGCAACCGTGCATCCAAAGTTCGTTATGATTTACGATTCCTTGCTCGGTTGCCAGATTAGGAAAACAAACTGATCGGAAAGAAAGCCCTGCGGTTTATGTGGGCTCCATAACTTATAGTATTTATTTCCATGTTTGAAGATTATATTAGGGCGCTACTCGGATACTTTCGAGTTAATGTCTAACGAAGACTGTTTTGTTTGTTCACAGTCCAGCAGATGGCTTCCGAAGAAAACAGCACTGGAAAATCTTCGAGACAAGTTGCCTAGAAGAAAATCGACAAAACCGAAAGTCTTTCCTATGCAGACTGCCAGCCACATGTAGTTTCGAATACGAGAATAATTCTGCAGAATTCGGAATCTGAACGAGAGAGAGAGTTTTTTTTTTTTTGCAGCTTCTGTTGTTTATATTCTAATTTGCAGTACTGCACGCAGTGCCGGATTTAGGACAAATGAGGCCCTGTGCTAGTTAAATTAGGAGACCCTTACTTGGGCCCTGAAGGAGGTACAAACTACAAAGTAATGCTTCAACTGCTTTTGACAATTTTTACAGACCAATTTCACTTTTATAATTTTTAGGAAAAACATTTGAACGTTTGACATTTGAAAAATTCATAGTAAAAAATTTTTTTGGCAGGAAGATGGGCCCCCTGGCCAACGGGGTCCTGTGCTTAAGCACACCTAAGCACAATGGTAAATCCGGCATTGACTGCACGTTTTTGTCAGATGGACATGCGACTACATTCATTCTACAGCTAGGAAAAGAGGTGAAAGATAGGACACCAAATCACGAGGAAAGCAGAATTTCTGTATCTACCAAAACGATTGTATGGGAAGCAAGAAGAGTAGCAGTAGCAAGCGGCATTGCTGATGTTTTTCCGGGACAACATTTTGGTGCCACAGATTTATGAAGAAAGCTTGCGTGCCAGAACTGGGATGGCACAGAAGCTGCCGGCCGAATACGAAACAAAGATCCTTGAATTTCATAGATTCGTGTTTAATGCAAGAAAAACGTTTTGAACTTGAACAGAGGCGATATGGACAAACTTCACTAATATTCCGACCACGACAAGACCCTCTACACTGTCGCTTTGGTATTTTCCGCCGTCAATAATCTTTAAGGGGAGAAAAAAAATGTGCCAAAGGACGGAATTCCACGCGAAATTCTTGTTCATGTTCATTCTAAGAGGTGGCTGGATGAAGAAGGGATGAAATAGTGGCTGGGGAAAGTGCGGTCGAAGCCGAGGCCTTCTAAAAACAACCCAAACGCAGCTGGCTGTGATTCCCGGCCAGTTACAGCCCCCTGGACATTTTAATAAACAGGCCGTTTGAAGTATTCATGCGTGACGAGTGTTCCAAACGAATGGAAACTCCAATCACGTGTTGACACCAACGGGGCGAATGAAACAGTCTGCCATTTTCACAGATGTACTGATGGTTGAGAAATTGGTGGCAATTAGTGAAACTGCGAAGTCATTCAAGATATGGGGGTCTCAGCAACGCCGTAGATGGCGGCGCAGATGACCTATTATCTGAAGAAAGTGACAGTTCACCTAACAGCAGGGATGACAATGAGCGTGACAGCAGTGATGGGGACTTTGGGCATCTCCAGACTAATAAAACTTCATGCTACATTTCTGTTTTATTGTACTGCATTTGCTGTTTTTTTTGTTGTTGTTCCGGAATGATAAATATAAATGTTAAATATATGCATGAAATATTTTTAAAAACTTGTTTCATTTTAAGATCTTGGTGGTTCTTAAGGTCCGTCAAATACATCGAATAAACAGCGCAGTACAGGTTAATTCATTTTCAACTAAAATAGAAAGAAATAAACTTGAAAAAAGGGGGGGGCAACCCTACGAAAGGAAAGATGTCAGGACGGAGAACTGGCCGTCCACCACCAGAACCACGACAAATGAATTCAAGTTTTTGCAGTGTACTCTGTGAGCATACTCTTGGCTGATTTTCAAACAACGACTAGATTATAACTACACGAATAAATAATAATTTAAAAAAAAAAACATTTAAAAACGTAGCATGATGTTCTGAAAACACTGGAAATGGGTGCCCGGTGAAAGATTTCGCCTGTCAGTTAGTAGATCAGGTATATTTGCAAAAATAGGTACAAGATCGGAAGTTTTACCACCCAGGTAGCAGTTATGGCAGCTCTGGATATATATATATATATATACCTTCTAGGAGCCATAGTATTCACCACACTACAATATCACTACCCCCCTCTTTTATAGTCTTTCTGCAGGTATACACGTGTTATTTGTAATTTATACTCATTTTCCCCGTTTCCATAATTATTATATAATAATAATAATAATAATAATAATAATAATAATAATAATAATAAACAGTACAAGAAAAACAGCAGGTACTCGTCTCTGGATTATCACTGTGCACTGACTATACTGGCAAAGCAAGTAAAAACAAACCGCTCTGATATCATCATAAAGGGCAAGGAACAAATCCTGCTCGATGATTGCCAGGTCCATACCAGCAGAGAAAAGTACACCTTTAAACTGAATTTTAAAAAAGGGGGGAGGGGTGGTTTTTATTCTTTACACGTTCGTTGTTTTTTCACAATAGCGGAGGGGTATCTAGGACTCGTGACAGGCATCATCACAACGAGGCTGCGGGGTTGGGAAAGACTTACTTTCCTATCCGTCGGGGAAATGAAGGCAGGAAGAAGTACCTGGATGGGATCCCGGAAGAGACGCACGGGATTACCAAGGAACAGCACACATAATCAAAAAGAACTCATCTGTTCGGTGAACACTTTTAACCACCCTGAAACCATGGGGTGTTTTCGGTGAGAGGGAGAAGAGACTCGGCAACATGTATAAGCATAAAGTAAAGAAAATAAATTTTACTTGAAGAAGAAGTGGTCATTAAAATAAGTAAACATTTAAGTTATTAGCCTGCCGTGTACGACAGCAGTAACTGAAGCTGAGTAGAATACGATTTTAAAATTTCTTCGTCGGGACCGGCCGACATTGGCCCATAAGAGGACCGACCCTATCTCCCCCTTCCGGGCTAATGCCAATAATTAAAACGTTTACACAACTGTGCATACCACACAGCTTATTATGGCAAAAATCGTATCAGTCAGTGCGCATATATTTCGGATATTTCCGCTATTATCTCGCATTTCTTTGGTACCGCTTGGCACCGAGTGCGCAGTTATACTTTTATGCCGATCTGCGCTTCCCTTAAAACGGGATAACAAAACCGCGAGCTGCTAATGTAAAGGGAGATAACTCAATATTCGGGTTTGTTCCCCTTGCAGAGCCAAAGTACTGACGTCATGGCCGGGCGGGCGGGACATCTGGATGGGATGAATGTCACAGCAAACGAAGTTTGTTTATAAAGAAAACAGAAACCGCCTTCCCCCTTTTTCCTAAAGTTGCTTGGATCGGAGGTAATTTTTACGGTGTAATTTCAAAAAATTCATAATCGCTCCGCTTAAATTCGGGAAAAGAAAAGAGCTAGCTACGGTCTGTTGCCGCCGGGGATGGGAACCGGTCAGGGCTGCAGGCAGGTGAGTCCGACATCTCAACAGGTGGGGATGGGAACCGGTCAGGGCTGCAGGCAGGTGAGTCCACCGCCGCCGGGGTCGAGCCCTTCTCCCCTCTCCGTCTGTCTGTTCTTCGTCAGATATTAGGTTAATAGTTCGGGTCTCCACTGAAGCGACGTTAATTCAAGCCGGGAAATTCTGGTCTTTCGAGTTCCCCCTGACGACTACCGAGCCCCCCCCCCACACACACCTGGCTATTCTAACACGCCTTTGTCGGACGGACGGACGGACACCACCACCACCCCCCGGCCGACCCTTGACAACGAGGGTTCCACGTCTTGGTCCACTGTCTCGCAGGATAACAGTGCAGTCCTACCATTGGCCTGGTCGCCGATGGTCCGTCCGTCTGTAATAATGGCAGAATTCCTTTTTCATATTTCACATTTGTGATCCAGCTCTACTTTCATAAAAACGAGTAAAACCCCCCTCCTCTTCCTCCGTTACCAAGGCTCGCACTCGTCATCCAGGTGGGTGAGCGAACGTCTGAAATCATCGCAACCATCAGCCTTTCCACACAACCCTCCCGCTATCTACCCGTTGTAGTACAGCTGGAGACACACACACACACACACCGTTTACATTAGGGAAGATCGGCCCAGATGATGATGATTTACTGGCGATGGGCAGCCATTTGTTTTTTGGAGTCTTGTCTCTCACTACAGCTGAAATGTTGTTGTTTTAGCACCAGCCCGTCTGTTATGTTGTAGGCTAGACCATGTCTGCTCAAGCTGAAAGACAGCCAGAGGTAGTAGCTACAGAAGAAGAAGTTCTAGGACCTCTTCCCTTAAGCAGATTAGAGGTAAGGATGAACATTGTATGTTTTCTTTTTATACAACACTGCACAGGCAGGTAATGTGTGAACGGGCACCTACCTTTGTAAGGAGTGAGCTTTTCCTGTGATCTGTGTCTGTGCAGTGATTAATCAGCGCATCGATCTTTGTTTTACTTGAGGAAGATATGGACGGTAAAATCTAATTAAAAGTTTTGAAAAAATCATCTACAGAGGCAGCCAAACCAACTGTTTTTTTTTAAGAAAAAGTTTTGGGATTTATAAATAATTCAACTACTTTATTGATAATCAAATATAGCACTTTTGCTAGTTTTAGGAGAGAAGAAAGCAGGATTCAGGGGTATGGATGACACACCGGTCTTGTGGTTTGTCTATTGGACTGCTAAGTTCAAGGGCCAGAGTTAAATTCCCTAGCTGGCCGTGTGTTTCCTCTCGCATCTATAAAAAAGTAGTTATAGTAGCCATTTTTGGTAGGTTTCCTGGGTAGCATGGAAGAATTGTTGGAGCCAACCATGTGAGTACCATTTTTCTCTCGTCTATCTTGGATCATAAACGGGATCCACCTGTGATGATGATTATTTTATTCTTTTCGATCAGTAGATGTTTAATTTTTAGAAAAATATAATTACACAAATTTCAATGTGCAGTTTTTTTTTTTTTTCATTAGTTTAATTATTATTTGCAAAATGTTTCTCCTTTTTGGTTGATTTTATTTTCTGAGGGGTGGGGATGCTTGATTTTTGTTTTCTGTAAAACTTTAGGATTACTAAGAATGGTAACCATTCCCTTGGATTATATACAGAATCTCAAGAAGCCCACTACTATTAGTAATCAAATAAAATGATCCCAAACAATAAATGAGAAAAACAAATAATAGCTATCATGTCAGCATGTCAAGTTTTTTTTTCTCTCTCTTTCTCTTTTAAGCTTGAAATGTGTTTACAGAAATAAATAATAGATTTCATGTTTAATTTTAAAAAATATGGTTTCAGAATTTTTGCTATTTATTTAAGTTTGTACAGATTTGTTTTTCTTTGAATTTTTAACAGATTATGTACTTAGTTTTAAAGTTGCTTTCTATCAGTTAAGGCATTTCAGTTCTTAAATTTCTATGTATATTGGGATGTTTTTGTTAATGTCATTATACTGTAGCACATGTTAAAAACTTTGGAAATTAATATTTTCATCGCTGCTAATATTTTTTCTTTTCAGGGCCAAGGAATAAATCCAACTGACCTGAAAAAACTGGAAGATGCAGGTTACTACACTGTAGAATCAGTTGCTTTTGCTCCAAAAAAGAGTTTTCTTTCCATCAAAGGAATCAGTGAAGCTAAGGCAGATAAAATATTAGTGAGTGTTGAACTGATTTTATATTTTGATAAGAGAGCTGCTCTGTTTGCAGATCTTATTTATGGATCTTGTATTTAAATACGCAACTTTTCCAAGAAGTATGACTTGTAATATGGAGTTTATTAAATTATATATTTGTTTGTCACACACTGTAGGTGCTTTAACTTATTGGTATGCATGTATATACACTTTTTCTGGTTTGATACTCTCCTTTTTAAAAGATTATTTGAGTTTTTTATAAGCAGATTTTTAATTAACCTGTTTATTACTTCTCTTTTTTAATAACCAACAGTTAAGCAAGATGGATTGTTATAGAGAGAGAAAGAGGAAGAGAGAACAGTAGCTTTACTGGTGAGAGCTGCACCTTAGGCATGTTGGATGGAGGCCTTTACCAAAGGCAGGATATAGCTCTGCTGGATGTCCACCATGGGTTGTCTTGTATATACACTGTAAAGCTGCTGCAGACAGCACCAGAGATAATGCTGTGTTTCAATGCAGCATCAGGACATGCAGATACAGAATCAGTATTAAGCAGAAACTCAGCAATGCATCCAATCACCCTACCATGAGGCTGATGTGCATAAGATGTAAGAGTGTTGTACAGTGGGACAATTATAAACAAACAAAACATTGTTTGCTTCAGCAATTTATATAGGCATATGGTCAACATTGCAGATTTTGGAGCAATGATATTTTCTCAGAAAACTCAGGATTCAATTTGTCATTTGCTGATTGGGTTTATGTGAATGGTTTGAAGACTTGTCAGACAGCATGACAGATTTGGTAGTGTCCTGATACAGACTGCTGTAGACACTAATTTCAGAAGTCAGCTTTTGGTTCTCGACCAGAATCTGAGAGCCCAGAAATATGTGAAAATGTTGTCTGACCAGTTCTGCTACAGCAATGTAGCCTGCACTTTGTTTCATTAAGACAACATCCACCCCAACACAGCAAGATTGACACTGAATTTCTTAATGCAGATCAATGTCATTCTGCTTGACTGGCTATCAATATCTGATCTCAGTCCTATTAAGAGATCTTGGGATAAACTTAGATACTGACTTTGTATGTCACCATTGGTAGCTTGCCACAGCATTGCAACAGAAGTGGAGCAGCATAATTTCAGCCAGAATAAACTCAAATGCCATTCCACAGGTTCTAGACTTTATTGCATGTGGCCATGACTTGCTGGAACCCTGTATTGCGTTGACATTGCACCATTTAGAGATGTGAACTTCAAATGATGCACCGTGCTGCTGTGGATGTTCAATAACACTATTTCTGCTAATTTTCACCTGTCATTAATCCTAATTATGTCTTAATCAATGTAACTAGGTTTTCCATTTTTAAAGTGTCTATGTTCATTTCCCAAAATTCAAACTTAAAAATTGTTTAAAAAATAATAGATAATTGACTACTCTTTATCAATTTGACCTTTTATTGCTTTTTTAAATGCTTAAAAAATTCTGACAGAATTAGAATTAACTTTTTGTGTGTCACCTGGGGTTTATTTGCATTCCATTTCCCTTGAAATCTGTATTACTCAGCACAGGTTGAACCACGTGTTGTCTCTCTCTCTCTCTTACACACGTGCACACTACCCTTTGTGGTGACAAATACATAGTGCTTTGTGTTTTGCATTAAAAGTGCTAGGCTAACCCCCCCCCAGGTAGTTTAAGTAAGGTAAAAACTAATATAGTGTACAGAAGGTTTTAAGTTTTTTTACTGTTTATAAATACAAACTGATATGCTTTTTGTTTTAAAGGGTGAGGCTACAAAACTAGTTCCAATGGGTTTTACAACTGCTACAGAATTTCACCAGAAGAGATCAGAAATTATCCAAGTTACTACTGGATCAAAAGAGTTGGATAAATTATTACAAGGTGAACTAACAAGCCTACTCTTATTGTCTGTCCAAGTAATAGATACAAATGATCACACAAGTTCCAAAAAAAAGGAAACGCACTGTTTTTAATAAATTTAAAAAATACAGGTTAAAAATTCTCTGAAAGGAACCTATTACTCATGCCAGCTGTGCATTACATGAAATTTCTTATTGCTTGGCAGATATGGAAAATCAGTTTAATATCAATGACAGTATGTTGACATCGGTAATAGTAACATTTTCACTATTTCCTGTCTGGGACAGTATGTTAATTAGTACATTTTGCATTTCTATATTTAATCAACAGGTGGAATAGAAACTGGTTCAATAACAGAAATCTTCGGAGAATTTAGAACAGGAAAAACACAACTCTGTCATACATTGGCTGTCACATGTCAAGTAAGTTGCAAAGTAGAACCACTGAAAACCTGTCATGCACTGCAAGTGACAAGACCTTAAAACTGCAGACTAGCTGTGTATGCAAGTCATGTAAAAAAACTACATCTTTTTGTTAAGAGATATATTGGTCAACTATGCAGCTGCTGAATTTATTTTATAGCTATAATAGATTGCTTCATAATTATGCCAAAGATGAGGCTCTCCACTGAAAAAATATACTATTTAATTAATGATGAATTTTCTCAGATTTCAAAAAATAAAAAAAAAAGTTTTAACACATTTAAACAGTCTTGGTTATCTAAAGAGCACAGTAAACTGAAATGATAGACATTTAGTACCAAGACAGGACAGTTTAGTAGAATTGTCTAAAAACCACCTATAATTATTAAAATATTTGAATACTGTGCTATGAAAATTTAAACTCATTCTGTCTGCAGCTGCCCATTGACATGGGAGGTGGAGAAGGAAAAGCTCTGTATGTTGATACTGAGGGAACTTTTCGACCTGAAAGACTTCTGGCAGTGGCTGAACGGTATGTCTGTCTTTTTTCTTAACAGGCTATTTTATCCTGCTTATTCATGCACAATGAGTGCTTGTCTCAGTGAATTTCTTTTGTATTAACAAGTTTTTTAAACTGTATTTTACACTAATAATTGTTTGAATCTATTCTGTTTTCAAACACTAAAAGGCTTTTTATATAAGATTTAAGTTTCAGTGAAAACTTTATATATAATTACATGGTATGTATCTGATGAGGCTTTGGCTTGATAAGTATGCAAGAAGCTTGTGGAAATAAACTACTGGTACATAAATCCTTTTTTTATTATTGCTGAATATCTGATGCTTTTAGATATTGCATATATAATTGTTTTCCTGTCTCTCCTCTTACTTAACAGATTTGACTGTACAAACAGTGGTTAAAAGCAGTATCATTCACCTATAGCATTCTGCACATCTTAAATGATATGGAAAAACTTACATTTAAAAAAATTTTCAGTTATTTAAGTAAAAAACGTTATAACTAAAGATAACAAAAAACGAGTGCCCTAATAGTGAGATATCAACTGTGCACATCAAAGGTTTTTTTTATTTTATGGTAGTTTTTCATGTGATAGGTGATTCTTTTAATTTGCACAACAATTGCAGGGTTTATTTTGCCTTCAAGAATAAATTGTAGCAATGTTTCTTTCAATTTCAAAACAGGTATGGTTTGTCTGGCAGTGATGTTCTGGACAATGTAGCATATGCTCGGGCATACAATAGTGACCATCAGACCCAGCTCTTGATGCAGGCTGCTGCCATGATGTCAGAATCAAGGTACACTATTCCCCCCTTTATGTTAGAAATCAGTGTGAATACTCAAATAAGTCTGAGAAATGCACTGTGACTACTGATACTCTGGTAACCAGCAACATGCATTATTCTTTTGGGAAAGAGCAAAGTTCATTATGCGATTTCAAATAGATTTTATTCCTAAGAAGCATCTAAGTATTAGTGTTTGGAAAAAAGTGTGTAGGATGTAGTTAGATTGTAGCTGTATATAAGGAGAATTTAGTGTTCATACCAGGTGGCTTTTTCTTCAGGGTCCTTTTGGAACCTACATTAATAAATGAACTTTTTGTAGTTTTTTATTGTCTTTTTTTTTTTTTAAACAAAGGAATTTAAAATATACCAACATAATTTTAGTGAGTTTTCTATCCTCTAAAAGCACAGCAGCTACCAAGCCTTCCCAAAAACTCCATTACCCAGAGTGGCATTTAATGCACTGGGACCCTGGAGTATCTTGGCATGGTTACACAATTTCCAACATCCGTAACTAATGTGGCATTTGTCTTATCGGTGTGTCTGTGCTGACTCTAGCCTTTCCAACAATAGGTTCAGCAACTGGAATGACATTGATCCACTAAATTTTGCTAGTAGGACCAAAGCCTGTATCCACTTATTTTTGTTGTCAGGCAACTGATAACCACAAATTTCTTGGTGTCATGCATAATTAGAAGTTATAGAAAACAATTTATTTCTTAGCTATATTAGACCATGGATTTCATTACATCTCAGTGGAGTAATGATATCACAACTTCTACCAGCACACTATGAAGTAAAAAATCCACTAATGACTATGAGGCTTATACGGTCTGCATAGGGTGATCAGAGTTGTTTTAAGCATATCTGGTATCAAATCACATAGATTCTGTGGAGGGGGGGGGTTCCAGAGCCATATGTATCTACAAGAGATGCTCAGTGGGTGAAAAATCTAGGGATGTCAATCTTGTGACTGACTGACTTGTCCACAAAGCCTAGTGCCAGTTAATAAAAAAGGACTCTCAGTCCCACTTGCTCAAGTACCTGAATTGTTGAGTTGGGGTAGTCAGCCAATAATACTGAGAAATTGATCAGAAAATTATTTTCAGTAATTTAATTATCTTCAACACTTTTTCTGGCTCCATTGTTTATTTCTTGATGCCCTCCTGATTCAGATGCTAAATATGTAGCTAATTTTGTCTTCCCATTTGTTAACCAAAATAAAATAAGTTATTGAATTTAAATGTGTGTTTCAGGTATGCTTTGTTAATAGTTGACAGTGCAACAGCCCTGTACAGAACGGATTACAGTGGGCGAGGAGAACTTTCAGCTCGACAGATGCACCTGGCAAGATTCCTTCGCATGCTGTTACGGCTTGCAGATGAGGTTGGTTGAAATTTGTCTTTACACCTGTGGAAGTTTAGGATCTCTGGTAATACTCCATGGATTTATACCAAATATCAGCTAAATGTTTTTGTTTTTTTTTTAATTTGAGGTAATATTTTTGTCTAAAGTCCATATTTTTTCATTCTCAAAGTTAAAACTACTTCATATTGGAAAAATGTATATTTATTTCAAGAACGCTTATTTAAACTTAAAAAAAAGTATGCTTTCTTTCTGCTGCTAATGAAAATTGATTGTGCAACCCGTGCAAGCACATCATCCCATAGCGGGGGAAGATATAGGTACACAGGAAAAATGCTCTGTCAACAACAAAAAAAAAATTCAATAATGAGAATGTTGTAAGAAAAACTTGTAAAAAAAAAAATAGAAACTATATCAGCAATTATTTTTAATTTGCTATATTTTAAAAAAAAAATTAGTTTTTCTGCACATTTGTTTGATGATTGCCAGTTTGCAAGCATTAGGAATAATTCTCTATTCCAGTTTGGAGTGGCTGTAGTAATAACCAACCAAGTTGTTGCCCAAGTAGATGGTGCCGCTATGTTTACTGCTGATCCTAAGAAACCTATTGGAGGAAACATCATTGCTCATGCTTCTACTACAAGGTGAGAACAGTAATGTGATTATGAATTTATCATGCTGAAATATTATTTTGGAAAAAACTGACTGACTGACTGACTATTGATAAGCTACATCAATCAATCCATCCATTGTATTTATAACCATTAGTCATCCACTTTTCTTCCAGGGTAATGTCTTGTACAGACAACCTTAAAGGATCAGTGTTTTTTTCTCTCTCTTCCTTTTCAGACTATACCTAAGGAAAGGAAGAGGTGAGACAAGGATATGTAAAATATATGACTCGCCCTGTCTGCCAGAGGCTGAAGCAATGTTTGCTATAAATGCAGATGGAATTGGTGATGCAAAAGACTGAACAGATGATGCAGTTACAAAGCTATTAAAATACTGACAACTCCACTTTTCTTGATGGCAAAGAACTTTACCATCCTTGAATTTGGATCTCAAGTAATTTCTGTCAAAACATACATTTTACCGAAAGATTTTCAATATTGTAGAAAACCACTATTTCATAAGTTTTAGTACTGCATGACTGACTGACTGTACATTATTTATTTTTTCACATTAAAAAATAAAAGAGTTTTGGAGTTTCCTTACCTGTGTCTAAGCAGCGCAAATCAAATGTTATAGCTACTGGTTTGGGAAGGGATGAAATTTTATATACAGTCCTCATTCCTAAATGTAATAATGTCTCAGATTAATTTTTATTAAGAACATTAGTAGTATGGCATACAATTTGCAGAGATGCCAACTATTACAGATTTTGTGGAATCATTCTGAACTTTGTCCAAATTCCATGTAACAAAATATTGAGATGAAATTCTGAGTGGGGAACTTTTTGTGTGAACACCTGGGAATTTACAGTTGCAGCAGCTTTGAATAAACAGCATGTTATGCAAAAGAATACATGGAATTGTGGTCTGTTTAGAAAGAACCCAAACTTAGCAGATATCATGGTGACCAAGATCACTTAAATTTAAAAAAAAAAAACAGATCTAGCAAAAGTAAAATTCTTTAGTCAACTGCCTTAGCAGTGATTAAAATAGAATCATATTTTACTAATTGAACACAATCTTCTACTGGCCTGTTCCAATTATGCTGTTATACTATTTAGGAAAATGTTCCCAGATAAGCTGCAATTGTACAGACCATGGCTAATAAAACTGCTGATGGAAGCAATGATGCTGACTCAGTTGTATCCTACAGTAGTTAGGTACTTTGACAACAGTCTTGGCTATTAGTTGCTCTTATCAATACCAGGTTGCACATATGAGGAAACATTTAAATCTTGTTGACAATGAACTTTCTAAGAGAAGTATTCCTTGGGAAAACTGGCATTTGGCTGACAAAGCGTTATTGCTTTCATTTGTGATAGGCAACCACATTTTTACAAGATTATCTCTGTCATCTGGTACACTTAGCTGCTGAAAAGACTTCTAAAGAACTACAAGTATCTGTTGAGGACCTTACTGACACTTTCTATTTCTTAGACAAGAGTAGCAAGCATTTACTAGAACTAAAATGTCAGTCCATACAATTTTGAAGTACGCTACTACCAGGTGGCTTTCATTATGAAAGTTTGTTGGATGTTTACTATAACAACGGACTACACTTGAAGTATTTGTGAAAAGAGAATCAGAAACATCTGAAATGGAGTTCAGTGATCAAAGACAGTTCCATGAATTGCATAATGTGTTCTAGTGCCTAGTCAGTCCAAAAGTAAATCAAAATTTAGATTTAATAATATTACAAGACTGGAATGATTGTCTACTTCAAAATCCATTGACAAAATTGTACTGTCTTTTTGTGAATGATGCCATCCTAATTTTTGACAAGATTAATATCTCAAAAATAATGAACTGTGTGTATCCACATTTTAAAGAGAGAACTCTTGTCATCGCTGACAAACATGTTAGATTTGTAACACAGAAGTCTCTACTTCATGTGAAGCATGAAGATAAGAGAAACCAGAGCGGCAATGCAAAGATATTTATTGGCAGAAAGCCTAGACAGTATCTGAGCACATTGGTTGAGGAAGATGAAGCAAGTCTGTCAGATTTTACTCAGCAGGCTGTACTTACATAATCAGCACATGTCCACTTGACAGTAAGTTATTGATACTGTCTCAGGAGAACTGCAGTTTTCCTTCATAGAGTATTTTATTCACAAATTCCCCAGTGTACTTGGTTGTAGAAAATTGGATGTTTACAGTAGTTCCTGCGATACCAAGTTGACACTTTTGGAGTAACATTGGACAACTTACTGATAAATGTCTTAAAAGGAATTCTAGTTATTCTCCACAGTAATGCTAAGTGAGAATATTCAGCTGAGTCAGGAAAGAGAGAAATAAGTTTAGACCAAACTTATCTGATAAGCATTTGTCAGCTTTGATAGTAGAGAAGTTTGGCATACTTGCTGTAAATATTGTCTCATCAGCAACTTACCAGTCTCTGCAGCAGTGATTCTGAAATAACAGCTAGGTGGGAGGAAGTGGGCGTATAACAAGCATATTTATCAGACTTATCATGTAACTATTACTATAATTCTACGAGTTATGTAGGTGTTTTTAAAATCAGGAATTAAAACGTCTCTTTTTTTCCATCTTAGGATTTAGTTTAATTCTTTTCAGGAATCTTTGTGGGGTTTACATCTCTACATTTGTAAAAATAAATTCCACACATTTTAATTTAAAGATTACAAATTTTGTAAAAGTAGTCCTGACAGGTAAAAAATCTCCAAATTATTATTATAATATCAGTTTTATTCTCATGCAGGGATAGGCAGCACATTAATCTCTACATATACTTGTTGCTTTGCAAAAATCTTTATTAACCACCTTAAATTTTCATACAGTTCTGCGCTATTTAAGGATAAAATTCAAATCCTAACTATCTCTGCAGCAATATTAGAAATTAAGGATTTTTCATTGTTTTCAGCTGGACTTTTAATTACCAGTCTAGTATAAGTTCCACCACTGCTTCCTTTTGTCAGTCGACCTGGATTGACACAACAACAACCATCAACTTCCTGGAAGGAGAGGAGATTATTTATGTAGTTTCACAATTTAATGTTCAAAATTGATGATAAGAAAGCTATTGATTTTCTCTCAAAGATAAAAACTCAATTTAATATTTTGACATGACTTAGTTGATAGTAAACTGTTTCTATTTCCATAAGGTCATGTGATTAGTTAGCCTGGCACTCAGCCCAGCTAGCTGTGAAAAGAAAGTCCACACTAGAACCCTTCATTTTTAGACATGGGAGAAAGTTCACATGGTCAGCCAGCTGGGGAAGAAACTGTGCCAGAGAGAGGCTGCACAAAACAGAAACAGTCTCTCAATGTTAGCAGTGAGAAATAAAGTGGCATATAACATTTTGAGCTGTTTACTTACCTTAATAAAATACTTTAAGTCTGATGGCAGGATGAGGAGATGAGGCTTAACAGGTAATCGAGCATAAGGATTGTAGTGATCATAGTCAATGTTCACATCTTCTGAGGGAGGATACAATGGATAATAGCTGAGGGAAAAGAAAAAAATTCAAACATGGACACATTTAAATCAATTCAATGGATGTATAAGTGGTCAGAAGTGACTTTTTTCTCAAATGAATTTGTGGATTAAAAATTCATAAGCATTGAAAAGCTTTTTCAAAGTCCCTTTTTGTTTGAATGTGGATTTCTTAGCTGTCTGGTCTTTTTGTAGATAAAGTACAAAAAGACGGGGCTAGTTTTGTATCATTTACAGACCTCCGGGTCTTTCTATAAATACTAATATTTGTTTCATGTCTCTCAATGATAATTTTAGTCAGATAATGGTATAATATACTTTTAAAATCTGAATCAGTTGTTTAGTTGGAATGATGTAACTAAATCTTCACTTCTTACTGAATATACCTTATTTTGAAATGTGTACATAACATGTTTGGAGACAGTGACTAGACAGCACATAAGAACTTGCTGTTTCTTTTCAATCCAATTTATTTAGAATGATAAACTTATTTCACTGTAATCAACTGACCTTTTCTGAGTGAAAAGATGACGAATTATCCTAGTAAATCGATCAGAAGATCCTGTTGAGCTGAAAGTAAAATAGCATACTGCCATTGCCTCTGATTCAAGTTAATCTGCAACAGAGTATATTGATTATACTTCTAACAAACTTTGTTTTATTAGTATATGTTACAAAATACTTCTAAACTTATCCATGTTATATTGATTTCAATTTCAAGTCACCACGGTCAATTGAAATTGTTGTTATGGGCAAGTTAAATTTGAATTGTGCACTTGTATACTTGAGCTCTTACTCCAGTTCAGAGTTTTGATGTCTGTCCTGCTATTTATGATTTAGTTTCAAAGCTAAAATTACTAATCATAAATAGATAATTAAAAATTCTCCTTCATAAGTCGCATAAATGCAATTAATACTTCAAGATGACAATAAATTACAGGCATATTAAAAAATAACCTGTCATTACAAAAGAGCATTAATGATTCATTTAACTGTAGCCTTTTATGAAAGCTGCAATCTAATAGAATGCTTAGAAAGTAAGATTCTAGTTAATTCTTTATAGGTTTTTACCTGTAGATGGCAGAGCTAGTCAGATGGAACAGTATATCACTGGACGTGATTCCAAACACAACACCATTTATGGTTAAGGTGCATGGATCAGAGACACAATGGATCAACTAAGGAAAAAAAAATTAAATGATGATAAATGCCACAAGATACACTTGGATTTATTGTCATACACAAGAATTGAGTTTTCCTTCATTTCATTGCAAACAAATTTTTCTAACTCTATCCACATATTTAAATGACAATTATTAATTATAAAACCGAGGCATGTCAAAATAAAGACAGACAGCCAGATTATCAGTTGATGTACCTCTGCAGTGATTTTGGCCCAGTGTTCAGAGAGATATCCCTTTTATGTACTTCTGCCAAATCCAGAGCGATGCCTTAGCAGCAATTTGTAGCTGCTTCGTGTTTTCTTAATTTATATCCCATTTCCTGCAAAGCTTTCCATCTTGAACTCATCCACCAAATCCTATACCATGTTTTAGTCATCTGCCACAGACAAAATCCTTTTTCCTCACTTTATGATAATCTCCTTCCTTCAAAAGTGAACATCATACAGGACCCCAGTGTGCGGGTACTTTCAACTTCTCCCTCTAGTGCCACCTTCAGTTCACCCTGTGTCAGAGCTGGGACGCCATTCCTCCAAGACACTGGTCCCACACTTGAAGCATTTGCATTTATTCATTTCCTGAGATTGTTTGTGTGGTGTTGGAAGAATAACACGAGTAGCTCTGATAAGGAAGTTCATTCTTGACTAGACTTTCTTATTTCAGTGTCTTCAAAGGTGGTCCTGGACAGACCCACTGACTTTGATTTATTCAATGACCAACTTCCCCCCTCTATGTTAAATGTTTGGAGTTAATGTCAAGTCCTACCATCCTCTCTGGACTGCTCTCACAATGTCTTTAATGGTTTTCCATGGCATCCACCTCATCATTCACATACCAGCTTCTTCCTTATAATGACCATGAGTAATGTCAGCCTTAAGTTATCAGAATCTCTAGTTCTGTACAGGTGGAATTTATCCACTTTGTACTCCTAAGTGCTTTAAGGGGCAGTAAGAATTTGATATTGCATCCACAGAAGCTTATATTGGTAAGGCTTAAGCTATTTTTGGGGTCCTTGGTGAGTCCTTTACACTCAGCCTAAAGTCTGATGGATTTTAAAATCTCTACCTGTTCGAAGAAGCTTCCCGAATATCCCACAGCTCTACTTCCATTGATTTCAGTCAATTTTAGGTTCTTTCCAAACTCATATTTTCATATTAGTCATTTGTAATACTCTTAGCTTGGTTAATTAATACCATTTGGCATGAGGCATAAGGTGATAGATTGTAAAGTGGAGGAAGAGAGGCCAGATAAAACAGAGTTCACAGATTCATATATGATCAGTTTGTAAACCTCACCTTGTTTTTCTCTTCACTTGGGAAAGGTGGCTGAGGGTAGCTGTAATCATGGTGCACATCTCGATAGGATGGAACCACTACAAAATGGCAATTTATTCTGAAGAACAAAATGATTATTACTCCAGTCAGAACAAATTTAAAAAAAAATGATTTATTTACAATTCATTACTGAATTGTGATTGCTGAACAAAGCATTTTTTAAAATCTTTCTCAAAAAGCAAGTTTTTAATTAGAATCCAGTTAAGTCCAGATTAAGACCACCTTGTTTTCTTCCAACACTGGATAAATTAAAAAGAACTTCAATAATGACAGAGCAACAATAAAACCAGCATTCATCAAAACTGATTTAAACTGAATAATTTAAAAGAAAAAAAAAAAGTTTTCCCAAGAAATTCAGTTGTAAACTGCTGATTGTTACTAGTATTTTCGTTAAAATTATTATTAATTTTTGTTCAAAATCAATGATTTTGTGAACTTAAAATGTCTTGACAATTTTATCTTGTCACGTGGAGTTGGTAGAAATTATTACAATGGAATCAGCAGAAAAAGAATCACTGCCAACTTACCTGGAAGAAAACTCTGAAATTCCTCTCTTCTGTTTGGAAAAAATTTCTGCAAACGATTCTGTAACATCAGGTGACTGGTAAAATAACAGAATAATTTCATAAGATATGAAAAATACTATAAGGAAATCTAGCAGTTGGGAGCAGATTTTCCCCCTGTTACATTTTAAATATTTAAAAACTTTTCTCCAAATATAATTATTTCATTTGAAATAAATTGTGTCAATACTACATTTCTCAAAATGTCACTTCATTAAAACAGATTCTGAGTTAGTAAGTGAATATCACTCAAGCTATAAAAAAAACAAATCAATGGCACTGGTTCTAGTATCAGTGATGTTCAGGTAAAGCATAACATACAGCAATCAATGACAGAAGTGCGAAATCATTTACTGTATCACTTCATAGTTGACCACAAAAGATATTTAAAGCATCTCCACAATGATTTGCAGTCATAACATCAAGGAGGAAAAAAAATAAAATTGTAGCATTTCTAATTTCAATGTGTTTTGTCAGTAATGAAATTCTTTAAATTTCTGTAGTTACAATATTGTGGCTATTTTGCCAAGTTAAAGTTTTGGCATCATGCTATTTGTATGGTTGATTCTTGGAATTTACCAACATTTCTGTACTCAAAATTTGTTTGTAGTCAGGCCAATCTCTGAGCATCTTCATATGTTTCATCTCAAAATTTGCAAGTAGAGACTAATACTGATGTTCCAATGGCATAATGAAGACAGTTTCATGCCCCTAAAAGTATTTTGTTTTTTAAATTACTTGGAAGATTATGGTACTTTGTTATAACACAGCCAACAGGTAAGAATGAAATAAGTTTTGAGTGTGTGCAAAGCTAATTCTGATAAATAGCTCTCACTTTTAGTTGATGCACTTAGAATAATCGGAACTAGATCTGTTCTATTGGGCATCACAGCAAACTGATACCTGGTGAACAATTACTTAATTTGGCAAGCAAATGTGATACTAACTACATCATCCCAGATGTGTAAAATTGGCCATACAATTCTACACTTTTAACAGCATTAGCAAGTGGCTTCAAGAAGTTAATTTTACATTTCACTTATAGCCAAAATTACTATTAATCCATACATGCAAATAAAAGACTGCTGTCTTTTTACCTGTCTCAAGCTTAAACCTCATACTAGAGTATCTGTAGTTAGTTACTAAACCAATACTCAGTAACTAAAATGTAAAAAATCCACCTATATCAGCAACTATGAATGCTGAAAAAGAGAATTGACAACAGACATTCATGGGACAATCTTTTTATAATAATCTTGTCTTTTGTTAACAAAAGCCTTGCACACTAAGCTCGTTTTTTTCCACACTCCAGCAAAATTGCCCAGAAAGAGGCTGGGCATAATTTTGTTGTTAAACATTCTAGAACAATTGCCAATGTTCTCAGAATAATACACGTTTGTAAAGCCCCACTACACATCTCTTGTATCTAACTTAGCTTTTGTAATATGCCAGATAAACACACATGCAAACAAATAAAGCTACATGGATTGTACAATTCATTCATGACAATAACTTGATCGTTCTTGTGCACTAATAATTAATACACCTGATGATTGTGTAGAGTGGCTGCACAAACAGCAGCATGTTTATGTTGTGTGGAAATATTTAACTCCCCACAAATTAAGTTAAAGTTACCTTAAAAACGTACATAAAATTAAAGTCTGATCATTATGTATTGTCAAAAACACATTTCTATAAATATGAAATTTTCATATCTTTGGTTTTAGGACAACAAAATACGGGTACTTCTGGTAGATTTCTTTCCATGCCTGATGCTTCAATGAAGTCAAAGTTCATCAACCTCATTGACAGCTCACATTTCTTCATCATTCAAGTTAAAATTTAAGCATGTTCTGTAAATTGGGTTGATTGAAAGTTTCCAATTATTGTAAAAAAACACAAAGTAGGCCCAGTTATTCATCTACAGCAGTAATTCTCAACCAGGGGTAAATATATCATACCTGCAAATTCTGTAATACACTATACCTGGTCAGTGTGCATTAGAAAAATTATGGCTGGCATGGGCGTAGGTACTTGTGGGACGCATTCCCCTTTGATGTAGGATGTACTATCTACCATACCCCCTAAAATTCCTTTGTTTTTGATAATAAAATCATATATATTCATTCAAAATTTATGAATCATAAAAACAAAACTGTTCATATATTTTATCCCACAAAAATTTGTTCTGAAAAAACTCCTTTTATTGTTAAGATTTTATTTATTCTGTTGTTTTTTTTATTGTAAATAAATTTCCTCTTCTTCTTGAGAGTAATAAAGTTGTTCCATCATCTTTTTTTCTGCGCCTCTATGCCGGCTATACATTTCTTTGCAATGGGAGTAAGAGGGTAAATGGCGAAATACATCAAACCAAGGGGGTAAATGACAGAGAAAGGGTTGAGAATCACTGATCTACAGGACTGACTACCAACAAAAAATCTAGAACTTACTTTATTTGGTGCATAGTCTCCCAAGTTCATTAAATTTATCCATTTTCACCACCCTGGCCTATACTGGTCATAGAGAAATGAATGGAATGTCACATCTTTCATATTTGCCAAATTTGATAACTTTCAAATTTACATCTATCTACACATAATGTATACTTGGGAAAGATTCACACTGATTTATTCTCATGGCATAACTAATTTGCCTAAAACACAGATACTGGATTATAATAGCACAAGCAAAGTATCGCACTTTGCTGGCTTGAAGTCCTAGATCAGCCCCACCCATTATGGGATATGCAAAACATGCCTCTTTGACATAAGAGCACTATTTTTTATATGATCTCCAGAATCACGTATTTGATAAACCCATATGCCTTTAATAGACTATAGTGTAAGATCATTAAAAAAGATATTGCCCATGTTTTTGGTGGCATATTTTTGAGCTGCAGTTCTCCTAACTTTCTGTAGTTAACACCACTTAAAAATACTGCAACTTGTCATTCTTTGGGGTACTGTATGTTGAGCATGAAATCCGTCTCAGGCCACACTGTCTCAAGTGAGTTAAGTAAATGGTATTGATGCTCACCAGAACTGCTTCATTCTTGTCATCTAGAAATGGTCCCAGCTAAAAGAAACAAATCAATGTGATTTTTTTTCTTCCAAAGATATTTATTAGAAGTGTTTTTAAAATAAGAGCTAAACTATCTTATCATGTTTTCTATCAACATCCATTAACTAAAGTATTAAATTATTCTCAAGTAAATAAGTCTGTTTTTGGTGTTGCTAGGCACTGGAGTATTGCAAGTTCGGCCAACCCAAAAACATCCATGCAATTACACAAGTTACATATTAGCTATTTCTTAATGAAAGAAGGAAATAAATAAAATCAATATCAATTTTAAAATACATGAAAAATGGAAAACATTTTGAAGATTGGGTCAAGATATCTAATTAACATTTTGGGTCTCACTTTGTCATTAAGACAACTGTCTTTAAAAACACTTCAAAAGAACTAGATTGCGTACATGGAAAAGGTACAATCTTAAACTGGTTACTGATACAAACATTCTAGAATTTATCAGTCTGTGGAAACAGCCAACTTGATAATTTTTAGTTTTTTGTCATTTCTTTTCTGTTTCTACAATTCTCAAAACTTAGAGATTTAGTAACTGCTATTTTTCAATAGACTTGAATGAAATTTTAAGTAGTCAAATATAGCTACCATGTAAAAAAAACTATTTTCTGGTGATTTTTAAAAATAAAATTATCATCATCATCAGGCTGTAACTAAAGATGTGTGTATCACTTAAAAAAAATTTACAATAGAAACTATTTTCTGGAAAGTTTCAAGTTTTAAACAGATTTCTGATTTTAAAAGGAAACAGCAATACCCCAATAGATGTAAATCTAACACTTTGTAGGGTATTTTTGTGTGCACATAAAACTGATCATAACTCCAATACCTCTCAAGCTATTGTAACTGCGAAAGATTTAAGGAGATGCTCTTTCTGAACGAAATTTGGCGGACTGCTGAAAATGTTCTAGACACCAGAAACTATTCATGTAAATGATTAACTGTTAAAAAAATGTGAAAAGAAATCTATAATGTTTTCAGACAGAGGTGTTAACATTCACGAGTAAAACGCTAAATGAATTCAACCCATAACAACCAGTAATAAGCCTGTTTTTAGAGCTCATTATCCAGGTTCTGATATATGTTAATATGTACCAAGATGCAGACATCAGGTCTTTCCTCTTCACATTGCCTTAATAACTCTGAGAGAGGTTCGTACATTGAGCTTTCTGTTGTAGTAAAGGGTCCAGTTGCTATCACCACATGTAAACTGCAACCTGGATCAAAAAAACAATTCATATCAACCCAAACAAAAAATAAGGAAGTATTTTAAGTGATTAAAGGTTTATCAGTAAAACAAATCAATCCTGCTGAGTTTTCAGATAATTTACATTAATAATGTTCTTTCTACAAATCATAAGCAGCATTCTAAGACAAAAGGAGAGAAAAAAATCGCGATAATGATTATCTCCCTTAAAACTGTTTTTCATCCAACTTTAGAACTTTATAATTTTCACATTTATCACGAGTTTTAAGAAAACTATAATTTCAATCAAATATGAAATACTAAAAAATATTTAGTTATCAAAATGCAAACTTACAATTCAAAAATGTTCTACCTTGTATTATAGACAGATCTGACATAAAATTAATTTTTTGAAGATTTGTATTTGTCCTTTAATGCTCAATGGGAAATGTTCTCATAAATGCAAACATTTCATAATGTTTCATTTTGTTTCTTTAATAGAACTGCCTTTAAACAACTATCACACCCAACTTGGCTCTTTTATGCAAAAATTCAGACCAAAGTGAGACAACTTAATAAATTGTTTCTGTATTTTGCACAGTCGAATCAGATGTCTATAAAATCACTTTATTTTGTGCAAGAACATGCTGAACTCAATTTACTTGCACATGAAACATTACTCCAAATTTCAATTTGATCCAAAGCTCATGGAACGACTGTTTCTTGTTAGCCTGCAGTTGAGTGAGAATAATCAACATTCTGGCCTTTTCATTCAAGGATAACAATTTAAAGTTGTTAAGTGAAATCTACACAATATTTTGCTTTCACTTCAATGTGTGAGACTTTAACAACACATGGCATTGCCATGAAACAAACCTTGAGGTATACTGATCTTGCTCTGAGGCAACTCCAAGCTGACACCCTAAAAAGACAAAAAATGTTAGTTAAAACTGATACAAGTTTATTGTTGAGGAAATACAATTTTTTAAAAATATTTTAAATCAAAAGTTTTGTGTATGGACTTCAAAATATGCACATTTATAATCGTTTACACTAGAAATACCATAAAAAAGAATGTTGATAAGTTTCAGATGAACCTGAAAAATTTATCAGATTTGTTTGTGAATGGAAAATAAAGTTTACCATTCAAAAATACAAAACTATTCAAACAGGAAATAAAACAAATTATAAACATTATCATACAAGAGTTTTAAAATTTGCCAAACAGTTTCAGAAAAAGGATCTGGGCTGTTATTAATAAAAATCTTAAATATAAACATTTTATTTAAGTAATTTTTTTTCACATCTTGAATATGTTGCACAGACATGGAGATCTTATTGAGATCTGATAAAAATGTTCAACATAATTAAGGGTTTTGAACGTAAGGAGAGTTTTAAGTTTTTTTAATGAAATTGACAAGCATTTATTTTCCTTAAGGAGCCTTCTTTAAACCATATGGCTTCCTACATTACAACAACCAGCAGTAAACACTTTAGTGCAGAGCTGAATTGTCCAGATGAATTCCCACCAACCACCAAACACACACATCATGCCCTTCTTTTGCAAAAAATGAATGCATTAAAAAATATAAATTCTGTTATTTCATATCCAAATGAAACAGAAATAATAAAGATACAAAATACCTTTGATTTAGCCTTAGTAGCGTAGAGTTAAGATTATCTCACCTTGATGCTATTAGGATTTTTAAAGAGAAAACAACCATTTTGATGAAAACAGACTTAAAAAACAAACAAACTCACCTGATACAATTTTTGTGCAATAAATTTTCGTCCAGTAGTGTTTATCCCATCCATTGCAACAATCTGTAGATATAAGAAAGGATACAGTTTGGAGTTTGTGCAAATCATGCTTTCCAAGTTCACAGGAAGTCAGTATTCAGAATATTTTATCATTCTGAGAAAAATTTACCTGTGCAAACAATGCAAAGGGTTACCAGTACAAAAAAAAACTGACATCCTTCGTACTGAAATCTGTGTAGTATATGCATTTTAACAGCCTACCAACTATGGATATTTCAAACAGGCTTTTAATATTTTTAAAAAAGTAACAAATAATAACCACTGCTACCTGGTAAAAGTGATCATTCATAATAATTGAAAAAATAAACACACCTACAATGCAAATTCACCTCATAAACAAACAAAAGTAAAAAATTAAATCAGTTACTTAGCAAACATCTTGCTAGTATAGAAGAGAAAAAGCTAACTGACCGACATAGCAAAATGTTACCTGGCCAGGAAATAATGAATAGTCTGTCAACTCTGTGACATCAACAGGGATGCACTTTCCTAAAGATGTCTCCCTTGAGCCTTCCAGCAAGATGGACTTGGCATTCAGCTTTCCATCACTGTCACAACATATTCGGCCAACAACTGTCACTGGCTCCTTCATAAATACATTTTAAAAAAAAATGAATCACCAACAAAGTAAAATTATTAAATAACATAATTTTTTTGTTTTCTATCTCCCTCTCTCACATACACACATTATATCTTATAACCTCGATAACCTGAACAATTAGCAGTTACCTTACCTGAGTTGGCAGAGTCACATGACAGAATTCTTCAATCCGATGGAATGTTTCAAGAGTGGAACCTATTTCTTCTATCAGATCATTAAGTACTAAAAAAAAAGAATAACAAAATATGGTAATTTTTAAAAAAGAGAGTCCATATTTTTTTTAATTGCTAGGCGATATGAAATGATGAGTCAATATTCTGACTTTTCACTTCGATAGTAAAACATTTTTTTTTTTTTCTCTTTTCAGTGAAACACAAGTTGGTCTCAAACCTGTCTTGTGTTGCCTTTTTTCCTTGTCTACATTGTTGGCCAATGTTTTAACCTACCTATTGCACCAGTAAGAGAGCACGTAGAGTGCCCTTGCTTGACTAGCCTACAACTTGGTAGATTGTGATAGATTGGTGGTAGATTCAAGTACCCAGAAACATCAACCTACTGCTGCCAACAAAACAAAACTGGTTGCACAGAAAAAATCTTTCATCTGGTAATGAACAGATTTAATTTAGTTCATATCTGTATATCAAAAACTTTCTATACATAAACTTTTGAAATTTTTCAAACTAAGATGGTGACATGGAAGCTCACCTGTCAAGACCATAAAAAGAAGTTTGTTACATACATAATGACATTCATTTGCTATGGTTTTTCTAGATGGCATAAGATATTGTATTCAGTTGTCTATATGGTTGTGCTAGGCAGTGAGCTGTAAGCTTTTGTAAAGTTTTAATGTGACTTCTTGTGGAGTTCAAAACAAAATGGCCATACCTGACGTATTGGTATGATGCTATTTAAGGGTACTAATTTCTGATATGCAGTTAATAATTTGTCATTAGTAATTTTAATATTGAAAACTAATCATTAGTTGTAGTAATATACATTAAAGATGTTTGGATTTCAGTGAGTCTTTAACCCTTTGCACACCACCTAAGGTGCATCTGACTACTCTTCAAATCTGTATTACTAAACGCAGGTTGAGCCATAAGGGTTGTGATGCACAGTACCTCCTTCATTAATACAACCCTTTGTAACAACAAATCCATATCGCTCCAAACCCATGTGCTTTACGAGTTCGATGATTAGCTATACAGCCAGTTCAACAAAATTACTGACTAGTGCTTCTGGGCTGACTCCAGGTGTTTTAAATAAAGTAAAAACCTTATGTTATATGGAGAGTTAAGAAATAAACCTAATAATGTCAACAGAAAGAATGATTATTAAAATATAAGTTTAAAAATTAGATATAGTAAGCTGGTGGGAAGAGCTCAATAGAATTCATGAAATTCAATAGATAGCATGCATTGCCAATAATGTTTTTAATTTTTAATTGACATCCTTCTCAAAGCTGTATAGATATAAACATTTTGAAAAAATAATTTAAAAAAAAACAACAAAAATTTGATTATCTACCTTTAATAATTTCTTTAATAAATGGATATCTTTTCAAAAGATTAAAAAAGTAATTAGAATGTTTGTTTTTTTTAAGCTTGTTTCTTGTAGTTATCAGATATAATCCAGTCAGAATTAGAAGCACGTGCAATAATACTAGATTTTCCATATGTACCTGAAGCTTTAACTGTCATCTTCTGAAACATGTATTTATATGGAGCAACCAGTGCCCCGCAGGGATCATAAGGTACAATGGTACATACCACCCCACCACCTTTCCATGCCACATTTTCCACACTGCCAAAGCTGAAAACAACACTCCCAGCATTTGTTCTTTTATTAAATTTTTCTGATGGTGATGCACTTGAAAACAGAAGGAACATTGTTAAAGCAACAATAAGTCATCTAAATTTCATAAAACAGGCTTTTCATAAAATGACATTCCAAAGAAGAATAAAATAAAATGCAAATAAAAAATTTTAAAAAAAAACAACAAAAATTTGATTATCTACCTTTAATAATTTCTTTAATAAATGGATATCTTTTCAAAAGATTAAAAAAGTAATTAGAATGTTTGTTTTTTTTAAGCTTGTTTCTTGTAGTTATCAGATATAATCCAGTCAGAATTAGAAGCACGTGCAATAATACTAGATTTTCCATATGTACCTGAAGCTTTAACTGTCATCTTCTGAAACATGTATTTATATGGAGCAACCAGTGCCCCGCAGGGATCATAAGGTACAATGGTACATACCACCCCACCACCTTTCCATGCCACATTTTCCACACTGCCAAAGCTGAAAACAACACTCCCAGCATTTGTTCTTTTATTAAATTTTTCTGATGGTGATGCACTTGAAAACAGAAGGAACATTGTTAAAGCAACAATAAGTCATCTAAATTTCATAAAACAGGCTTTTCATAAAATGACATTCCAAAGAAGAATAAAATAAAATGCAAATAAAAAATTTTAAAAAATAAAATTATATATATATTTGTAGATTAACAATCAGAGGCTGTATATCCACTTGTTACATAATTCAATGTTAAAGGTCAAAATAAATACTCCTTTATAAAGCCATACACATCCATTAAATGTTAAAATCTATATCTTCAATTCCTTATATTCATGCACTGAATTACAAAGTCAGGTCCCATAAAAATTCATTGGGCAGTGCAGAGGTCTAGTAGGCAACTACTAGATGGCTGAGGCCCTGAGTTTGAATCACAGTCAGGTCAAGCTTGGTTTGAACCTCCCTGGCATGGCTTCTTCTCACTCTTCTTCACCACTGACTATGGAAGTTTCCTCTGAGCAATCATATTTCCTCCCACATCAAAGAATAAAAAGTTCTAAGGATTTTCCAGATACTTATGGAGGAGGTAACTCTTGACTAGCTTGCACATTGACCACTGCTCAAGAGATCCCAACCATATCTATGTAACGTGGTTGGTCACCATGGCTGATACCCCACACCTTCCCCTTCTAGCTCAGTTGTGAGAGATGGTGTCAACTTCACAGTCAGGACAGAGGACTGCAAAGAGAAGACAATCATCTCAAAGCAAATGGACATACAGACCACCCCAGTTCTCAACCAACAATATGCAAGTTTAAAATAAAAACAGAACAAATGGAACTCATGGAAACCAAGTTGAAACAATAGGGAGTTTATATATTTACAATTATCTTTTGTAATAAAAATATCAAATATTTGATAATCCATTGTTACTAAGAAAATGTTTAAACTACAGGAGTATAAATGACGCTTAAAACAGCAGGAGATGATTTCTTTACTTTGAAGGTGAAAACACTTTAGGAGACAAAAGGACAGAATTTCTGGGACTCTTCAGATTGCCAATAAACTTTTTCATAGCAGAATTTTCAGATGTGTGGTGTCTTTTCTGGATAGATGAACCCTGGAGAAAAAGAAGAGTACAAGTCAAATTATAAATATTTTTTAAGTGAGCAAGAATAAACAAATTTAAAACATTCTAAAATTACCTGGAAAAAAAAAAAACGTTATATCTTGAGCTTTCACATTACACCAGTAACATTTTTAAAAAAGTTTTTTTAATTTATGCTTCTTTTCTGAGTTTCTTTTTGTTTTGTTTAGCATACAAAGTGAGCAGATAATTACAAATGAGACAGCAATGAAAAGAAATTAATTTAAGCAAACAAGAAAATTGTAATATTAATTTGAGAAATAATTTCATTTCATAAAAATCAGTTAAGTTCTTTCTTAAAAATTTTAATAATTTAAAAAAATGTTACCTTTCTAAATAGAAAAAAATATCACTTGATTAATAGCTAAAAAGATAGCCTATCACATCAAGAACTTGAAAACAGAACCTTTAAATTATGAAAATTTAGGTAAAAAATTAGACAAACCTTAAACAAATAGTATGAAGGTACATATTTGCAGCTAAATCCCAAAAACAAATTTTTCATGATTATCCCTGCTGTCTGTCTGTCAGAGAGACAGAGAGCGAGCACATGCATGCATTTTGGCAGAAAATGAAAAAAAAATTGCTATCAGTTTTTTAAAATCATCTCTGAAAAGTGTCAGAAAATCTAAGATAATTTTATAGCTAAAAAAGTTTGACAATAGCATCTGACCCTACAACCCCATAAAGATGATTTTCTTTAAAAAGAAAAAAACTTATCTTCTAATCGGTGGTTCTAAACCCTTTTTTGGTCAATGACCCTTTGAAAATTTGATGAGGAGAGCCACAGACCACCTCCCCAAAATGGTCCTGTCTCCCCCTTTAAGAGAGGAATAAAGGGCTTTGTCCACCCTCCCAAACAAATTCCTGGCTACGCCACTGTCTGGAAGTACTAACAATATTATAATAACTAGTTTGGAACAAAAAGCTATGAAACTAAGCTACCACTGGAAATAACTAAATTTTTGTCTTAAAATACCATGACATGATGTAAGCAAAGCCAAATATCCTACATTTCTGTCTATTCCTATCAACGGGAAATATTCGAGACATAACTGTCGATGATGATGGTTGTACATTATCTGTCCACGTACAGTATCACTCTACACTTGTTTGGAATGAAACAGTACCTTATTAGCATAATTCGACATAAAATTGAATTTTTAAAAAGAATTTTAGAGTAACAAGATGGCACGAAGAAAAAGTTGATTTTACACTCTTGGTTCACAGACCCGATGAAGCTCTTCCATGGACCCCTGGTTAAGAACCACTGTTCTAATCTAAATAGTTTGTAGATTTGTATTCTCAGATTTCTCAAGATATATTAAATCGTGCCCTCTTGATCCTTTACACAAAAGTTAGTGTCTCAATTCAACTAATCATTTTGCACAATTATTTAAAATTAAATACTAACTAATAAAAAGTGCTAAAACATCAATACAAACAGAAAAAGTTGGTGTTTAAATCTGAAAATTATATCTAACACAATAATGATGCCACCAATAAATTTGTGCAAATAATTAATAATACTGCACGACAAAAAATAATAACTTTTCACCAGCTACTGAGGTATATGCAGGTGCCCTTTATCAAATCAAGCAGCTGATTTCAAACATGAAGTCAACTGACTCATCACATCAGGACTTGGAGTTATAGAAAAATGTCATTTACACTCATTGTTTATTAATAAATCAAGCACATTGCAAAAAATAAATTAATTTCACAATATAAACACATTGCATAAAGTATACATTAACTGGTTAGAAATGCTTTAAGTACTTTATCTTACGCTTGTGAATAGCAGGGGTTTGTCTCTGAAGAAACCAACAATAGTCTCTCATCATGGTGGAGTCGAATCTCCCCTGATAGGTGTCCCCATTGCCTTTATGTGTTGGTGAAACCACTCACCATGTTCATCGCTCACAGCACCAAGGTTGGCTGGGAAGAAATCCAAGTGTGAATGAAGAAAATGCAACTTCAGCGACATACAGCAACACATTTCTTCAAAGGCTTTTACCATGTCCTGAACCAACTTGGCATAGTTGCCTGGTTTGTGGTTCCCCAGGAAATTGTGGATTACCAGTTTGAAAGCCTCTCATGCAGCTACCAGCTCCATTGGGTTAAGCCTTGACTGGAAGACTGGATCGGAAAATAAATCAGGAATTTGTGGTCCAAAAATATTCTAGCCTCTAACTTGGCATGAGTTAAAATCGCTCTGGATTTTGCTTTCAGAAAAAGAAATCCTGCATCTTCAACACTCATCGTCTTTACAAAGCTCTTCATTAGGCCCAGCTTTATACGCAGTGGTGGAAGAAATATCATTTGTGGATGTACCACTGGCACATGTTGCACATTGAATTTTCCTGGAGTGTGGTCTGTTCTTGATGGCTATTCTTTGATCTTATAGTGGTTTGCATCAGCTCAGCTATTCCACAAGCACAAGAAGCACGTGTTTGGTATATCCAAGCTGCAGACCAAGCAATAAGCCTATCACCTTTAAGTCAGTGCGCATGTTCCACTTGTGATATTTTGGTGAGTTTCAGTAGAAGTCCCATGCACTTCTTTAATACCAACAGCATGTGCCACGGGCACAGATGGCTTTTCATTGCCATTGTGGAGCAGCACAGCTTTCAGACTGAGCTTGCTGGAGTCGATGAATAACCTCCATTCATCAGAATTGTGTTCATACCCTGGTTGCTTCATGAGGCCATTAATATCAGTGCAGTAGCACACACTATTCTCCATCATGCTGCCAAACTAGCATGGTGTACATGAAAATGAGAAATTTTCATGTCTTCTGCCAACAAGTTCCACTCTTGCAAACGCGAGCCCAACAATTCTGCCTTTCGCTTAGACAGCTCCAGATCCCTAACAAGGTCATTTAACTCTTCCAGGTTGATCAGCTGAGGTTGTTTCTTTGATTCTAATTCTGCTGATTCATAAAGCTCAAGTTTTATCAGAATTATCACTACCACCATCACTTTCAATGTCAGCAGTAACTGGTGGAGCAGGTACCAAATTGTCCTTAAAGTGGCACAGGTTTAGTGCTGACTTGCAATCAGGATATGTTATCTTGTTTTTTTTCTTCGGCTCCCGCCTCACCATTGGCACAGCAAATTGCATTGGCATTCATTTCCCATTCAACCACTGTGTCAGTCCGGAGGTACAAACAGTGCAACACGTGTGGTACCCATATCTTGTTTTGGTCACCCGCCTTGCAACCGAAATAGTGCCTGTATGCGATCTTGAGACGATTTATGTTTTTCTGTTGGTTACAATGTATATATTTGTCACATACATAGCAGAAGCAGTCTGCACTGTTCAGACACTTTCGTCTATTCATATCAATCTAAAATGAAATAACATTTCATGTATTAAGATTCAATAAAATAAAATAAAAACAGAACAGCATTGTTTACTCAATAAAATAACCCAAGCACATTGAAAATATAGATCACTTACAGAGCAACTACCACCAGGCCCAAACATTGAGAAGAAAACCGTACAACTGACACTTCTCCACTACAACGCACGAGGCTTGGTATTCGTGTGTGTACATCTAAGCAGGCAACAAGTGGTTCTGTATAGCCTGCTGCATGTACACAGAACTAAAAAGAACACTCAAAATATATAACATTAGATCTCCATTTATTTCTGTAACTAAAAATCCTTACATACAGGGTTAATTCTGATTTCAGATTTGAAAACAGCATACTTGAATTAATCTAAGACACATACTTTTATCCCAGTAGCAAATTGGTTGTTGTCCAATGTAATTTTTTGTGATTATAAAGTAATGTTTTCTTACCTTTGCAGGTGTGTGATTTGAGCTATATGCATTACAAAGCTCCAGATCATCATCTTCCAAGCTAAGTAAAACAGTAAAGGAAAATGCTTGCCATATGTATTATCAGTGTGCACATTAGCAAAAAAAAGAAAAGGTCTAATATCCTAATAACATACATTAAATATTGTTGGTCAGTGTGATCAAAACACCTATGCACTAATGAAAATTTAATCAAAATAAAGGTGTAAAAAAAAAAAAAAAAGACTTCAGCATTTCATTAGTATGAATTAGTTGTATGCTCTTACTCCAATACAAGTAAAATTTAGAGCATGGAATTATGAGAAATGTGAAAGGTCCAATAATCAACCAAAAAAGTCGTAAAAAGCTATTGTCAAGTGTATGACTCAGTGAAACATCTTAAATTGACTGTGTATGCAATCTGAATATGTTCTATGTTGATAAATTTGAAAACTTTTCCACAATTAAATTCTACAAAAACTCGAGATAGGCTGTGGGTAGTTGTCAGTAAAACGTATGCCAATCTCTAATAGTCAAGGCTAATTCTTCTGCTCTCTAAGTTTTTTCATCAAGATTCCTCTCTGCAGAGTTATGTATTTTCTTTTATCTGAACATTTTACTTCATCTACCATAATGATTTGATAGCTAAACATTCGGAAGCAGTTTGCAATGATAACAACCTAATCATAGTGTTGCATTTTGGAAAGATTTTCCAAGTTATCAGAAGACAAAATAAGCATATTCAGATTGCATACAGAACTGCTCTAAATCCCCCCCAGAATTCAAATATTGACCAGTGATGCGCAACGTATTTCCACAAAGACCAAAGCAAGAAGAAATCTACCCGAACAGTCCAGTCAAAGGAGTTCTTAGTGCATTATATTTTCATGTTGAATGCTTCCATGTAAAAGAAAGTGATCATAAAATACATTCTTGTGGCTATGATTTACTGCTGTATGTAATGAGTACATGACTGACTCTTTATTAATAAACACTTTCTTTCTTTCTTTTATTTTACACTATTTCCAATTTGCTTCTAGTAATACACAGATTATCTCAATGAGTCACTTTTTAGCTAGCACAGCAGCAGCAGGTAAACTTACTAAATCCTGTAGACTTATTAAATCTGAAGGATACTAGGATAACTGGGAACAAACATCATAAACAGAATTGTTGCTTGATCCAGAGCTTGATTTCAGCTTCCCAAGAGCCTGAGAAGAGATTAAAACATCAACCTTGGGTATATCCTCAATATTACTAGCACCAGTCAAAATGCATTGAACATGAACTTATAGAGAGATTAAAATGTTGGTCAAAAAACATTCCTACCTAATAATTTTAAGACTACAGCTAGCCTAGTCTCTGCCAAAAGTTCTATCTGCCCTATGTATTGCTACTGCAGCAAAAACACTCATTGCAGATGGACACTCCTTGGTTACTCAAGGAAATGGTTGGTCAGTCACATGCGCGTGCACACAATAACTAACATTCCAATAGAATTTCTTTGCAATGAAAAATTAACCACTTAATATGTATAATAATTTTGTAAATGCTTAAAAGACTAATTTCATGTTGTTTACATTTTATTAATATTATAAAGAAACTTAATCTTTTTTGTAAACAGTTTGTTTTTGGGAGGGTTGTAGTAAATTATTTTGTTAAAGTAAGGTTTTATACTAAAAAACAAACATTATTTTAAAAAAATTAATGAAAAGGCATCTCTTATTTATTTTTAAATTTATCTGGCATCTTATGATAAAACTTTGATGATATGGTGTTTCCCTTATGAGGAATCCACTGGTTTTCTTCGTTTTGTTATCCATTAATCATTAAAAAAAACAAAACATTTATCTTCATATGTTACTTCTTCTCTTTTCTGATACTATCATAATATGATACCATCTGTTCTGGTAACATCTGTCTTGGAGTCCAATATCGTCATGTCACCAGAGAGAGAGAGAGAGATCAGAGATCTTGGCAACTTAATCAGAGAAATAACTTAATGATAATTTCACTGGAATATAACAGCTGCTTTAGATATATGATTTGAGTTTGTTAGTTTGTTTTTTTAAACTGCTAAAACCTTTTGGAGAAAGCTCCCAGTAAATGCACATTTTTAGAAAATTTATTGTTAATACTGTACAGTAAGGGAGATAACTGCGTTTTACTTGTGTATGTGTGCAAGAGCATCCAAAAACTATATGCAGTTATTAAAATCTTTCATAATTTATTTTTCTAAAACGAATTAAATAAAAATATGAACAGGATAAAATGCTTGAAAATACATGTGAACTCAGAGATTTCACAGGTAACAAGTTGTTTTGATAAAACAAAGAAATAAGATTTTTAAAAAAGTAACAACAGTAAAAAAACTAGTAGCCACATATAGTATTGATGGAAACCAAATAAGAAAATTCATATGGTGCCATAGTAACCTCGTTGAGTATGCAAAATCAATTTTCTTCTTAACTATTCATCAAAACTGAATAATAATTTTTTTAAAATGTTATATAAAGTTTTATTGTAATGTTGTATGAAATTTTTTTTTAATTTTGCAATTGAAGATCACAAAATTTGACATATTCAGCCAAAAACTTATAAACTAAAAAATTTTTTCCTATGGCAAAGCATTTCATGTGTCTTGGTTCATTTGCATTCCAAATATGAAAGCATTTAAATGAAAAACAAGAAAGTTATAGATGTCAAAAAATGACAAATATCTTCATATTTAAGAAAATGCAACACAAAACAGACAGACAGGCAAGTACTACAAAAACATAATTCCTCCACTTATGTTCACTGCCAACAGAAAACCCAAATAAAACTGATTTAATGATTCACAACCCAAGAATATAAATTAAAATCATGGTGTAGTCCTAATTAAAAAGCTTCCAGATAAATACTTGTATAAGAAAGTTTGATAATGTTTACTGAAAATTAGAATTATCCATTTATGGTGACAATATTAACAGACTTTATTTACAAGGTCTGCTACACTTGACAAAATACTCCTGAATGGTTTTTATTTATTCAGACAGGCAGGAAGCCAGATAGCACATTTTTTTTAACTACAATTGTGAATGTTAGAAATGATGCCACTGAAGCTGGACATTAAGCTCCAAGTGAAGTGTAACTCTTCAGTGACTGTCAATAAATAACAGGCCAGCCTGTTATTCAAGTATGAGCTACATTATCCAGATTACAGTAAGTCCCTGCTAAAAACAAAAATGGCTAACTGCATAAGATCATGACTAAACCTAAAAACATTTGCTGAAATATCAGCCTTAGTTTAATGAATAGGAAAAAAATGTCCCACACACACACACACACACATACACACATACATACATTTCGGAATGATTATGTTAACATTAGAATTCTGCAATGTTACCATTTTTTATTTTTATTTTAACAAAACCAAAATCAAAAAAAAAATTACCTCTTTGTTAAACTTCTCTAAAATTTCTAGAGAGAGAGGTATGTCTTCATTTTGGCAAGCAAATGCCTTCCATGCGCAGGCTAAATCACCAGCTGGTACTCTGTGTAGTACAGTCAGCTCTGTTACTAAAATTTGAAAGGAAACAATAAACTAGCAAACAATAGTTGACTAATCATGAAAATAAAAAGATAAATTCTTATATTTAATTAAAAAGAGAAAAAAGTCACATTAAAAATTAATCTACCATAGTTATATACAGGGTGAGTCAAAAGTAGTGCCCAGTTTCTGGGAAGTCATGCTCATGTTGTTGTTGTTAATATGTTGCAAACCTTCTTTTGGCCCAGGGTACAAGATCAGGACTGTTATCTCCAGCAAGATGGAGCCCCACCTCATTATGCATGACATGTTCGCCAGTGGCTTAATGAAAACTTTCCTGAAAAGTGGATCGGACGCCATGGTCCAATTGAGTGGCCGGCACGCTCCACAGACCTCACACCGGCAGATTTCTTTCTTTGGGGAACCCTTAAAGACCTTGTTTATCGTGAAAAGCCTTGTACTATTCGGGAATTGAAAGCTAAAATCACTGAAAAGTTTGAGGAAATTGATAGTGAACTCTGCAAGCATGTGTGTCACTCTGTGCCTGCTTGATTGCAATTGTGCATTGATCACGAGGGAGGACACTTTGAACATTGAAAGTAAAACAGCCTGTTACAATTCCTTATTCCCTGAATAAATGGAATAATTTGAAATAATTAATTTGAAAACATGTCTTTCATTTATTTCTACCTTCTTGCACACTGTAATACAAATGGCAAACAAACAACAAACTGACAGCCCTAAAACAGGAATTGGGCGCTACTTTTGACTCACCCGGTACTTATGAGCTCAGTAACAAGTGAGGGAGAGACAAAACTAGCAATCTTATAGGTATCAAATCTGTACACACAATTCCCTGCTGTAATAATAATTTGCCCATCTGTTATTACAATATTGTAGTCCGTTGCGAAAAAGCAGCAAGAAAAGATAAGCATCCTTTATGTTAATACTTGGTCAAGCCGCCTTTTGCAGTGTGAAAAACCTTATACCCTGTTTGGCAATGTATAAATAAGGTTTTGTACCATGACCTGTTCAGCCTCTCTCATATTCACGAGGGCTTCCTTTAATTTCACCATAATGGTGGGACGTGGACAGGTGCCTCTCAGCTGACGATCCAGGTGCTCCTACAGGTGCTTACAGAGATTCATATCGAGATTTTGGGATACCGAGGGAAGAAGCTGAATAAGAAATGTTTGGCAATCTGCTGTCGTCTCCGGCAACATTCTGAACAGCCTATAACACCCCAGGTACCGTTTTTCAGGGTGGTGATGGTGGACACTGGTGACATGAAGTTAGCGACAGTGGAGAAGAATAAACTTAGTTAAATTTTCAAACGACATATTAAAAAATACTAATACTGTTTCTTCTAGTAATAATAATGACGCTTAGTTTACCTACCGATTCCGTTAAAGTTAACTTATCCAAGTATAAATCAAATATCATTTACTTACACCTATCGATCACGGCGCTATTTTCTAAACTGACTCCCAAATCTTCAAAGGCTTTAAGTAAATCATCTTCTTCGATTACCGACATATCTGTAATAGCTCAAGTTCTCCCGCGTAAAAATGCCACGAATCCACCATGATACTCCCATTGGTTTATTTTCCATTCATTTTAATGTAAAATTAAGATTTTCCAAACTTATAATTTCTAAAATATGATTTCATTTTAAACTAATTTTTTTAAAAGATTCTACAAACGTAATTAAACAATTTTTTTTTAATTTTTTGCTGACTTGTTTTCCTGAACACGAACGTAGTGTTCAGCATAAAGCGTCTTAGATTCAACATGGACGACTGCTGCTTGGAAAGACTGAGTGTTAAACCAGGAAAACTCGTGCCTGCTTTTCACCGAGATGTGACGGATTACAGCGTAACCGTCGGAAGTGAAATTGGGGATATTTCTATAGATCTTCTTACGAGCGACGAAAGTGCCTCGTATTCTATCTGGGTAAACGAACCTTTCTATGGACAACTGGTTACTGTTACTATGCGATAAAACAACAACAACAACAACAACACTATTAGCTTCCAATTCGAACGGGAACTTAAAAGACTTCTAAAAAAATAACACAGCATTCAGCTTTATAGAATCAGCCGTAAAAAAATTTAACAGTAAAAATAATTCTCTCTCTCTCTGTGTTTGGTCAGAACACTGCGCTGGTGGAGAAATGGGAGGCTTAAGCTATACCCCCACCCCCCACCCCAGTGTACACGACACAGCCGATCAAAAGAAAGAAAACAAACTAGAAATTGTCTTTCCACAAAATAGGAGTAAACCCAGGCTGGTCAGCAGTTACAGAGAAGTTGTTTGAATCCGTGTCGCTAGCTAGACGCCAAGCACATCTCAGATCCATCGGGGAACTGACCAGCAGCAACAGCAATGGCAAAGTATTCTATCCACAAAGCAGGAGGTTAACCGGTTTTTGTGGAAATATAAAAACTTATTTGTTAAAATAAATTCTGTATTTCTTAATAAAGTATTGCAGGTAATTGGGTTTTTTTTCAGCAGCAATTTAAAAAAAATACATATTTCAATTGCTCTAATACTTTTTTTTAGGGTGCTGATGGAGGGAAGACCATTTCTCTGAAAGAAGGTACAATAACTGATATCAAAATAGAAGTGACAGCAGAAGATGGAACCACAAAGAGTTATTTCATCCATGTCAAAAGAACATCAAGTAATGATGCATTTCTCACTGAGTTGCAGCTCAGTGCTGGAAATCTTTCACCACCTTTTAGTAGTGACACCCTTGAATATTCTTGTGAGTAATTATTTTTCCTTGCTCTTGTCATTAATTAGTAGTTTTTTAGTCTCATTTCCAGACATAAGTTGTTTGAGTTTATGATTGTGTCATTGTTAGGATATACACTAAAAATATTCAGAATGTATTTTTAACAATTTGGTCACATTATATTTACTAATAATGTACTTTCATTAGTACCTTATTTCTAAATATGGAAATTAGAATGAATCTTTGGTTGCAAGATTAAAGTTATGTATAATTATGAACACCACTAGATTTAATTTTTTAGATATGCTGAAAACAAAATAGCATATAACCACGATGAATTTCTAAATGACTTTAAAAATCTAATTCTAGAGGCTTATTTCAATTAAAAATAATAGTATTAGTTTGGCATATAATAAACAAAACATTGATATTGTATAATTTAGTGAAATTGCATTTCTTTCATAATATACAATTGCATGGGAGCAAATTTTTTTTCTGTGTTTTAGCTATAAGATATCTTAGCACTAAACATTGGAAAGTGCTATCCTAAAACCAGGTGTTGTTTTTCACCAAAGAAAAATTCAGAAATAAATATTGGTCTTTGAAATATCAGGTAACCATGAATTAAGTAGAACCAACTTGGATTAATAACAATTTTTATTAAGCTCTACTTCTGAACATTCCATAATTCTGGCAGTTTTGGCATTATTATGTCGCATGATTTTAAATGTTGCTATGTTTACCTGACAGTTTACATTTGTTATTAATGCTTTGATAATATGAAGAAATAAATGCTGCCAAGAATTCTTTGTTTTTAAATGAAGTTGATCTGTATTATTATACTTGATGTATTTACTGTATATTGTATGCTCTTGATGTCAACTGTTATATATGCTTATTTTTTTTGTCTTAAAGGTATTTTGCCTTGCAATGTTTCCAGCTTAAAAGTCACTCTGACTTCTCCAGATACCAAATCAGTGGTCCAAGTATGTGGCACTAAGCCAGGATCCTCATTGGATCTGAATGTAGGCGAGACCCTGATAGATATAACTGTGACTTCAGCTAGTGGAAGCAAAAAACAGGTGCCTTAGCTGTAGATATTATTTAAACTTCACTTTCAACTTCTGTATTTTTATTAAAATTCTAATTTTAACTATGTCTTGCTGTATTACATTTTTTTATATATGGATTTTTAAAATAAAAAATTTTTTTTCTTAGTATTATCATCTAGCTGCTTGAAATTTCAAATTATAAAGCTGGAATGTATGGAATCTAAAAACAGTTTCTATTTGCTGAAAAGAAAATATTTCTACAATACAATGCTACAAAATATCATGTAAAAATATATATATAAAAAAACAAACAACTGCACTAAATATGAATCCAGTCATCTTTTCCTGCCATTTTAATAAGTTATACCACAGTTATACTGTTCAGGATCTCTTAACTGAGTTTCTCTAAGCTAAACACTTTGTTGGTTTTCATAGAATAGCACTGTGGGAATATTTTTTTAATTATTGGTGAAAGGAGATTGTTTCATATTCCATACATTCTTGCCTTAAACCTATCCTTTCATAGTCTTATTCTAAAAAATTTTTATGACACAAGCACTAATGATTTGGACTCAGCAGAATAAACATTTATTAAATTTTTTGTTTGCAAAGTTTGGAAAAATCACAATTAATTTAGATGATATATACAAATTTATTTGCCATAAGCAGTAATAATTTTTTATACTATATAGAATGTATAAAATATCTATTAAAAATAATAAAGCAATTGTGGTGACTTTCTACAAGAAGTTTGGAGTGTGTGAGAGAGAGAGAGAGAATGTATGATGTTGATAGCCCATCTATACATTTAGCCCTGATTTTCCCACATATAACTCATTAATGATTATATTGCATATAACTATGTATGCATTAACTTTAACCCTTAGGATAATCTGAGAAAAGAGTTTAGAAAATATTAGTTTAATTTATTTACTTGTATAAAAATTTATGTATCTTTAATATGAAAATTCTTGTGCTGTTGCCACAATCTTTTTGATAAACAGTTTATCATAGACAATTTAAAAATGATCACACTGTAAATATATATATAGTTGAAGCAGTTAGTAGCTTTCATAGAGATGCAAAATTTATTTCAAATTTTTTTCCTAGTATTTTTACCATAATAGGGAGAACTGGAGCTACTTGTTACAGCACAAGTAATTCCTAATTAAACATATAGATAAGCTATAATTAACATTGTACACTTTTCATTATAGCCCTCATTTATATGACATTAATTATAGTTTATGTATACATTTAATTAGGAATTACTGATGCTGTAACAACTTACCTCTGAAGCAATGAGTCCCAGTCTTACCTAATTCTCTAGTGTCTTTAATTGGTGTATATTTTCTACAAATATTTTTAACACAGTTACTTATCCTAAAGTTTATATTCTTTCCATTTCAGATGTACACTGTATGTGTCATTAGGCAGCAAATTCCCAGGCATGTGACATTTTTGGATGATAGTCTGGCTTTGCAGTATGAATGCCCCATCTCTCTTTCTGCTCTCTACTGCCCAGTCACTATAAAAGGCAGCAAGCCAAAACATACATTTTCTATGACTTTCATAGATGAACTGACCAAGACCTCAAAATTTGACCCTTTAAGTTCTTTGCCACTTGACTCTGATTGGCGGATACTGGATTATGACCTGGACAGGAAAATGACTTCAGCAATGGTACACATTCCACTGACCTATGGTGGTAAGTTATAGTTATCTTCTTTTTCTAAATGACAAATTAACTGGAAAAAAAATTATAAGCTAATTCAAGAGTTTTGGAGGTTAAGATACATGCAAAAAAATTTTGTTTTTTTTTGAAAAATTAAGTAAATAAATTGAATTTTTTAATGGTTTAATTGCTTTATTGCCTAAATAACTCTTCATTTTTCCCTTTTTCTTCTTCTAAAGATGTGCATAATGTTGTCTGGACAGTGGTGCAGAATTTTGACTTTGATTAGATCTTGAATATTCTGTGATGTTGAATGTAGAGAAGCTTTTTGAATGTTTTGAAGGAAAAATGTATTTTAATTGAAATGGTGGAAAGTTAAATAAAAATTAATAGAAACAAAACAAAAAAACCTAATGGGAATGATGCTTCTTTAATGTTACTTGAAGTGTAGAGAACTGAAAAAAAGAAAAGGCTTATATTCTTAGTCATATAAAGAACATCATTTGGTGGTAAGATAAAAGAAACTAAAACAAATTGAGAAATCCTATACATAGAAGGCAGTAAATAATATAATATTCCATAGAAACAACTTGTTTCAGCAATATGTATTTTGTTACATTTCTTGCAGATGATGGAATGGACCATAGAATGTAAGGTGGGCATATTAATAAAATAAAACATTAAATTTTTTTGTGTAGTTATCCACCTGTTTCTTTTTAGGTTACTCAGAAACTTTAAAATTTGGAGAAATTGGCTCTCATTTGGAAAAATGCATTCAAACACCTAAGATGGAAGTAAGTATAATATTAGCTGTTTTGATTTCTAGAAGTTATCTTTGTTATTAGTTCTTATATATATAATTAATTATTAATTGGTTTGTTTGCTAAATTAATTATTTTATTGTACAAAATCTTACAAAAACAGATGTGTGTGTGTGTGAGAGAAATTATTTTTAATGGTATAATAAAGAGGGATCATAACACAGTTTTCAACACCACCAGACAACAAGGAGATGTATATAGCATATTTCCTTGACTAATGCATAGCTTGGTGCTATCTGTTCTCTGCTTGACTAAGGACAAAGCATTTAGCCAGGAAAAATTTAATTCTACTAGTCTTTTTGTTGTTTTGTTTTATCATGTACTTTTTTTCTTATTTAAAGGGTTTAAAAGATAAACTTAAAAAGGTTAATGTTCCAGTGAAAGCAGTTGAAGTAAGTAATGCTTATTACTTTTTTTAAAACTTCTTTGCAATCTAAGGATCATACATGCATACTGAAAATCCCAAGATTGCACAAAACAAAAAAGCTACAGTATAGGAAGAAAAGAAACTGCATACCTTTTTTAAAAATAAGATACTTTTATTTTAACTCCTAGTTGTACAGTAAACTCTGGATATAGCAGCCCTCTATTTAACAGCAATGACTAACTAATGGCACAGCTCTGGCAGCAGACATGGCAACCGACTTAAGTTTACTTACAGTTGCCATCTTGGAAGTGTGCATAGCTCATTTCTCTTGTCTTTTATCATACAATAACTTTTGCACCCTTCAACAATGGCTCCTAAATTTGACTAAGGACTACACTTGACATTGCCGGTAAAATTGAAATAGTCAAGAAATTAGAAAAAGGAGTGCAAGAAGTTATGCATAACACAATCATTACGAGAAAGCAAGCATGCTTTAAACAGGGCGATATTTGTAAACTTTTCAAGAAAGCAATTGAGAAATCACAAAAAAGTGTTCTATCAACTCTTCACTCAGTCGTTCTCCTGATGCAGCAATTGAAACAACAATGCCAGAGGAGGAGCAGCATATGTTCCATATATATATAACTTGTTGTGCATATTTTTTATTTTATTTATGCGTATTTTCCATATGCAACTTGATGTAAATGCATTTTTTGAATATTTTGATTAAATTGACAGTACACACACATCCGTTTTATATTCTACTTATTTACACCTCCCTTATACCTTACTTATATGGCCTGCTCCATGTAATGGAATATTCAATATAATAGCATCCTCGATTCCCAAAGGGTGCTGTCATTTATAAACTTTACTGTAAAATGTTTCTGCCTATTGCAATATCAAAATATTCTGAGCAGAACTGCTGCACATGTTGACACTATCTGAGTTAGTAATTAGGCTTTGTGCTGTGAATGCAGAAAAATAATTTTTGAGTAAGTATATTTTCAGAAATACATGACTGCAAAAGAATAAAAGACATGTTGAGAATAAGTGTATTTGTGTGTGCATTCATGTGTATCCTATAAAATGTTTCAAGATTGGTCCTTGTATGAGTGAACAGCAAAAGACATGGTTATTGTGACTGCTTATATTTTATCTGTAATGCCTCAGCAAGCATGTTTTACTTGCATGGTGTAAATGGCATATGTGACACAAGCTATATAAACCAAGCTCTCCACATAAGACTCATCAGTTGGATACTTTGAGATAAGTGTGAGTGGCACAAACATTTTCAAGATGGTATATTCCACTGAAGATGACAAATGCAGTGGACAGCCATTGACAAGCCACAATAAGGACAGTGTGCAGCCCTTATCTCAGTTTGTCTTCAGTGTTTGCAGCCAGACTGTACTAGGCTGCAGTGTTGGATATCTCATATGGTTTGTCAAACAGTGCTTATGGAAAATTTGAAAATGCATCATTTGGCTGTATGTTTTTGTTTTCAAGACATTGTCAGATGAGCAAAAACAGCAACAACTTGACACATGCAGAGAATTGAAAGGTCTTCGATAAACAACTCAGCTATTCTGAAACACATCATGCAGGAGATGAGAATGGGTCTATCTGATCAGCCCCAAGATTAATGCCCAGATTTCTATGTAAAAGTAGTTTTCGTCACCATGGCTGAAAGAATGCCAAATTCTGTGGGGAGTCAATGCTCACCATGTTTTTTTTTAAAATACAAATGCTTTTTTAAAAAAAAGCAGCCTCACTCATCTCATGAATGCTGTAAGACTTCACAGAGCAAAAGTGGATCTCTCAACATGACATTGTGCCATGCTACACATCATTCCTCATCCATGAATTTTTGTCTAATCATGGGGTTACATTGTGCCTACATACTTGTCAGACCTTGTGCCTTGTGACTTCATGCTTTTTCCCAATATTAAGTGCCTTCTGAATGGGGGCTACAACCAATGCATCCAAGAATAGCTCAAGGCAAGTGTTCCAAGCTTTTTACAAGCATTGGGAGAGGTGTAATCAAATCAAAGGGATTATTTTGAAGGTCATATGAAAAACTAACTTTTGTGCATAGTTTGCTCATATGAGGGTTGGTCCTGGAACTTTTCAATAGTTCTTCATATATTGATACTGTTATATTATAAAACCTTGATAGTAATTTCAAGTTTAAAAAATGTATATTGATAGTTTCATTCACATTTGTTTTTTACTTTATTGTTTCACTTCTACAGATGAACATTTTAGCTACTAGTAATAATTTTTAAATTTTATTTTGCATACTTAATCAGCTTTAATTTAGCTAGCTGGATTTTGGATGATTATTTTTAATTTTTAACATTTTCACTTCATGAAAATTGTTTCCACTCTATTTATTTGATTTACTTTGGAAAATATGTACAATAGTATAGGCAAAAAGGTACCTAAAACATTAAAGCTTTTCCTAAATTGTGTCCATTGCAAACAGATGATATTTAAAATTATAAATTAGTTAATCTTTTTTTTTCTCCCATAACTAGTATGAAGGATTTAGCTTGCATTTTTGTTAACTAATGCAATAATATTATGTTATTCTTACTTTTTTTGATGAATCAGTTTTTTAAACAAAAAGAATTATTAAATTCTTTATTTAATTTTATTTTCATTTTTTTAACTAATGATCTCACAGCTAAGCATTGTATTAAACTATAATGGAGTTTGTTGATAACAATTTTACTATTATTAAGGTGGTGCAGATATAGAAAGTTACTTGCTACTGGAGATTAGAACTAGATGCCACAGAGATTACAGCACCAGTAACTCCTAATTAAATGTATAGATGAGTTATAATTGATGTCATATACTTTAACTCTTTCATCATAAATTTGAGTTGGAGACTGGAGCTAGTTGTTATGTGCAAATGTAATCTGTTTTTAAAATATGAATGCTTTTTTGTTTGGTAAAGAATTCCAGGAAACTACTACTTGATTTTATTTTTTTTTTTTGTCAGATATCTAGCAATTTTATTAACAAAAACAAAAACCATAAGTATATTTAGATATAGAAAGTCTGAATAGCAAGTAGTTTTTAAAATTTATATTAAATTCCTACTAAAAATTACACTTTAATTTTTTAAAAAAAATATTTCTGCTTTTTTCTTGAAATACCTGGTTTGGTAGAGCATTTAAGTAAAATAGTTACACAGTTACTAGGAAAGCTTCTAATCAATAATTAAAATTGTGTTTATGTATCTCATAGTTATGACCCCATGGTAATATTTTCAAATAATCTGTCTGTCTCATCCTAGAAAAGATTTTAAAGGCTACTATTGTATCACCACAAAATGTCTGTTGACCAAACTGAGCAACTGAAACCTCTTTAGTAATGTAAAAATATTTTTAAAAAGAATTTTAAAAACTAAAAATAAAAACAAAAGCTTTACTAAGATTTAATATGTTACTACTGATGAAGCATAAACATCTCTCTCTCTCTTGCTCTTTTACTCTCTCTGTCTATCTCTATACTTCTTTAAGGTACGGAATTGGGAAAAACAGTTGCAACAAGTTTATGGTGAATCTAATGTTGTCACTTTATCAAAAGCAGCAGAAAATGAACTTGACAAGTATTTCAAGAGCCTTCCAAAGCCAGGTGAGATCAAAAATATTATCTATGGTTGGTAGTTGTAAAAATAATCAATGCACTGTTATATCATATGCATTTTTTAAATTAATTTTTTCTGTTTTAAGCTCTTAAACTACAATCTATATAACAATTTAAGCATATTCTTCATATTCTTCTGGCATCATTGTAATGGCATAGGTTGAAAAACAGTCCAATTAGTAACCTGCTTCTGTTTCTGTAACTATTTATAGTTTTACAAGGCCAGATGATTAGCTTTGTGCTCAACTCTACCATGCATGAGACTGATAAGTATACTGAAATGTAGCAGGTGTCTAAATGAAAGTTCTTATTAGAACTTTCATCATCATCATATACTTTTCCAGTTATGAAGGTTACTAATTTTTATCTTGTTTTGGAAGATTAGAGATTGTGCACTTACTGAGTGAATTGCAGAACCACTTTTTAGCTTGGGAGGTCACAACTGAATGTTTCTACTAGAACTTTTCATTTTTTTATATGGGAGGAAATCAGAGTGTCTGGAGGAAAGCCACATACCCAGCTGGTGAGGAAGAGTGATAAGAAGCCAGGTATGACAAATCAAGCTCGACTCAACCAGGATTTAAACTCAAGCTCTCAATGTAACAGTCCAGTAGTCAGTATCTAACCACCAGACCCATGCTGTCCACTTCTCAATTTAGCTATGGTTAAATAAATATATTCTGCATGTAAAATTTTGCCTTTATATGCAAAGATTAAATGTCAAAATATTTAATGTAATATGAGCATTATAGTATAATTGAATTAGGTTATAAACTTTAAAAAGTATCCAAAAAATTCTATATTTTTTTCAGGTGTTTTTATTTATTTATTTATTTATTTATTTAATGTAGGTCATTCTACCTGCTTTCCTGAGGGAGAGTCGCCATTGAACTTTCTTCATGAGGCTGCCTGCAACATAGCATCTGCCATCAAACTAAAAAGCAAAGATGCAAATCTACATCTTAAGTTGGGACAGATTCTGGAAGAAAAATATTATGCTGAGGACTTGTATGGACTGAAAAAAGAGGTAATAGCACTTATTTTTCTCTAGGCTGTGTAGGTATCAGTAATATTATATGAAATCTTCTCTTTTTTGCTATGAATATAAACCTTATTCTTCAGCATAGAATCTTAAAGAATAAATTTTACAGCATATACTGCTGAATCTAATGAACTCTAATTACACACTGTTATTATATCTTCTTCCTTCCAGACAAGAAATCAGATTTTTATTCTTTGTAAAACAGGTAATAATTTTCATTAACTATTTCTTAGGATACTAGAGAACCTTCATCTTTTAACCTCAAAGCTCAAGAGAGTTCTAAGAAAGAGGAATGTGATGCCATCTGTAAATTGCATGGAGTGGAAGCTGGTGCTCTACTGGCACAGCAACTAAAAGCCATTGATACAGAATACCATCACTTATTAGGTATTGGACAAATTGCCAAAGCAGATCATGTGCAAAATTTGTATGCCTGGAAATCTAAACAAGCCATTTATGTAAGTTGGTAATTTTCTTCAAGTTTGTGTAAAGGGATAGTATTTCTATGTTTATTCTAGATCTTTTGACAAAAAGGCTTAATTATTTAATTTAAAGTCTTCTTATTCTGTTTTCTTATGCAGTAATACTTCAATATGCAAATATTCAATATATGAAGTTTCAGTATAGCTAGTGTTTTATTTTTTACCATTATTTTACACAGAAAGCTAAAAATAAAGTAAAATAATAAATAAATACAAAGAAATTGTATCTTATAGAAATCAAGTCACTGTCACTGACCATTGAATATACAGGGGATGTTGAATTCTCATGGGGAGAATCTGAGTGTAAAAGACCCTAAGGAGCTGGATGAACAGAGCTGCAGAAGAAGATGATAACAGTGTCCAAGAGATTGTTTCTGACAGAAACCTCACAACCAGAGTTCTTTCTGAGGCTTTAACTCAAATTTCTAGTGTGTTGTTCAAAGGGGGTTCATTACTGGAGTTACTGTCAATTGATATGTACCGACAAACAGCGAGATTGGATTTGAATAAGGAAATAAAACTTTATGACATTAACTGCTACAATATCATTCTTAGGGAGAAGCAGGAGAAAACAAAACAGTCCACACTTCATGACTTTATAAATCAATGCTCTTCTTTATCAATGAAAGAAGGAAAGCTGCAACTACAGTGTCAACATCAATGGATGATGTCAGCTCTCCACACAAATAATTTCCATACTTTCTTGCACCTAAGGCATTTACAGAGCTAAGGTGTTTGTTAGACAATGAAACTTGATAGCTGCACCTAAAACTACACTGGTATATATAAATATTTTACACAGTGCTCTAAGCTGCTTTTATTTCCCATTTTAAATTAAAATTCTGCACAGTAAAAAATAAAATATTAATTTCAATATAAATTATCTTTTTTTATAAATTAAATGGTAAGTTATGAAAGCTAAGAACACATCCTCATAGTACTAATGTTATAAGCTATTCAGTATATGAAGTTTCAATACACAAATGAAGCTCCAGGAACACATCTATTTTGTATACCAAAGTATTACTGTATTTCTTTTGATTTCTTGTTGTTTTTGCTTTTGTTCTGATTTTTAATTACCATTTTATTGTAATAGTTTAGGGTGGTATTGTTTGATTATTTATTAGTTTTATATTGTTGTTGTTATTTCCTATTGTCTGTGATTTTTGCCCAAAACATAAATATCAACTGCAAATTAATATCATTGTACTTAAAAGCAGTTCTTTTTAGGACTAAACTCTTGGGAAAAGATTACTGAGGTGTGGGTACATTAGTTTATCTTGCTAGTAATAAGGTGATAACTGCTTGAACCAAACCCCTACATGTAACGGTGGTAAATATATCAGCTGTAATTTTATTTTTATAAGCATTTCTTAAGAAAGAGTTTATCTTGTTTGCCTTTTGCTTTCTGTATGAATTCTTTTAGTTAATACAAGGAAGTTTAAACCATGGCTTAGGTCTTAGTGTTAAAAAAAAATGATCAGGATTGTTATTTACTTCTCAGAGCGGAGCAGCAGCACACAGAGCATCAGATGAAGACTCCCCTATTGGCCAAGCTTATCTGAAATATGTGGATGCTATGACCATTGATGAAACAGACTTTCATTTCAATTTCCATGTGGGAAGAATGCTGGTTGTACAGGGAAACTTTTCAGAGGCTGTGAAAAGATTAGAGATAACCCTTAATTGGAACCCACAACACCAGATGTCAAGGTCTGTCATGTAAAAAATTTTTCTTACAGATCCATGCAACATAAAACTAGTTATTTACTAAGCAAACTTTTATGTATTATAATGTACAACACACTAAATGCTTTTTCTTTTCAGTCTTTCTATTGGCTTGCTTGTTTGTTGCTGACTTGGGTGTTTTTTGTTTATTTGTTTTTACAATATTAATTTTTCTATTTTTGGTTTATACATAAAGATGAAATTAATCAGTAATGGGTTTTTTTTTGTAAACTCATATCAGACTTTTTTCACCAAATAATGTGCATTTAACAACAAATCATTCAATTCATACTGAATTTTTAATTTAAAATAACACCATTAAGCAAGCACTGAGAATTCTCATGTCTTTATCAAACACAAAAACATAATCTTTTTAGAGATGGCAACATAACCCAGTTTATAAAATGGATCTGGTACATTTGACTGACACTCATTTAACCAACAAATTATTTGACTGATAGCATTTTACTAACAATTTATTTTACCAATGAACAATCGACTACAGCCTTCATTGTCTTCGGTTGAATCTGTTGCTCATATGCTTTCTCTGCTGACGGGTATTAAAATCACATGGCTGTTACATGGCACTGGCTTCACAGAGGGAGCAACATGTCATTTTTTGCTATTGTGAGTAGAGAATCACTTGGGAGAAACTGGCAAGTTTATTCCATCCACAAGGGATATAATTACAACAAGGACAGGAACAGAGGCAATGTGTACTACTGATATTGAAAAAGGAAAAAAATCTCTAATGTGTGGAGAATGCGCAACAGTACTGCAGGATTGACAGCACTGTCTTTGCAGCACAAAATAACACAACCATGCTCTAGAAACTTTAAAGAAAAATGTTGCAGTTACAGTTAATAATATGAAGAGGAAGGCACACAAAACCCAAGATGTGCCTGTCTAAACTATTGGAGATGAGATTAATATGCTTGGCCTTTGTCAGCACTCAATGCCAAGTCGCCATGTGATGCAGCAGGTTATAAAGAGAAGACCACCTGCTGGAATCACTGTCATTGGATGACAAACATCTCAGATGCTGTGAGAACTATAGATGGTTCTAACTTCATAGCTAAAACTCCTCTTTTGGTGAGTATTATTATTTACCACAACAGAAAACATAGAGCTTTTAAAAACTGTCAAGTATTAAATGGATGAAGATTGTCCAATTGCTATTCCAGCAGTTGTGCTCTATTCACGCAACCACAGGAATAGGCACAAAGGTCCTACTGCTTGCCTGCATAGTTATGAGCAGAAAATCAGAAGAATGTTATGTAAGAATATTCAAAGATTTATACAATTATACTGATAATTAGGGACATAAGTTGAATTACAAATTTATCATTATGAACTTTGAAAGGCAGTGATTAATGCTGTGAGAGAGAAGTTTTCCAATGCAATCAACAAAGTCTGTCATTTCTATCTGGGTCAACATGTTTGGATAAGAATTCATGGGGAGGTTCTTGATGCAATCTATGAAGACGATGAAACATTTAGTTTAAATATATGGCATGTTTTGACTTTGGCATTTCTTGTCATTCAAAATTTTGAATGCTTTCAAAGAAGTAAAGACCATGATCTTCCGAGAGACTGATCCAGTACTTCAGTTGTTTGCAGATAATCATGTTTATGGTATACTGAGAAGAACCTTCAGAAATGGATATGTTGATTGTGCAGCATTACTCTGCAATTTTGGTGTGGCATGAGCAGACAGATTTATGGACAGAACACAAAATTGGGTGGTGGCAAGGTACAGAAGATGAAACATTGGTTGGGAAAGCACTTGTGGGCATATACCATTTAATCAAAGAATTTAGGAAAGAACAAATGGCTATTAAGAGAAAGGTTGAGTACACTGTCCACAGCACAGTTCTTTCACCAACAAAACAAAAATATGCCGAAGAAGAAAAATAATACTATGATTTTAAGTGACAAAGTTAAAAAATCAGTGTTGAATTTCTTACATGGTACCACTTATAATATCATGTTGTAAATTTATAATGTATTTGTTGGTCAAATGTACATGTCAGTAAAATGTCAATGAAATAAGTTGTCGTTCAAACAAGTTTCAGTCAGACAAATCGCATGTAATAGCTTCAAGTCAGATATTTTTTGTTAAATTAATAATTATGTGCTTCTCTTCACTGTCCCATATGCATTAGGGGAGACCGGTCCTAGTTTTTACATTTGTAAGTTCTTATATCACCAGTAATTTCTAATAAAGCATAGATGAGCTATAATCAGTGTCATGTGCTTTGATCTTCATTCATCTATTATAACCCTATTTTTATGTCTAATTATGAATTAGATACTGTAAAAATTTAACCATGAAGCAATTATCCCTGATCTTCCTTAATCATTAAAGATACTAAATTACTAAATCAAATTTTATATGTATTTTGAAAGGGTCATATATATTCTGTGCAAGTTTTTTTTTTTGTTTGATTTGATTTTTTAGAGGTGTATAGAAATTTTTTTCTCCAATACTTAGGAAAATGGTTCTACATTGCAGTGCTCTTGTAGCTAACATATCTAAAGTTGAATGTTGAAAAATTTACTAGAGTTTTTATGATGCAGACCTTGGATACTACAACTGTGAAATATTTACATCTAAAAAGCTGAAGTTTTTTATGAACCTCTGTTAGGGGTGGTCGTCATTACTCTGTTGGAATATTACTTTCATTTTCATGGAGAAAAGGATTCTCTTACACTTTATATTTTACAGAAACTGATTAGGTACATATTTATAGCCCTTCACAATTATTTGAAAAAAAAGTAGGAAATATTCTGGGATAAACACACAAACACACACACACACACACACACACACACACACACACACATCAACTTTCTTTGATACTCATAGCTGAATTAACTAGAGTAAAAATGTTGCAAATGCCAGGGCTAAGGCTCCAAGAGTTTACTATTATGATCTCATTTAGGTTGGTGGGGCTTGGTCTTTCATTTGCAGTTTTAAACCACCTTTGCCACCCCTTTCTGTACTAAGATATTAGGTACTACCAATGTTGATTTTTCTAGATTCTTGTTGGGACTGGCTTTGAGTTTGCAGAGAGATGGTCCAGGTAAGAGATCCAAAGAAGTCATTGGTTACCTGTTGGAAGGCATGGAAGCATTACTAACAGAAAACACTAAGGATGCTGTCACTAAAACTGAAGAAGGGTAAGATCTATCTCTGAATTTGTCACGTACTGTACTTCACAGGTTAAACATATAGATAGTTGAAAGCATATTTCAGTTTTATCTTTTCTTAACTGTGCTACTAATTATTGCTCCTAGGTGTGTAGTAAATTAGTAGTTAGGTATCATAGTGCTGGATCATTTTCTATTTAAAGAGAAGATACTTTTCAACAATAAAAAAACAAACAAAGTATTTAAATTTTGTTACACATGAAATTTTTCTTTAAAGTTGCTTTGTTGATATTATTCTTTTTTTTTCCAAAGCTTTTTCTGTACAAGAGAAGTTTATTACTGAATACTACATTTCTGTTATTTTTCTTACCAGCCTCAGGTTTACCCTTCTGTCAGACAACCTGATAAGATCAAACAATGTTTATCTTTTACAAGGGATCATTCAACTAGGAAAAGTAATTCTCCAGACAAATTCTAATTCAGCTGACCACATGTCTGCTAAAAACGTCTTTCATACGTAAGTTATTGTTGTGTGTGTTATACTTACATTCTTTTAAAATATGTTTTTAAACCATTCTTAAATTTTACTCTTTTTTGGCAAATAAATAAATTAGTACAAAATAAACTTTCCGCCAAAGGAGTGACAAATTTTACGATTGAAGTATACTTTTACTTTTCATTCCTCATTTGAAAATATTATTGGTTGGTTGATTGTTTACCATATCCCATAGTATACCTATATTATTCTAGTTTGGGACCCAGAACAATAGTTGGACAGGGAAAAGGCAAGGGGAGAATTGTGTGGCATTAGATATAGTGACCACATGAAAGACTTCAATGTACACTGACTATGTCCACTCTAATAAAAGAGCCTTCTAGAAAAGAGAGAAAACCCATGTAGAATGAGGCTGACAAAAATTAAAACATGTCATTGGCTAGACATTAAACAAAGCCCAGATTTACTGGGGATCAAACTGTGGCCACTACAATGACCAGCAAGTGTGCTACTTGCTGCACTAACCAACTGCAAGAATACAAGACATTTAGCCAGTTTAAGCACATTTTTAATTATTAATTTTGATACACCATAACTTATTTGGCCATGCCACACAAAACAGGTACATGAGCATTTCTATGTTATGTATAATTTAAAAACAAATGCTTTGGTTTATTTTACAAAGTGACAACTACAACAACAACAGGAGTCATTTGAATGATTATAATTATTTATGCATTAAAATATATTATAGATGCTGTTCATGCAAGATATGTGAGCAGTTGGTTAAGTGCAGACTGCCTTACTTAATCATATGATATTACTAATTAGCCACAAATTTAAAGTAGACATTGTCAGTATTTTGGTCAGGTCTTAAACCAGATCAGGCACATCTCCCCATTTCTTTTTTTTTTTTTCCTTTCATCACTAATTTGCAAATTCTCTATTCTTTACACACATACATTGTGTACTCTGTAAGCCTGCTTGAAACTCTTTATTATTATTTTTTTTGTCTGAGTTGCTTGTGTCATTCTTAGATGCTGTGTTATATACATTTTGCATTCATTTAAAGTGTTTTGTTTACTACCATTGTTTTTCTTGTTTGTGCATACTTTTGTAGGGCTGCATTGCTTGCTTCCCAAGCTCTGTCGTCTACAGCTCGTGGCAACACCTATAAACAAGTGGAGTGGGTTCTGCTTGAAGCTCACTCCCAGCTCTTAGAAATTTTGTCAGCCAATCAGAAGGGAAATGAAACTCTCATTGCTCAGAGATGTCAATGGTTGTCAGCCCTAATTCACCAAACCACAATTCGTCAAAACAATGATCTCCTCATCCTACAGGAAAAGGTAAAAAAAAAAAGGATAGGGGAATTCACTTAACACACCTAACATGAGAACACATGCAGTGCAAATACGCTTAAAATTCTAGGCTAGATTTTTTTATATTCTATATTTATGCATAAAATTTTGGTTAACAAAATATCTAGCACAAAATTTTGGTTGAAATGATATTTGGCATTCCTCCACTGTCTGTTGTTAATTAATATTACTTCAGATGGCACAAAACATTGTCACCCTTCTTTCTGGCACGATTACAATTGATGTGTTTACAAAATAGCATGCACAAAAATTCCTTTGTTGTGCACAAGTCAAACCGTGCATTTTCATTGGTCATTCAAGCAGCAAGCAAAGAACTTCATCATTGGCTACTCTCTGATTTTCATTAGGCATGAACCATGTGCATACCAATATCTGGCCCTGTTTTTCTCACATTAACCAGTGAAATAGCAAGAGAACTATGAGTTGTGAATTTTACATTAAGCTTTAAATGGCTTGATTATTTCAAGAAAAAAAGGTGATCATACCCAAATGGCAGATTTTTTGAAAAAAAACAGGCTTCTGACAAATCTTCTACAAAAATATCAACTTCAAGACATACAGGACAAATCAGGGCTTAAAATAATTTTAATGATATGGTTGGGCCAAATGTTCAGACAGACAAGACTTGGGTCAGAAATTTGGCCCATATTTGTGTTAAGATGTCTTATGAGAGATAATTTAACTGAAATGGGTTTTCTTGACTGCCTAAATAGCTAGCTAAAAATGTTATTACTCTCATCTTTTAGATTGCATATTGTTTAGGATCAAGCAGTAACGTTTCAATTCTAGACCTTTGTTACATGGAATATCAGTAATGCATTCTATTTATTTTAGACTATCATGCATTATTTTGTGATTTGTTAGTAATTTATTTCTCTATTATAAAACTTCAGTTTTTGCTGTCATCCTACATATCATTATCTTAGGCTTTTTTTCAAAAAATCTGTGAACATGTGCTTCTGGTTGTTTCCCCCAGAACAACCATTTTGTTTTTGTATTATGACAAAAGACATACCAGACTACTGGATAGAGAAACCTGTTTATCTACAATCCACACACTAATAAAGCTATAAACAGACTTTTCTTGTAGTTGCATCTCACCTGGAAATCAGTGCTCAGAAAAGTTTTTTAGTACATTTATAACTTGTTGCATTTGTTTTGGAAGTAGAATGTATTTATTGCAATAAACAATAGTAAAGGTCTGTGTGGAATAAGATGGTTCAGTGCTGGTGCAATGCGTTAGTTAGCTGGTCTTCAAATTATACACTGTTGCTACTGCAGGCATGTACTTGAATACTTTGAACTTTATTACAAAGCTATTATTTCTGTTGTGTTATTTTGAGAGCATGTCATTTTCAATGCATTGATGGATGTGCTCTTTCCAGTATTAAGCTTAATTTCTACTTTCAAAGATTCTGTGGAATAAAAATTTTAATTTAAATCAATTTAACTTTTTCCACAACTAAACATGGAATAATTTCTGTTGCATTTGATTGGTTAAAACATTCTATGTTGAATTTATTTTTAAGTGGAAATTGAGCTTTAGACTAGCAAAGGTGCTTAAGGATAAGATCTATTTGTGCAAAAAACCCCAAATAAATAGTTTATTCTAAAGTGATACAAGTGAAATGGTTCCAGCCTTGCTGTGCAGGGGAAGTTTTCCAATAAATGTAAATAAATATTTCTTGTAGTTAGTCACATACAGTGAAGAGAAAACAAACTTGTTTAAATTAAGCAGGGGTCAGAACAAGTTAAATTTTAAAGGAAACAAAATTAAAACAAAAAATATTTACAAGAAAAATCAATTGGCAAGCATCTTTTCAGCAGGTTTTACTTTATACTGTGCTAACCCTGAGCAAAAACCAAAGTAATAACATCTTTGCCTTTTTCATTTAACATTTCATCATCTGTGTTGCTGTTTTCAATATCACTCACTTAGGGATCCATTGTTGTATTTTTACTTCTTTTTCTTATATGACTTTCATGTCTTTTGGTTGGAATTTGACTTTTCCTTGCGCCCATAAGAACACTGTTGGCACGAGATCATACTTTTCAGTGAGAGGTCCACCCTACACATTACATAAAATATTTTTTAATCTATCAGCAGAAAAGAAAGCATGGAAATTTGTTTTCACATACTTTAATTTTAAGAACATGCATTCTAACTTAGTATTGCATATAAGTATTGTGAAGAGCAGCTAAATGGTGGTAAGTATGTGTTACTAGTCTGCACATCATAGAGAAGTAAAAATTTTCTGCCAAGTAACACAATAGGAGATTGATGGTAATGATAGTAATTCTTGGATATACTCCAGAAGTTCATGCCATTGTGTCAATATGTCTGCAGCAGATCCAGTCATACCAGCTGGTGAGAGGAGTGTGTAAAAATGATTGACCATGTAATTTACGGCTTCATCTGCAAAGTCTTTATCTCACACAACCTCGCCATCTATTTCCACATCTTTGTCCTAGCCTTCTGTGTTGAGGATCTGCAAGGTGTGGGTGAATAGCACAGTCTCTTACAAAAGATAAGTAGCTGTTCTTTTGATTTTTAATGAACTTCTTGGCTCTTTTATAGTTTTTAAGATCAACATTTCAGTAATGTTTGCTGTCAGTAACTTTCACTTTTGAAAGAAAATTTTTCACATGTGAGAGCTTCTCAAGATTTTTACTTTCAAATAGTTCTAAACATTCTTTTGTTTTCCCTAAGTAACAAATTGCAAGGACAGTATCTTTTTCCTTCTGCTGAAATTCAAGGGACAGTCTTGATAGTATATCAATAAATATAGCTAACAAAAGAGAATTTTTACTTTTGTCTCAATTTTTCAAGTAATTTTTGAATTTAGCTTTATCCTTAGCCAATATGGATTTATCATTTGTCATATTTTTGATGTGCTAAACATAAATATCCCATATCAAGGCAAGGTTTATAGCTTTTAATTTGTGAGCTATTCCCCATGTCCCAGAAACCCTCTTTGATTTACAGCTTCCTTTGTGGAATATGATTGTTTCCTTGTAAATTTCATGCAACTTGTCTTGTATAATTGACAAAGTTTTTGGATGCTTTTTGATATGGATAAAAGAGGTGAAGAAGCATGTTATTATCTACAAGATCAAGGTCTATTCCTGAAAGAGCATCCTTCAATGCCAATTCTAGAAGATTTGCTACACAGAATGAATGACATCTAGATTCAACATGCTTATCATTAATTGTTTGCATTCTGATAAATTTGAAACTTTGTTCAATGGACTTTTAAAATTCCTCAAGTTATCAGTACTATTTTAGTCTGATCATTAATGTAATACACTGACAAAAAAGAAAGCTTTACCTCAATAGTGTGAACTGTCTGGTTCAGGATAAAAATGGAAGCAGTAAGCAACCTCATTTTCGAAAACTCTGTTTTTAGTAGATCCATCAAACGAAAAGCTATAAAATTTTGTTTTAGTTAACTTTTTAGTTTCTGCATTAAGTGCATTCAATTAGTGAACTGTCCACAGTATGTATCACCACCATATGCTAAACCTAAGTCAACTCCATGTAACTTTTATTTTTTAATGTGCTTCTTGATTTTATACTTAGACATGCAATTTCAATTTTTAAAGTTTTTTTTGTCCTCTCTGTTCCATAAGCGCAACACCAAAAACTAAAACTATATCTGCATTATCACCACTTTTCCCAAATGAGAGTTGTTTCACACACTGATCTATAGTGATACCTTTTAATTTGAGTTAAACTTCGTATGCTTTTAGATGATATTTACTTTTCATTGCATATTTTTCATTTGCTGATTTATCATAATTTTTTTTACTCTACAATGAAAATATTTGAAATGTTTGGCATTTTTAAAATTTCTTGTTCAAACTCAATACAAAATTGGCACTATATGTTCTTTACTTTTTCTAGCAGCATCCACTGAGTGAGTCATTGAGCATCAGAATGTTGTTCATGACATGCTATTACTCCTCTTCATATCCCAGATTTCCCTGACTCATACTCTTACTATATACATTTAGATTGCCTACAAAGTGAAAGCAAAATTGTTAAAACTTTTGCAGACTTGTCAATGGTTAGTGCAGGCCCAGCCATGCAACAGCCACTCCCTGTTCTTGCTGGGTTCAGCTCAGCTGGCTAGGTACAACAGCGATCCTACAGGTGCTGCTGCTGACCAGTTTCTCCAGGATTCCAAATTCTCATTTCTTGCCAGCATTGCTTCAGAGGGAAAATCAACCTCAGGAGATGCTCCTGAACAGGTCAAAGGTTAGTGGTTTGAAAGGGTTTTTTTGTTTAATTTATTTTTCTAAAATCATTCTTCTTTTTTTTTTGTATACATGATACATAATTTCTTGGAAGTCTCCAACTCAAAATCTTATAGTGTATACAGTAAAACTTGGATAAATTGTTTTTTAAGTAAATGATGTAGATTGTATATTAATATCTGAAAAATTTTTCTGATTATATTTTAAAAAATTGGAGATTTATTATTATGGATAAGTTAGAGCATATTATTCATTGCATTTGTCCAAGTAATACTTTTTTTGTACAGGAAGTGAACTATGACTGGTTTAAAACATTTTACATTGGATATTCTTCAGAAATTAAAAAAAATATATGCAGTAATTTTGAATTAAGGTTCTCTTTCTAGTGTTATATCTCTTTCATCTTGAAGTAACCATCTAAATATATTATTTAAAATAAAGGAATATTTTCTTGCTTGGTAAAATGGCTCTCAGTATCAAATGGTCTGATTTTGTTTGTTTTTTTCACATTTACTGAGCTAGATATCTGCTTGCTAGAGCACCATGGGAATTGGTTTAAGGAATTCTTAGGCAATACTTGTCATTTTACAGATATTTGAAACATTTTAGCTTTGGACTAATTTTTAACTTTTGTATCAGCATTTTCTGCTTATGTTTCTATAGCTTCTTAACAATTTCTTTCTTAATATGAATTACTTCAATAAGCCTTCAGTCTATTTTTTATTGTATCTGATAATTTTTGGAGAGTGTCTGCTATATCTTCTATAAATGTGTTACTTTTAATTATAGCATTATGCGAGATTGTTTTTTTCTTTTTGTTGAACCACTGTTTTGACTCAAGGTTTAAGGACAGCAATGAGCTAGAAGGCGAAGGTGTGGAATATTATTCTTGGTGATCAAACAAGTTACTTGAGTGAGGTTGGGAGCTTGTGAGCAGTGATCAAGGTGCAAGCCAGTCAAGAGTTAGCTGTGGAATCTCTACTACATGTACCAAGAAAACCATATTAGAACTCTTTGTTTTTAGATATGGAAGGAAACCCACATAGCCAACTGGTGAAGTAAAGTGAGAAGAAACATGCCAGGGAGATATGTTAAACTGAGTCAGTCTTCTGTGTTAATCAAATTGGGAATCTTATCAGTCCAACAGTTCACTAGTTGTAGTGGCATATGGTAAAACTACATAAACTTCAGTGCTTCTTAATTTGTAAAATAAGAAAAAAAGAAAGATTTTTAAGATTTTCAAACTGCTGCTTTTTTTCCCCCATTCATGTATATGGTACAATCACTTTTAGAATTAGGGTAAAGGCTTGTAAATTTGTATAAAATGTACCATTAAACACCTGATTATAATAATTTTTATTATTTGTATACAGGACAGAAATGGTGGCAGGTTCAATTGAAAAAAGATCAAGGTAAAGGAGACAAAGACAAGGCCCCACCTGCTGCTGCTCCAAAGGAAGGGAGGGGTAGTGCCAGTAAACCATTGTTACCAGTTGCTGGAAGAGGGAGAAGTGAGGCAGCCCCAGCTGCTGTTAGGGGAGGTAACAATCTGTTTTATTTTATTCCAAATAAATAAAAGCCAGCATGAAATCAGTGTTTTAACAAAATAATATATTAATGTTACATTTATTTTCTCTTTGTTTGATTTATTGTTTTTGAGTTTGATCAAATTTCAAGACAAAAAATTGGACAATGAAAAAAATATACTGAAATAATCAAAGACTTTAGCCAACTGGTTTTTCATTTGTGAAGGATATTTTTCTTGGTCTGAATTGTCACCTAATTTTTAGCACAATCATATTAATTTATTTTCTTTAAATATCTTCAGAAAAGCTTGTGTACCTTCTAATCAGTGTATGAAAAGGCAAATAACTAAAAACTCCAAAATTCTTTTTTACCCATTAATTTTACTATTTAAGGTGAAATAATTCCACACTTTCTATTCTGTCTCTTTATGGAACAGGGCTTTACCACTGTTTTTCATCTTGGACAGTCCTGTATTGATATCTTTGCTTTCCTGGTTATCTAACATCATTATCTCACTTCTGGGTCTAATTGCATTTTCTTCTTAGGTAAGTTGTGGCAAACATGAATCCAAAGTTTATAGTGGTATATTTTTCCATAACAGCATTTTTTTTATGGGGATAGGTCATTAACCCTTCCCTTCCTACCTCAAATCTCCTCTTTTATCTGATTTTGGAACTGACAGGATTTTTCCAGACAGTTAATTCTACAGTTTATCACTCAAATCTTTTTTCTAAGAAAAGTAACTAGTGGAATTTATACAATTTATAACCTACTTCCATTCGAAAACAAATCTGACAAGATTTAACTGCATGAAATTATTTTAAGAGGGTACTGCTATTTTGTAAACTGTAGTATCTGTTTATTAAATAATTCATTATAAAAAATACCAAAATTTTTTTAATGAAATAATGAGGTTTATTACAGTCAAATTAATTCTGACTTGTCTGCATCTTAATCAGTAGCCTGCCAATTTTAGCTGCTTTATGTGAATAGTTCTGGAGTTTTCAAAGTGGAAAAATAAGATATAGTAGTTTAATCATTAGAGCTTCTTTCAGATTGTGGAGATTTCAGAATTTGAAATCTTATTTTTAGCTCTTCAATTTCATCAGCTTTTCAGAAAGTCTAAGGGCAAATTGAAAATAGATAATTTGTTTTTAAATCACAGTTTAATGTGTTGTTTTTTTACAAACCTAGCAAGAGGTCCCACTGCTACAGTAGCGAAGGATAGAATATTACCCAGTAGAGGAGCAACAGTTAGCAAGGGTCTACCAATAGCCAAGGTGAGTTAACAAAGAATAAATTGTAGCCCTGGTAATTATTTTAGCTATGAAATTTTATATACTTGGACTTGGTTTAGTTAATCAAACTGCTTCATTCTATCAATTAACTGCCTTTCATAGTTACCAGCTATTACCACACCTGTTTACCTATGATGTTATCTGATGTTCATTTGTGGCTGGTTCAATAGGGAGACTTAGAATTCTGCCTTAAATGCATGGGATATAACCACTCAGCTCATCGATTTTTGAACTCTTCTCATATTTGGTCATATTTTATTGGTGATTAACTTAGTATTGATCATTAATATGTATATGCATGTATGTGTTGGAGAGATATTTTGTAACAAGATATATATATATATATATCCCTACTAACATATCAGAACATAAACAACAGACTGTCAATTTTGGCTATGGACCTATTTATCAAAAGATATTTACCAACTAGTTTGAAACAGTTTCAAATTGATTAAAAAATATAATTAAATGCTACTTTTATATTACTACTACTTATAACATGGTTGTTTTGGAACAAGCCTATTGCTCTTGGTGTTTTTTTTTCTCCTGGCCTGTTTACACCCAGGCCAATTTACAACACAGAGAGAAAAAAAAAATGCACAGATGGCAGTAGTTTATCATGACTGCCTATGAAATGGGAATCTTAATGTAATTATCAGAAATCATTATTACCACCATGGAGTATGTTCATTTTGGGACAAAAACAAGTTGTTTCATGAGGGTTACACTTGTGTTAAGCAAAAGGTGCTGGCTAATAGTATAATCTCATTTGGATGTGACCAGAGATGACAGGGAATATACATGGTAAAGATGAAGTTTCAGGATGGTCAGGTCATATTCAAACTGAATGAGCATGCCCATACTGTTATCAAGCACAGGGTCCTTAACACTAGAGCAACAGCCCAACAGACTGTCAACCATTCTGTAGCTAAGTAAAGTAAGTGAAAGTACTTTCATTTAGCTACTATTCATCAATACCATTCACCATACTATTGGTAAAAAGCTATAAGGCTGCCTCCTATTCTTGCTGATTTGACTGAACTGGTTATATAAGAGAAGTACAAGATAGATTTTATGGTGGTCTATTCATGTTAATTCATAGTGAATTCAGCTGTTCATGGAATGTTTTCCACAGCTTTGATTATTCCTTGCATAATTTTAATCTGAAATAGAACTTGAATTTATTGATGCAAGAGCTACTTAGGATTTTATTATTTATTCCAATTTTTATATAAGTGCTGGTATCAGGTCAGCCAACAGTTGTGACTACAATTTGTAAACATAACAGAGTGAGATTGAGAATTTAATTTTCAAATTTCTAATGACATACAAATATATGGCAATTTTTGTTTTGGAATCTTAAATTTTATGTTATTGTGTTTATAGGTGACTCCCCAAGGTGATTACTTTTTTTTTAGTGTGACATAGTCTGTTTGCTGATGACATTACTGGGCATTCTCCATAATACCAATGCCCTTTTTTTTTTGCTGACACTTTTAAGGTGGTTCTAGAGTTCTATCAGCTGTACATTATCTATTCTCTTACTGAGTGCTACACAGTCTCATGTGTATATGAGCAAGAAGCCATCTATACATGTATTTTTTTTGCTATCTTTTTGACATCAGGTGGGATCTCAATCCAAACTCTATCATAATGGACTTTGAAACTACTGCCATCATTGGTGCTGAGACCATTTCTTTTGATGCCACAAGGAAGGAGGGCCATTTATACCAGCTGACCCAGTGTGTTTACTGCAGAATGCAGGCAGGGACCTTGCAACAGCTGTACATGGTGGACAAGGATTTTTCCTTCCAGAAAATGAGATCATTGATGCCTTTGAGACTCTTCAGAGGGAAATTTCTGCAGGAACAGAACCAATTGGTGACTACTCTAAGAATTACTTCATAGGCCATGAACACATTCATGGCCAGTCTTGCCATTACTAACAGCCAAGGCTTCCCATCTCACCATGGAACATGCATGTCTGTGTTGAAGATGTCCTTTGCACAAGAACATCTGTATTGAGGAGTGGCATCAGAAATTCCAGATGAATGGTGTCAGATACCACTCATGTATCTGGAGATTTCTTGATGTGTTGAAATAAAAGCAAAGTTTTAATGATACCATCATTAACCAGATAATTTCTGGCCAGCCCCCTGCATCTAAACAAAAGGAGCAAGGAAACCTTAGCTGCTATCAAAACCATCATCCAGACATATGAGGACAGCCACATCCTGAACTTTCTGTATGGCATCACTCACAATATCAGCTTGTAGAACAATGGAATAGAAAACAGCACAAACTCAGCTCCCATCAGGATTTTAATGAACTATATAGTGCCTTTTCCCAGGATGTTCTAGTTTTAATATTTCATGAAAGCACATATGGTCTTGAAGAAATAATAGATATTTACAATGTATCAAACTTAGTGACTTCCCATTGAAACAGCTTCTCCATTTTATGCATATTACCATGCCTGAAAACTTTAAAGCAAGAGCCTGAATGATTCTTGCACTATAAATTATAGTTGATATCAATTTAATCTTGTGTGCAATACCAAGAAGAATTAAGGCAAAGGAAAAACTACTGGGATTGAAATGGCAGGAGGGTCACTGAGAAAAAGATGAATGCAATTGGTTTGTTTCCATTGTGGGGACTTGGTAAATTGGCTTGGTTGGGCAACAGGCTGGTGGAACAAAGGATCTAGAATCAGATATTCAATATTGCAAACAGATAGTCATATAGAGTATAGGTCACCAATAATGCCTATTGTTTGTGTTGTGATGATCTATAAGGATAAAATAGCTTACAGTTTTAAAAGCATCTACGTTGAATTTTAAGGTAAAACAAAGTATTTATCAAAATTATCCTTATAAAAAGAAATAGGAATTTCCCATTTTGCATTAGACTAGTAGTGGTGCCAATTATGAGGGGAGATAACTTCAAAGATGAAATATTAACAATGACAAAAATTTTAATGAATTTCTTTTCTAAAGTATTTATGATGGGAAGGAGTTAATAATAATGTCAAACATTTGATTTTGTACATAAATTTTTTATTAAAGTTTTTTTTTTTGTTTTTTTGTTTTGCAGCCTAAAACAGAAAAATCTGTTCCTGGGAAAATCCCACCTACACCTAATAGTGAGACTGTGACTGCATCAAAATCTAAGGAAGGTGAGTAGATATTATTTATCAGGATAATGAGGCTTTTTTAAGGATAAATCTCCACCTACAGTACATGATGTAAAAATTTTGGCAAGATCCTCCATTGACTTTAGGTGGAGAACTAGGCAGTCTTTATCAATCTGCTATGAAAAGCCTCATCTGAATCATCAAAACTTTTTTGCTTCTTCCCTACTATTCCAGTGAATTATTTTTGTTTTAACTATCAACACCCAAGCAAACCTTACCCATAATACTTAAATTCAAAGTTAGTTATATTCTCACTAACTATTTAGAACTGTGGTTTTTTTGTTTGAGTATTTACATTTAAAGGTAGACCAGCTTTAGTTCAAAAGTTGTTGAAGGTTTGTTATGCCATTGTTAACCACTGCTTTTGTTTTTTGTTATGCATGATATATTGTTCCTTATTATCTTAAGTTCATTGTGGCATTAACTCATTAGACTAATACACTTTTTATCTGTTGCATGCATACTATTTTTAAATCTTTCACTGTAATATAAATATAAACAGAATACTCTCTTTTTTTTCCTTTTTTGTTTCTAATTTTTGTTTATCATCTTGCTGTATACACTTATTTAGAGGGGTACCAAATCTTGTTCTGGAGAGAAGAAAGATATGTATATACAGTAGTGGAAATAATTATGAAAACATAAAAAACTGGGTATAAAGTGTGAATAACACATGATAAAACCACATCTCATGTGTAAAAATGAAATGGTCTTTAGCACAGTTATGAGTTGATATAGTATACTGTGATTGGTCACATCTGCATAAGGACTATAAAAGTTAAGCAGTGATATCTTTGTAGTATGGTGAATGTGTGATAAATACTATGGATTCTGGGAAGGAAGTATCACATGACAAGCATATATAAATTAAAGTCTTAGCTAGTGAAGGCTACTTCATGTGCCAGATTTCAGCCTGACTTCATGTTTTAAAAGGAGCTGCACGCAAGACTTTGAGGAAGATACATGAAACTGGTACTGTTGACAATAGATGTGTTGAGAGAGAAAGCCCAAACTATCCAAAAGTGATGATAAGTGCCTATGTTATAGATGATGATATAGTAGAGATATTGCAAGTACAGTTAGAATTTCTTCAAGAATAGTAAGATAAACATTAGCACAAATGGTCTTAATAAACATGTAAGCTGCTTGAAAACCTTTTTTGAGGAGAACCAACAAAGCAGCAAGGATCAAATGATCAGAAGAATGAAACAGTGGGACAACCAAATCTGGAAGAAGGTGCTCTTTACAAATGATTCCCAAGTTTGAACTGTTTGGCAATAGTCTATGTCAGTTTGCTCAACAGTAGTACTTGGGACTGGCGAGAATATAACAGCCAATCTACATCAGCTACAGTGAAGCATGGGAGTTGATCAATACAAGTGTAGGGCTGCATATCAGCCAAAGGTATAGGAGATTTGCATAAAATCAAAGGTATACTGACTGTCAACAGATACAGGCAGGTTCTAATTCATACCATTTTAAAGAATCTCCAGGGATTTATCTTTCAACAGGACAATGACCCTAAGCATATAGCCATTATGGTAAAAAAAAACAATCTGGAGTGTAAAGAGGCTGATGAAATACACAGATGTCTTGGCTATCCTAATATGAACATCCTTCAGAGTATATGGGGTTATACGGCTACTAAGAAAGTTAAATAGCAGTCAAACACTTTGGATGAATTATAGAAAGTGCTACAGAATATTTGGAACAACATTCAGTAATTATGCATGATAACCCATATGGGAGCATAAAAACAAGGTGCCATGCTCTTTATAAGGCAAAGGGCTCACATACCAAATACTAATATACTATACAACATATTCATTTTGTTTTTGTATATTTTGTGTAATAATGCATTGTGCATGTTTTATATACTTCTGTTCCATCTTGCACATTTTGAACACAAAACATGGCATAAGTATTTTGGAGATATATTCTTATAGTAGTAGACAATTAGAGTTTTTGATGAATACAAATTACAACAATTTTGGCCAATCAACAACCTCAAAATTAACTTGTCAAACTTCTGGACAGAATTTATAATGCACTCTGTAATCAATTTATTAATGCATATAGCTACTATAGCTACATTTTCATTAGCACATGATTGTTATAAATACATATGTAAGTCAAAACATTTTACAATCAGTTTATATTGTAACTTTGATCAGACTTGACTTTTTTTCATCAAAATATTGTTTATCATCACTTTTATTGGTGACTTTACATTTAAGGCTGCCATTGTGTGTGTGTGTGCATGCGCGTGTGTGTGTGTATACACCCATATGGGCATGCATGCACCTGCTCTTACAGCCATAATTCTGTTATATTATATTATTAGGTCATTACAAAAGTTTTGTCAGTTTTTATATTATGTTAATTTTGGGTTCATTTTTTGCATGCTTGTGAAGGTGTATGTAGATAAGTTATATATTGTTTTGTAGCATGTGCTTTGGCATACATTATGCAAATCTACCTTTTCAGAAATCATAAGATGGGTATTTGTTTCAAGGTTCTGAGTGAAGCATGGATAGAAATGTTTTCATGCCATTTTGCTTCATGAATTCAAACCAGGACACAAATTGAATGAGGCAACTCGTAACATTAAACAAGCATTGGGGCGAGGACACAACAAATCAGCGGACAGTACAACAATGGTTTGCAAAGTTTTGATGAGGAGATGTGAGCCTTGAAGATAAGGAACATAGCAGACATACTTCCAGCTGTGGTGATGACCGTCTGAAAGCCTCAGTTGAAGCTGATCCAAGAAACACACTGTGAGAAATTGCTGGAGAACTTGATGTAAGCACTACAACTGTTTTTTGGCATCTTGACGCAATCAGCAAGGCGAAAAGGCTTAACAAGTAGGTTCCTCACAAGTTGAATGAACAACAACAAAATCCTCGATTGGAGATCTGCTCTTCACTTGTCATAAGAAATAAAACCTGGAAAGACCATCAAATTTGAAAGGTACTATCGTAAATTAAATGTTGTTCATCAGAAACTCTCCCAATGACAACCGGCATTGGTGAATCAAAGAGGCCCAATCTTGTTCTACAACAATGCTTGTCCTCATGTTGCAAGAGTGACTCTTCAGAAATTGGACACATTTGGTTATGAAGCTCTCTCTCACCCAGCCTATTCACTAGACCTTTCTCTCACAAACTACCACCTTTTCAAATACCTTGACAGCTTCCTTTGCATGAAATCCTTCTGCAACAAAGCAGCAATTGAAACTGCCTTCCAAGTTTATTGATTCCAGAAATCCAGATTTTTTTCAAAGTGGTATAAATACACTTGTAACTCATTGGCAGATGTGTATTGATTGTAATGGAACTTACTTTGATTAATAAACTTCACATTCAGCAATGATATGAAGTCTCATTGTTGTGGTTTAAAAACTGACAAAACTTTGCAGCAACCTAATATATTAGTAGTAAGAGTATACTAGTGTTCATGTGTCAAATATAAAACACTTCTCATTTTGTAGGTGATGCATAAGTCTAGTTTGTTAGAGAACATTAGTTTCTATGGCTACTATACTATATATATAGAGTGGAGATGTACTGTTGTAAATATAGTGTCTATATAATTCATAATTCTTTATTTTCAGCTGTTAATGATACCTCAGCCAAACACACTGCAGCTTCCAAACAGATCATTTTGACTGCTGCTATCAACCAAAAAACATATTTGCCTCGTTTGGGTTTGGCTAGAATCCTGAGAATAACTGGTGAAATTGATGAATCCAGAAAATATTACAATGAAGTTATCAGCATGTCTCCTGAGGTATTAATTCAGCATAGTATAGCAGATATATGTTATAAGATACTTTAAAATACTTATTTTTACTGTTCTGACTGAAAAAATAGGCTGATATTACAGCAGTCTTAGCTGGCTCTGGATTATCTTTACCCATATAAAAGTATTTTAGTAGTAACTACTTGGTTTTCACCAAGATTCTAGTCATGGTACCAATCCAAAAAAATTGGTTACTTTGTATCAAAACTTATGTTAAATGAAGTGAATTTGGCAAAAATTATATCTGCCTGCATCTAACTTATAGTAAATTGTAGCCTTTATAGATAGATATGAGAGATGTTCAATTGAAACTCAGCTGAAATAGAATTGCCATTATCATATCTGGTCTGGTTTCAGTTGAATGTTTTCAGTATATAAATACTTCTATCCAACAAAAGATGAGCAAGCATCCACTTCAATAAAAGACATGAATTGAAACAGATTCTTTGACTGTTAAATCAATGCACTGACTATTTTTAATTAAGCACTATCTCTCAGACAACATTCTATAATTACATTCTCTCAGTTATTTTATGTTTAACTGGCACTGCTTTCTTTAGCTGCCTTATCTCAAATACTTTAACATTAGCAAATTTTTGATTGACTGTACAAAGATATAAACTCAATAGATGTTTGCTTTATTTTTTATCCCTCTTTTTCATAGCATCTTTAGTATTTCTCTGCTTTTAAGTGCAAGGATACAATAAACAGACAATTATTTTGCTACTGCATCTTTTTAAAAAAAATGTATCAGTAGTTCTTTCTCAGAGTTTTCTATCATAACTTTTATAAAATTTCCACATAGCAAAAAAAAAAAAAAAAAGGTCTTCTAAAACAGACCAATTTTACAGTACACATTGCTGTGGTAGTATTAAAATGCATTGTTTCAAGAATGATAATATACAGCAGTGTGCAAAAGTCTTGCATAAAAATAATTTTTCCTGTAAATTAGCTCACATTTTTTCGAAAGCAGTTGTTATCAAATCTTGTTCATTTAAAGTATTTCTATATTACTGTTGTGCATCTATTCCAATAATATCAAGTATATTGTTTCATTGTAAGAAAAGTTATAATTTTTAGAAAATAATTTGCATCAAATCGTGTGCAAAAGTATTGCATAAAATCTAGACAGCTATCTAATCAATTCAGATTTAATTCCAATTATGCAGAAAGTGGTCAGATCTATCAATAATGGGTAGAATATCCAAAATTCTTGATAACTTGTTCACAACGACGAGACATGCTGGCTACCAAACGCTGACAATTGTCACTACTGAACTCCGACAAGGCTTTCTTGATTTTCCGTTTCAAATCGGTTTTATTTTTCGGTTTTTTGGCACTAAAGCTGAGTTTAATCAAGTGCCAAATGTTTTCAATAGGCCTTGACACTCCTAGCTGTGTGGATGGGGGTGTTGTCCTGCTGATAGATGGCCATCACACATACACAGTTAGACAATGTCTGAGACGATCTTAGCATAGTCATGAGCATTCATTCGACCCTCCACGTGATGCAACGGACCAACACTGGACAATTGAAAACAGCCCCAAACCATGGCCGAATCTCCCTCTGCCTGCAGAGTCGGTCAAGTGCAACTAGGATGGTATTTCTCGGACATTAATCACTTAACATACACCCAACCCGCCAAGTGGACCCTCACGAATTTTCTTTCATCGGAAAACAACACTCAGGACCACTGGGCCATGGTCCAGTGGAGATGGTCACGAGCCCACTGCAGTCGCTTTCGATGATTGTCCAAACTGATGAACAGCTTCTTCTGTGCTGATCGCCCAAACAGTCCCATGTGGATCAAACGCCATCTGATGGTGCATGAGGCCAAATGGATCTCGTGGTGCCTTGACAAGCAGTCTGGATGTCAGTAGAAGTGTGGAATCGGTCAGAGTTCGATATGCAGGCGATCAGACAATCCTTTCGAACCATCGTTTTCCGTTGTCTGCCAGCTCTGCGTTTAAAAATTAGGTTCCCATTGGCTTTCCAATGTTTCAGGGTGCGAGATATCGTCGACTGATTGTAACCGATACAATCTGCAATGACCCACTCAGTTCCACCAGCATCTTTCATGCGAATGATTGTGGCCACTGTTCGGGAGTCAAATATCGGGCTCTCGGCATCACTATATTGAACAAAAATTAATCAGAATAGTGGAAAATGACAGTTTTTCATATTTATATTCTACTATCCTAAACTATTATAGCACAAAATATATATTCTAGTTTTTTTGTAGTTTATGCAACACTTTTGCACACGCCGATTTCATGCAAATTATTTTAATAATATTTAAATTTTGACTGTGCAATTACAAAATGGATCTTAGTGTTATAAATCATCTAAAGACACTGATACCTTTCAATTAAAATATAAAACATACAATAGTTACTAATTTCTACAAAATAAGAAACCATTTTCTTAGTCTAGTCATTTTTATGCAAGACTTTTGCACACCACTGTAGTTGAAGCAGGCTGAAAACTAAACTAAAAAAACAGTTGTCTTAATAATATATTGGTAGTCTTAATTTAATGATACAAAATAATAAATCAGATGAAGTATTGCCAATTATATACTAGGTTGATCATTTGCTTGATTCTACCACTACATTTATTTTAAAAGTTCTTGGTAAATCCCTGTTCTGACTGTGAAGTCTTGAGGACATCTCACAGCAGCAGTGAGCTAGAAGGGAAGGTGTGGGGTTTTAGTCTTGATGACCAAGCAAGTTATCTGATCATGGTTGGAGGTTCTTGAGCAGTGGTCAAAGTGCAAGCCAGTCAGTTACCTACAGAACTTATATCCCAAGTATTCATAAAAAAATCTTTACCACTGTGTTACCTCGCGTATACTTGCATGCAAGTGTAAGGTGAATTCTTCTCATTTATAGGATTTCAGAAATCGAAAAAAATTACCTGGATACACTTGCATGCAAGTATAACTTCAATTTTCCAAAACATTTAAAAAATAAACATAGCAGTTAAACATGGAATGTGCAAAAAGGTAATTGTAAATAAGATAAAGTAAAACAAAAAAAAATTGTGTTCTGATTTGTTTTTATGTATAAATGAATGCATAGGGTTATTCAGGTTACTAACTAGATTATTCAATGTCATCTGGTAAATCATCATTGTCCCCATACTGTCATCATTAGAATGATCATCTCCATCCTCCTCATTGTCGCTTTGATCCAACTGCTCATCATAGTTGATCTCCCTCATTTCTCAAAGACACTCATTGACTTCTTCAATAACGTTATCTGGTACGTAGCGGCTTTTAATAGTCTCACACAAGCACAATCGTAAACTTTCAAGTTTATCCTTATACTCGATATATCTGTTTTGTTTGAATCCACACACTGTTATCTCGTCAGTTGCGACTTCCTTCCACAAAGAATCAGTCCACTGAGTCACTGTCTCATAGGAAGCTCATTTTTTCTTCCCTGTGCGGGTAAACTCTTTTTCCCATCATCGAGCCACCGATTCAAATGATCCCGCATTGCATTCTTGAACAGTTTCTTGATGTGTGTATCAAGGAATTGCAGCAAAGGTGTCATTCATGAGGGAATTAGCTTGTTATCAACATGATGTTTCTTCATGGTAGCATCCAGTGCATCGCTTTTGCGAAACAGCAGAATCCATTATGAGCAAAGAAGACTGTGTTGAAAAATCCCCCTGGCCATCTTGATATGATTTTTGGTACATATATGTTACACATTAACTCATTTGTCATTGACCCTCCTTTAGAGCCAAGGACCACAACCCCTATGGGATATTTTCCTTTTGGAAATTTCCTTAGATTCTTAAATATCAACATTGGAGGCAATCGGAATGCTTTCCATTTGTTTCCAACCCGCTGCACACCTGCATTTAATACTGCTGCATAACGTAACTTTTTGTACCTGGTAGATTTGTGTTTCACTGATTTCACACCTTTGAAGTCATGTGTATGGGAGGTTGGCAAATCAAAATAGCATGGGGTTTCATCCATGTTCATATAGACCCCATAATTTAAACTTTTCATGTCATCAAGAAACTGCTCACAAAGTTCAGGGGCATTGTCAGGTACTTTTTGTCCACCACTGCCTACAAAATGCTTAACAATTGGTTTCTAAGCAGAAATATTCTTAGGTAACCTTGGGAGGCAACAAATTGTCAATCTTGCTGTCCTTGATACAGCTTTGCAAATAGAGTGTGTGTGTGCACTTTTCTACAAACCAATTTTCTGCTCACATTTACATCATTTTCTCTCTTCTCTCATATATAGATATATCTAACAAGTTCTGTGTCAAGAAGTGGGTATGTGACAGCTCTGTTGCACATTCCAATTCAAACTCAGGAGTTGATATCCTTTTGGTTGATGCCACATCTGATTACATCTTGTTTAACCCACTGCTGCAAATTCTGGCAAGTGATCTAGGAAACAGAACAAAAGGAACAGTATGAACAATTTATAGAAGTAGAAGAACTTGTGTGGATGTATGTTCTTGTGTATGTGTGAGTGTATGTGAATGTGTGTTTGTGTTTGTATGTTTTGGGAGGTTCACATGTGCCTTCATTCTATGTATGGTTGTTTGCTTTTAATTTACTAATTTATGTCTCTTTTCTTTTATATCACAGTTTTAAAATTATTTTATTGTAGATTTTACGGTTGATTTTAATTAGCTATACATGCACAAATATATAATCATGTATAGCTGCATAGTTTTTAAACAACGTTAAATAAAGAAATAATAATAATAATAATAATAATATAATACACAAGTTTACATACATTGAGTTCTTTCGTTGTTTTACTGATATTCCCATCATTTTCTTTAAGAAGACTGAGTGCTTTTCCCTTAAAATTTATGGAAAACTGTCTTCATGTAATCCATTCATTCACTAGTTTCAACTTCAGCAACTTGGATTTGCTCAGTATTTTTTCAACAAACATGGTTCAGATATCCAATCATTGGATTAAAACAGAAATTTGAATGAGCACTCATTGATTTCAGGAAGGAAAAAAGTTTATGCAATCACTCAATAGACAATCACAAAAACATGCAAACCAGTTTTAATGTAAAGTAAATACCTTTCCCTCTAAATCATTATGGAAAATGGCACAATGCCAAGATTTTCACCCCTATTCATTTCATTTTGATAGTTTTGTTACCAGTCACTATATCTACCAATGTTCTTGGAATCCAGTCATCAATGAAACACTAACAACCTAAAGAGAACCTGAAAATCCTCATGACATATATGCAGTATGTGTTTTGAGGAACAATTTAATCATTGGCCACATTCCTAGAGACATATCTAAAACATGTTCGTATATTCTTTGCATGAGCAGAACTTTGAATGTGAAAGTTACAGGAAGAAGGGAGAATAAGCAGCACGGGGGGGCTAGAAGTTCCAATTGCATGTTATGTGAAAGGACCCAGCAAGCCAATGAAAAATGCTCAAATGTTAATGAATATTTCCAAAGATGTAAATGGAAATAAATCAGTGTTTTCATTTTCTAAAAAATTAATCCAGATACACTTGCATGCAAGTATATCTGGGGTGCAAGTGTAAGCGGGGTAACACGGTAGAAACTTTTTTTTTAACTGTGGAAGGAAAGTTGAGTGCCCAGAGGAAACCGATGCATATATACGAAGTCTATCGAAAAAGTATCCGAACTTAGGCTTGGAAAAAAAAATTACGTACTTGGTGAAGTTCAATTGCTAATCCCCTTTGAAGTAGGCCCCTTGTGCCTCCACACACTTAACCCAGCGATCCTTCCACTGTTTGAACCACATCTGGAATGCTTCTTCCGGAATGGCTTTCAGCTCCGTTGTCGCATTCTGCATGATGTCTTCTCGACTCTCAAAGCGGGAGCCTTTCAGTGGCATCTTCATTTTGGGAACAACCAGAGGTCAGAAGGAGCCATGTCTGGAGAGTAGGGAGCCAGACGAATGAGTGAAATGCCTTCCTTTGCCAAGAAACCTTGGATCAGCTGTGACGAATGAGCCGGGACATTGTCATGATGCAACTGCCTGTTTTGCGAGACCCACAGATCCGGTCTCTTGTGCCAAACTGCATCACGAAGACCTTGGAGGACTTGCTGATAGTACTCCTTTGTAACTGTTTGTCCTTCTGGTGCGCATTCATGATGCACAATGCCTTGGTAGTCAAAGAAAACAGTCAGCATCACCTTGATTTTCCTCCAGACCTTGGCGATGTTGGGTGCTTCCACTGTGATGACTGAGCTTTGGTTTCCGAGTCATACCTGTACACCCACATCTCATCTCCAGTTATCCCGATATTCTTGAACTCAGGATCCCTGTTGGCAGTATCCAGCAGGTCCTGCGCAACCTCAAGACGAAGTTGTTGTTGTTTCTGAGAAAGCAGCTTGGGCACAAATTTCACTGCCACTCTGCGCAAACCCAAATCCTCCTTTAAAATTGCATGTGCAGAATCTTTACTGATCCCAACCTCATCACCAATTTCCCACACCGTCAAACGATGATCCTCCATTATCGAGGCCCACACTTTCTCAATAACAACTGCATTGCAACTTGTTGTTGGCTTGCTGGAATGCTGATCACTCTCCACCGGTGCGGCCATCTTTGAACCTCTTGTACCATTCTTTAATTTGGGTAACACCCATCTGTTGAATTTTGCAAATTGTTTCCGCTTGGGTATCTCCAAGCTTTTGGCAAAACTTGATGCAAGATTCTTGCTCCATACATTCCGTCATCACAGGCGAAATGAAAATGCGACGAGTAAGTAGTACAGCACCTCACACGCTGGTTGCCTGACAGCAACTGACACATCCAGCAAGCCTGCCAAAAACCACGCATGCACATGAAGGCATGTGGCTCCACTATGCACACTTTTGCCTCCCTAACATCATTACTTCCTACAGGAAAAAATAAAGTTGGATACTTTTTCGACAGACCTCATACTGTTAAAAAAGAGTGAAAAGAAACTATGCTGCAGAAAGGTTGTCAAACCAGATTGGAACCCATTGGGATCCAAACTTGAACTACCATTGCCAATTCTAATAGTTTATAACTTCTAATGCATCATTTTTAACATAGCTAAAATTACGAAATGTTGTTCAGTATCTTTCAACAAGAATTTATAAATTGTAATAAAAATAATTTTTAAACCTACTTAGTAAACATTAACCATCTGGCTCAATGGGATGAATTTTCAGTTTATGAGCAAATTGCATCATTTATGGTAATAGATTTTTGCTGTTTGAAAAAAATGGGAAAAATATCTGTTCAAATGTGAATTATTTTTTGTTGATCATTAACTGTAGGTTGTTTTGTAAAAGTATTTATTGAAAATCAATTTAAAAGTAAATCTCATTCTTTTTAAGAGCTTTGTGCCATCAGTGTTTAAAAATTTGTTAGAAAGAACTGTTCAGAATGTAGTAGGCCATAATTCACAAAAAAATAATTTGAAGGTCTTAAACCTGACATTTTTTCCAACTCTATATTTTACTAGAGCTTGAATAAATAAGCTTTCATTGTTAAAGGTAACTTCTGTTAACAACTAAAACTTTATTTTAGATCTGGTGTTTTATAAAACAGCATCAAGAATTGTTGAAAATTAATATATTTAGGACATTAAAAGAAAAATAAAAGCTAGCTGACTCCAATATATGTTCCTATGAAAGAGAGATTTTACTTTTTCCATTGTGTAGTTAACTATTTAAGATTCATATTGTATACATTTATACTGATCAATGAAGACTTAATTAATTTTGTAGCTAAAAGATTTTTTGTAATAACTTAACTATTTCATTAACTTCTGATTTAATTTCAGTAAATATAAACTTGATACTTTTCAAACATTTTTGGATAGCATTAAGCTCTCCTGTTAAAAAATACAAACACTGTACATATCATAGTTGTGCATAGTGTTGTAAAATTTCAGACACACTCAAGTCTCATGTAATACTCATGAGACATACATCCAGAGCTCAACTCACATCAACCAGGCAAAAGTCCTGGGAAATCTCATGCAAATGAGCTAGTTGACTATTTATATTGAACTACTTCACTACAAAAATTGGAAACTACTTGCCTCTGAGCAGTATTTGAGGAATGGCGCAATTCATTAGCATCAAGGTGGGGTCACCCATGTAAGCTGGTTTTTCTTACTTCCTCATGCTTTTTGCAATCATGGCAGATAGTCTGAAAAGGGACTTCAACAAAAATGGTTTTCAGGTTCTCTAAAATACACTTCATGTTTCCAAAAAAGATTAGATGGCTAAATATCACACACATTTATGTGAAGTTTTCAGAAACTACTACTTTATTGTATTGTGTGCAAGAAAGAAGTAAGCATCAGCATGTAAAGGACATGGTGAAGTCCATTAAAGGTGGGAAAGAATCTCAAATCAATCTACTCTACTCTAAACCTAAGCATAATAAATTTGAGTTCACTGGCTTTTAATAAAGCAAAAGCTGTGGTTTGGGCTACATATTTCATTGTGGAACATAACTTATCCCAGATTGTTTGGTTTTACTGTTCAAACAGATATTTACTAATGATATTATCAAGGATTATACTTTAGCTCACACAAAAACAAATTGTATAATTAATGGTGCAATTGCTCTACCAATGAAAGAGAATTTGGTGCCACAAATGAAGTCTCAACTCTATTCTTTTATGATTGATGAGTCAAGTGATAATGACTTGAAGATAAATTCACTTATAGGCATGTGTTTGATATCAAAAGCCATATAGTCACAGGTAAGAGTGGTGCATTGGCCCAGTGGTAGACTACCGACTGCAGTGGCAGAGTTTGAATCCCATTTAGGATCAACTCTGTTTGGCATACCTTTCTAGCATGATTTCTTTTCGATCTTCATTAGCCGGCCATGTGAGTTTCTTCTTAAATATAAAAAATTAATTGTAGTAGGGATTTTCTGTGTATATGAGGTGGAGGTTCTGTTGGTAACTCTTGATTGGCATGCACTTATGAAGTTGCATGAATCTGCATGACTGTTGTAAGCATGCATGATGATGATATTGTGAAATAAAGATGCGTGAACTGGCAGAACTGGAGTCATCTCTTTTGTCTTCCCAAAATATGTTACATACTTCAACTTTTAATCAAGAGCCCCTAATTATACTTAGGTAATTTTCTTGTTCACCAAGTCAGATGCCCCCATACCATCTCCTAGTTCACTTCTGTGAGATCTCCTCAACCCCACAGTTTAATTCTTGGGTATATGCTCAACAAATGCATCAACTGTTGAAGCGATTAAGCTTTAAATTCCTTGGAATAAATTTAGGTATAGTGTAGACTGTATTTGTCACTCGTTTAAGACCAGATTGCAGTATGCCAATGATGCTGTGCATTTTATGGGTTGCACCTATTATATTTCTTACAATTCATTGTTGTTGACATGTTTGACAATTTCTACTCACTCATTTAAGAGGGAAAAAACCTGCTAAATTTTGTAAAGTTTTATAGTGTCCAATACAGTAAAGTTATTATATTAGGTGGCTTAGTTTGGAAAGCTCAGTGAGATGTATAGTAAAGCAGTTTAATCTATCTCAAGTCTTTCTTGTCTAACTCTGAACCTCAAGCAAAATTTAAGAAATTGAAGTCGTTTCAAAATTTAGTGACTAAAATATACATTTTTCTACCAAGTAGTGCTTCCTACTTTTAGACATTTAAACCAAACTAGCACACAAATCAAATCCATACTTTTACCCTTTTTTTGAAGATTCTTGGTATGTGTACTTATTAACTAGAAGGTTTTCTGAAGGATAACTCAAGGAATTTGTTTTTTCTCACAAAACCAGAAATTTCAATCAACAACAACTGTTTGCATTACTACAAGAATGGACTTGAGCGACTATGCTGATGATCCATTGGAAAACTACACTGCATGCAGTTGCACTCAAATTCTGTATTAGACCTGAAACATATATGCACAAAAACCATCCATTGTATCATGAGACCTTGGAAAATGCACAATCTGTTAAATGTCATCATCAAGGAAAGGCTAGTTTTAATCAAGCCATTTTTGTACAAAGGTGAATATGCTTTTTATTTAAAGATTCTAAGAGAATTGGTTGGTTCTTACTATAGTTAAAGGGTGGTAGGAGGTGGGATTGCAGTGTTAAAAAAAGAAAGAGAAGTTAGTAATTCTGTCCATGTTGAGAATTTTACACCCAAATAAATACTTAAAGTATATCATTTTATTCTTGATTGAGATTGATTGCTTTTTTGAGGAAATAACTTCTTGGAGAATTCTGGAAATAACATTTAAGAATCTATGGATTTCAAAATTTTCTGAGTGAACATGTGCCCAGATCCTTTAGAGGCTTGAACCTTCAGCTTTCACTTTTAATCATATGAACTTATCCCACTTATTCACAATCTTCAGTCATGGAGTGTCTCATCATGTCTTCCTCTTTCTAGCAATACTTTTGAGAGTGAATTTTTGTTTTCTTTAATAATGGAAATTTTGTTGATGACTATGGAATTTATGAAAGTTTTATTTCTTTTAATTTTATGTGAATATATATAATGGTTGTTTTTAATTGAACTGTTTTAAAGCAGTTGTGTATGCAGTCTAAATCAGATATTTAACTGTTAATAATTTAGTAAATGTTCCAACAATGCATTGCTACCTAAACATGGTAGAGTTCTGAAGATCACCAATTACTTCCAAATGTTTAGCTAGATAATTAATGTGGCAAATGAAGTAAATCACTTTAAGGAAACAAAATATATAACTTTGCACTAAATACTAGCCAATAAGAAATAACAACCACAGAAGAGTTACTCTTGTTTGCAGAGGGAAAAAAATTGATGCATGAGGTCAAGAAGAAATGCTGATTTCCATTTAATATTCTTATTTTTGTGTGATGGAAATGTAGATTTAATATGAACAGATATTTAAAACTCTACCAGGTGATGTTTTACAGAATTTTAAAGTGGTTGATAATTAGCAATACTCTGAAATTAAGACAAACTGGAAAGAAGTGTACAAAAATGAAAGATTACACCACAGAAGCTATTTAGCATCACAATCTAAGCTGCTATGGGCATTAAAACCATTGCTAGAGAAGGTAAAAGGCTGAGTAAAGATGTTACAACTAAATGTGAGAGTATTAGATATGATAGTTTAATGGTTTTAATATAGTATAAAATAGTAAGCAGTGGTATGGTATGGGACGGTGCAGTAATGTTAAATATGACATGGTTTGCCAGCAAATGAAAGCTCTATTCACTTTCAACTAATCATAAAAACATGAAGCTTGTCCTCTTGTGGAAATGTGTATTTTAGTGCATGATACCGCTGTTTTATTTGATGGTTGCTGCTTTTTTCTCATTACTTTTAATTTATTAAATTTCAAATGTTCAAAGTTCAGCTGTAGGCAGGTAAATTTCTTATCCTATTCATTTGTTTATTACAACATTAATACCTTCCTTTACTGTAATGAAGACTGTTTTCATCTTCATTTGCCATTGCCTACTGTAGTATGATATAATAAAGTTAACTAAAAAGGTTTTTAGTTTTTTTATCAGTTAAATTTATAATTACCTGATACATATTGGATTGATTTTAACACCAGAACATTCATAGGAAATGCAAGTTCTTTGTAATATTTACACAAGATTGTGACCTAATGATGCTTCTAACTGGTCAGGGTCGGGTCTAGTTTTTTATGAAATTTTGAAATTTTATTTCTGTGAGGGAAAACTAAATATCTTTTTACTGGCAGTACATAGCAAAGGTTTTCTTTGTAGCTGTTTTTTTAGTCAGACTACATTTTTTAAAATACTACAATAGATTAGCTCTAGAGACAGGTGTTCCTTAATATGTTAAAGCATCAATCCTGGCTTTCTTCATTGTACTTTCTCTTGTTTCAGGTTTTTTTTTGTCAATGGATAGTGGATAAATTCACATATATGCAATTGCTCCATTTTCTGCTTCAAATTTTGAAGATATACTTTGAAAAATATATAATTCATTACAGTGATATATCTGACAACTTTTTTCTATTATATAAGTCAGTATATGCCACAGGTTAACAGTTCTATCTTGTTAAACAATGAAGTTACTTTTAGTTTTTTTGCCCGTGGTATTCTTATTTTAATTGAGAGGTGCTCCATATGGTGGAAAATAACACATGGTCAGTGGCCAGATCAGAAAACAGGCAGGCTTTTATACCAGAGAAAACATTTAAGAAAAAAACAAGTTATTTTCCAAATTTTCATAAGTTATGTAAACTAAAGTAAATAGATTTTTCATTAATATAACTGATAGCAGAACTATTTGTAACTTATAGGTCAAATGATGTTGGAAACTTGCCTTTCATTACATCAACAATATATGCATAAGGAGGTGGATGTGGGCATAATAATACTAATATTGCAACTTTTCTCCACTTAAAATATTTTTGGGTATCCACCTTGTATTATACATTATTACTCTGATGTTAGTGTCTCCATCAATTATGAAGCTGATGCTGATGTAAATGCTGCATTTATTTTGAGGATATTGGAAATCAAATCAATCATCTTCAAAGGGGAGATTGTCATTATTGTTTGTTGGACAAATATCAGACTCTCTTGTTTTTTTACAAGTACTGAAGACTTAAACTTTCTACTTTTTCAGTCTGATAGGCCTTGTTGAATTTTAACTTGAAGATATATGTTAGAGATGTTTGGACTTTTGTTACTTTTTTCTCTTGTAGCCTTGTACATATTCTGATAGCTTCTTATTTTGTGATAACTGCAGTAAAGAGATAGTAAATGATGGATGCCAATTTAAAGAAAAATTTGTATTTATTTGAGTTCTGTATTTTGTTTTGTTCATGAAATTTTGCTGCTGATTATGTCTCATCAGATATAAAAGTGTGGAACTTTAAAATTTTTTTAGAATGCCTTTGAATAGAAAAATCTGATATCATAAATATCAACAGGTAAATTTCTGGAAAAACTTATGGAGTACAATTAAAAAAAAAACAAAAAAACCTCACCAATGCATTCAAAATAATTTGCGTATGTATGGTGCAGTACCTGCTGATAGTGTAAAGCATCTAGCTGTTAAATCACAGTTATGAGAAGTTTCTTTCCAAGAATAATTTTCCAAAACATACATTAAAATCAAACCACATATTTAATTAAAGTACTTCATTCTAACTGATAATTGTGGAACATTTCAGTCTTCACAGGTGTGGTAATTTTTCTTGTTTTCTTGCTGTTTTACATACTATGACCAAAGCATTTTTTTTTTTTTTTGTTTTCAATATATTTTATACAGATTTTTACAACTTGGTATTTTGATTTTGTATTTTTTAAACTTTGTGTGATATCTTTCCTTGTATGCTTCACCAGTCACAAGGAACTGGAGATCCCTATCTTGCTATATATACTTTATTTAAAGAAATAAAAATACTGTTTTATATGCAAAATAATAAGTCAAAATACATTTTACTGTCTGAAAAGAAATTCTTAACTATGAACAAATGTTAGAACATTATTTTCATCATGGATCATTATTATTAACAGTAAACTCTGATGCAGTCATTTAATTTGCATCCAAGTTCAGGATAACAAGCTTATGTTTGCCAGTATTTTTTTAAAAAGTATCATGGATATAACTATAAATGAAAGAGTGTGAAACAATTTTCATTACATATTTAGAATACATTAGTCATGACAATCACTGTGACATGATGTAGATCTTCTTAACTACAGCAGAATTATGAATCTGAATCATAGGAAGTTTCAGGAATCACTACTAAACAAGATGGTAATCAGAAGTTTTAGCACTCATTGGAGCATAAGATATTATTAAATTGAAAAAAAAATGCTTTTACATAGGAGGAACATCAAAACATTGATTTTATTACTATACAAACAATAGCACTTGTAAAACAGGAAAAGATATAATACACTGTCCTTGTGGCTGCAGTTTGCTGCTAAAAGATGCACATAATACTTCTTTAGCTACAAATGTATACATTATGATCACAGATTAATAGATTGTTAGTATTTATCTTTCATTTTTGATATGACAATGTTATTTCTGCAGTAATATAGTATTTATACTTTATTTATGTTATCTAAATTTCTTAAGATTTTAACAGCACTGGGTACACTTTATCATAGTATAGTTGAGAAAGTATTATTAGATTCCTTTAATTTTCTTTTAGGTCCATGATGCATACATTGAATTGGCAGAGATGTTGGCAAAGAATGACCCTCTTGCAGCAGTGGACGTGTATGCAAAGTTTCCTGTCAGTGAAACACCTACATTTGATGATGCATACATTTTTTGTGAAATTATTCGTTTGCTGATAAATAATGAACAGTATGATGATCCAAGGTTGGGCCCTATGATGATAGCATATGGCAAAGTACTTGGTATGGGTAAGTCATATCATTCTTTGCTTGGTATCAAGTCATGATGTCATTGAGTTATGATCTCTCTTTGCTTTATATTGGTAGGTTGTGTTTGGTATTAAAAATTTGTAATTTTTTTTAGCTTTAAGTTAATCATTGGTTTATTATGAGTACATTATGATATCATTGCTTGCTTGATATCTGTAAATCATGATGGCTTTGTTTTTTTGGTATTAACAAATTGGGATGAATTTTTTACTCAGTATTAGCAAGTGGTGATGGTACTTTTTTGCTTTATTGGTAAGTTATGATGCTATTTGTTTGTTATCTATAATTCTGTAATTCATTATGTTATTATTTGCTTGATATCAATAAGCCATGATGCCATCATTTGCTTGATATTGGTAGTTTTTGATGTCATTGTTTCTTTGATATCAGTCATGAGGGTTTACTTTATTGAGATTTTAGTGCCTAGAAATTTTATAGAGCTGCAAGACATTTTTGAACTTGCATAAGAAGAGTTTCCACAAGTAACTAGACACCCACTGAGATTCAAATAAGCCATAACAATCACATAAGTACAGTACTGCAAGCTATGGGAATATGTGTAAGCTGGAAGAAGCATCAGTTTACAGACATCCAAGCCACGAACAAGATGTTCACACTAATTTATGTACTTTGAAAGGGTGGTGTATAGTTGATCAGTGGGACATTGGTAGAAGCCAGTGGAAAATCTCCTAGGCATTGATATTCTGCCATCAACTGTTACAGGGTCATTGTTCAGTTCAAAGAAAGTCATAAGGAAAGGGTTGCAGGGCTTGGAAACCAAATCACAATAAGCTGAAAATTTGGCATAAATTGCGCAGATGTTTACAAGAACTATTAGATATTGTTTCCACAGCATGGAGGACAGTGGAAGAATAGCCACTTCTCATTCCATATAATACCAGTCATAAACTACAATGGACAACACAAATGCTATCATCCGTTTTACCTTTTGGAACACTATAAATTTTTTTCCAATGTCTGCATTTTTAGTTCTCAGACAGTGATCATATATAGATGGAGTTTCCTCCAGCACAGAATTTACAATTAACCATCTGCAAGTCATGACAAAATCTTGGAGCCAGTCTGTATAGTATGGTTTAATTTGAGCCACTGAAGATAACAACTAGTGGCCTGCAAAGAAACTGTAACCCAATATTCTCTGAGATGGTCAGTGGTCTTCTGTAAAAAAGGGTAATATTTTTTATGGAAGATGGTGCCACAGTGTGCTCTCTTCTCTCTCTCTCTCTCTCTCTCTCTCTCTCTCTCACACACACACACAAATCTTCTTTGTGCAATGCAAAGATAGTAAAAGGGTCAGTCTGCCCATCAGCGGAGCAGACATGAAATCTTGAAATGGTTGGCTACTATATTTGGTTACTTTTCAGAAATCTTAGGTTTTGGTTGTTTTTTTCAGTTTACTTATTTATTAATTTCAGGTTCTCTAGAGAAGTATGTTGAGATCCTGGATTCAAAATTTAAGATAGACACGCTGAAGTTTGTGTATGCTGAAGTCAACAACAAAGCAGTGGACGATCCTGACCTACAGGCTTTCTTCAAGTTCAAGTGTTGGATTTAAAGAACCTTGTTGCAGCAGCTACTGGTTTATGGTTTAGTCAGTTGTGTGTGAAGGTAACATTCACTGAAATTTGGATGTATGGCATAATAGTTAAATTCTTTAGTTTGTTATGTGGTTTTTTGGGTGAAGTAGTTAAAAATTTTAGATTAGTTTTTTTTAAAAAGAAATCAGTTTACAACAAGTAAAAACTGATTTTTAAAATGTATTTCTTTTTTAAACAGAATATTACTAAGTAAATAAAATGGTAAAAGTATGCAACAAGCGGAATAGCTAGTATTGGCAGCATTTTATACTTCTAACAGACAAATACATTGGAAACTTTATCTGAATTCTTCATATCTTCTATTTATATATGCAATGAACAATAGCAGTCTTGAACATATTCCTTTCAGGTCAATTAGTTAAGGATTTTAGAAATGAAATAAGATTTTGGGAAGATTTTAGATCAAACATATATGTGAGATTGGTGGATAAGATACTTTTCTGGACCATTTTTCTTTTGTCTTGCTTTAAGCAATGTGTGCAACTCATATTTAGCTGCAGTTTTGATAAACTAAAACATTTATTTGATTTCTGTTGAGCAGCTTTTGAGAGCTGTTATTTAGTGGGAATTGACATTGTGGAGGCTCCATGTCATGATTAAGGTCCATGGTATTAAATGCCTCAAAATCTTGATGCTTACTTATTTTATGCTACTAAGGATTTTAAATTACATAATGATCATGCACTGCTGTATTCAGTAAAGAAAAGAGCAAAACATGTGTAATATTATTATTATCCACAGATGAGAAAAGAATTTTTGAACAAATTCATCAATATTTAAAAAAATATTTGCCATGCATTTTTTTATATTTCCCAGAATACTTAGTTTGCATAATTTAACACTGATACCTCAATTAACGTTAATCACAAATGAGTAAAAGGACAGTTTATGGTAAGTGACAATATGACCCTAGCTTTAGTTAATTAATAAAGTACTCCATCTTAATCAGTATTGCATACTTCAGTGAGGGTGTTTTAAAAACTAAAGGCAATATTTACATGAGTGCTTCCTTCATGAAAAATGTGGTAAATGTTTTTCCAATAAGTGGCATTGATGTACAAATACTTGAATGTGCTCTCTCATTCATGTTTTGTGCATTCGTGATGCTAGTGAGAAAGTATACAACATGGCCATGCAGTTATCAATGTGCACCCATCAGTAATTTATTTTCTATGGGTCAAAGCTATTCTGCTGACTAAAATCTAATAGAAAATCTTGGCTGTATGACACAAATAAAAGTGTACAAGTGGATGGACAGGTTTTAAAATAATCAAACATCAGTAGTGGATGAGATTGACCAGGACACCCTAGCAGTGTTATCACTGCTGAAAACATTAACCAGATGGACACTACTCTGTGATAACCTATAAGCGAGATCGCTGAACTTGTTAATGCATTTGGCATAAATGCAAGCAGTATTTTTGCAATTATCCATGAACACCCGAACTTCCAGAAAGTGTGTGCCTATTGGGTCCCCACCAAAGCAATTGATAGACATCCATAAATAGAATCATGTGAACATGTGTATTTGTCCCATCCAAATTTCAGCTCTTTGGATTCCTGAAAGATGCTCTCTGAAGTTTAAAATATGCCAACAATCAGGAGATCCAACAGGTGGTGTAATTGTGGCTTACATTGCAACTAAAATAACTATATATATGTATGAGTAATGCAATGTTTTAAAAAAAATAGTTACATTATTACCTCAAATCACGTGAAATGGCCTACATGCACATGCCACACAGGGTTTTCAAACATGCTAACATGTTACCAAGAGTAATTTTGAAAAGTCACTACAGAAGGCACTGTAAAGCTAAAATATTTTAGGGGTTAGGGTTATATATGTATATATGGAATTTCTTTACAGATTTCTGCAAATTAGGCTCATTTGCATTTTTTAGAAATAAACTTTTTGCCAGTTTTGGTAACACCATATATATATTTCTTTAATGCAATAGTCAAAGAAATTAGAAGACAGCAGTATGCATTTTAAAAAAGTACAATAAGTATTTTAAAAATCCATTCATTTTCTGAGTAGAATTTGTAGCTTACCTAAAAATAAACAACAATACATAGATATACTATGTATTTTATTCAACAAAAGTCAATATTTAGAAAATCATTTTAGTGGAGCACATATTAATATTTCAGTGTTTTTTCTTAAACAATTTTTATTTAATTTTCTTGCTGAAATTTGCACACGTGTGCATGCATGCACATAAAGTCTGTCACTTAGAAAATTAGCAGATGCTTGTGCATTAGAGTGCCTAAAGGAAATAACCTATCATTGTTTTTTATGGGTGGAGGCATAGTTGTATGGAGTTTTTAAACTATTTTATTAAAGCTGTTTAACTCTAATTTACATTTATGTGTTAAAAAAAATTTTTAAATTGCTATAAAAGAAAATGTACAAATTTTTACAAGTTTCATCAGTTTTCTTTAGTTCAGTCTTTTTTCTCTATGCTAATGTGATATGAATGACTTTGGGAATATTGCTGTGCTGCTGAACATTGTTTAATGTATACATCATCCATTCATGTTCCAATAAGAAGTTTTTTGTTATTATTAAAAGAAATTTTAAATTTCTAAGCCAATTTAAATGTATGTATATATTCTGACTTATTGCACATATGCAGTTTCTTTTTGTAATTAAATTGTGTTGTTTTTTGTGTACATTTGTCTTGAAATATATAAGTGCATTTAGATAAAATGTTCCATTTTGAAATGCATGTTCATTAAAGAAGAAATCAACCTGTTGGATTATGATCTTTAACCCTTTCAGTGCTTAATTAAATTTTGGGCTAGAAAGTTTCACCACCAAAAAATGAAACTAGGAATTTGATTTGACAAGTTGCGTAGCTTTCAAAGACATGACGGTATTTCCACTTATTGCAATAGAGAGAAGTGTTTTTGAAGCTATGGGGTAAACCTGCTTCAAGCATCAAATGGTTACAAATATCAAAGTGGACATATCTGCTTTTAGCATCATAAGGGTTAATTAACCACCATCAGAGTGCACGATTAATTTTTATATACATGAACCTGCTGAATCTAATATGAGGGTTTTACAGATAACAATAATGTGAGTTTGGGCTTTTAAGAGTCACTTTACTAATGGAAGTGTAGATAAAACTCGCATTTTTAAGTTACCTAATGAAAGTGGTAAGTTAGCATATAGCAAATATCAACTAATTGTGTTTAGCCACTAGATTCATGGAAAATTATTTTAAAATTTAAGTTTGTTTTCTAGAATTTAAAGTATAGAAGTTTTAAAAAAAAAACAATTTAATCCTTTTAACATATATTTTTCTAGTACATGTATTGCATCCTGCTTGGAGTTTCAAGTTGTTTTATACCATTAAATGTAGGATTGAACTAGTTTTCTCAGTGATGGAGCTACTGACTACAATCACTTGTCTTCAGACTACATCAGTTGAATAGGCTAATGATGAACAATCAGTAAAACATCAAATGCCACCCAATCAAGCCTTGACTTTAGATTCTCTGAGCTTTGGAGTCTCTCTTTTTCAAAACCCATTATAACAAAGTATGTATGATGGCAATACTGAAATTAATAAGCCTTAATTACAGAAAAAGCACTATTCAAATAAATCTGTGGTTTTATTCACACAAAATGTTCTAGTAGAATCATTGTTACTCCAATCACCTCCACTATAAATAATGTTGAAACAGAGATGTGATAGAGTTCCTAATGAAAAATGTTTATGTGAGACTGCAGAATATGTAATGGAAAGTTTAATTAGTTATGCAAATGTAAAAGTCTTTCCATTTCAAGTGACGTTGAAGACATGGCATGTTTATGCATGCCACTAAATGCTTTAACACCTAAAAAAATGTCCAAATAAATTGATTTTAAAATTATTGGTGGGGGTGTTCCAATATTTCCATGAGATATTGTATTTTGTGAATAAAACTACGCATTTGCTTGAATAGTTTCCTATGATATACGGGTTCATTAATTTCAGCATAGCCCTTGTAAAATATGCAATACGATGATACTGACCTATGTACATGGTTATAACCTAATGGAAATGTTTACCATAGGTTTGGGTTGAACAACTCTGGAATCTTCAAGTCTTTAGTTCTTAGAAGTTATGATTTGTCAAGGTTTAAAACCCAGGATCATTAATAACTTGATTATTTCAATTTTCATTTTTAAAAAACCTGCTTGATTAAAAAATCATTGTTAAAAGAAAAACATGAAAAACCAGCATTATTTTACTGACCAGTAATGTCAGTTTTCTAATGTATTTTTGACTTTGTAATTATAGAATTTTTAAAATAAGTAAAAAATTTTTTTGTGTAAACTAAAGGGAATAAGAAAAAAAAATTTAAAAATATAAATAGAACTGAAAGAACTAAGCCAAAATAAGGAAAATGACTACTTAATGCTCATACCATCATCAAAAATGTTCACAGATAATTTTCTAAAAAATAGTGAAACATGAATAGGGGAAAAAATTGTCTTCATGAATACAAATATATTAGATTGTTACAAATGTTTTCTCGGTTTTTTTACCATAACAATGAGACTGCATATCATTGCTGAACATGAAGTTTATTAATCAACGTAAGTTCCATTACAATCAATGCACATCTGCCGAATTACAAATGCAATTATGCCACTTTGAAAAAATCTGGATTTCTGGAGTCGATAAACTGTTGGAAAACAGTTTCATTTGCTGCTTTGTTGGAGGATTTGATACAGAGGAAGCTGTTGAGGTGTTTGAAAAGGTGGTAGTCTATGGAAGAAAGGTCTGGTGAATAGGCTAGGTGGGGGAGAACTTTGTATCTCAACATGCTGTTTCTAAAGTTACTCTTGCAACATAAGGAAAAACATTGTTGTGGAGCAGGATTGGGGCCCTTTGATGCTGGCTGTCATTGGGAGAGTTTCTGATCAATGTTTAATTCATGATAGTACTTTTTAGCTGAGATAATTTTATCAGGTTTTATTTCTCATGACAAGTGAAGACCAGATCTCCAATCGAGGATTTTGTTGTTCATTCAACTCGTGAGGCACCCACTTGTTAAACCTTTTCGCCTTGCTGATTGTGTCAAGATGCCAGAAAACAGTTGTAGTGCTTACATCAAGTTCTCCAGCAATTTCTCACAGTGTGTTTCTTGGATCAGCTTCAACTGAGGCTTTCAGACAGTTATCATCACAGCTATAAGGATGTCCGCTATGTTCCTTCAAGGCTCACATCTCCTGATCAAAACTTTGTAAACCATCATTGTACTGTGTGCTGTCGTTGCCCCATGCTTGTTTAATGTTACAAGCTGCTTTGCTCACTTTGTAGCCTAGTTTGAACTTATGAAGAAAAATGGCACAAAAACTTTTCCATCCATGCTTCACTCAGAACCTTGAAACAAATATCTTTTTTATGATTTTTAAATAGGTTTTGTATTATGTATGCCAAAACACATGCTACAGAACAATATACAACTTATCTACATACACCTTAAAAACATGCAAAAAATGAACCCCAAATTAACATAATATAAAAACTGTCAAAACTTATGTAATAACTTAATATATTAATATTAACATACAGAAAACTTCAGGCTCACATGCCTGAGTTGTTAATTAAAAGAAAAAAATGAAATTTGCATAGTATCCAAATTTGGATTCACCACATCACTCATGTAATTAAATACTACTAATGTCACTCTCATAGAAATTACTTATTTGGCATTCATATAGACAATTGTTTAATATATTTACTAATATTTAATATTACTAGTAACATTTTTTTAACTTTCTTAATTATATTTATTATATGAAGTGTTAAACTGAAAATTATTATTGTTAGGCCAACAGGTTAGAGTTTTATGTTAGCAGTCCATACAAACATTATCACATTGATAAAGTGTCCATATGAACTACTAACATTTCACCTTTGGCGAAAAATGTCTCAAAGGTATTATTATTATGACAAAAATTCCCTAGCAGTCTTTATTTCTGCATTATGCTTTTAGCTCACATCATACTTAATGATCATTTTTCTAAGTTCTATTGCCTCCTACATTTTTATCATACCATTGTTATAAATGCATAAAATTAATATTATTTAAATATTAATGTTGTTATAGTAATAGTAGTAATTAAATGGGATAACTTTGTCAACATTTAAAACTGAAGGCCTTTTGATTTTGTATGTTGTTTTGGCAGAGCTAGGAAGGAATATTGTTTATATGGATTTTTTTAGATCAATAATAGTAATATAGGGTCTTTTAACTTCTGCTAAAACGAACATCCTGAAAGAAAAAAGGTTCAGTTATATTTTATTCATGGGACTGCATATGAGCAAGCGGCTTCCTGCCCCTTTGGCTGCTATACAATACAATACAATACCGCAGTACCAGATAAAGATGTGGAATGCCAGTGTTTATCAGAAAGCTATAGTTCATCAGCTACACACACACACACACACATACATATATATATATATATATAGAAAACTTTTTGTTTTAAATTTTAAAAAACGAGAACATGTAAAGGCATAGCGTAGTACACGAGAATTATACAGCGCTAACATCTATAAACAATGAGATATTTAAGAAATATGACGATTTTTAACCACAACCGAAAGAATGTATAACTGCTGGCGATCAGAGCATCTTTATTTACATATACACCACCGGCCATATTTACCGACTGGTCCGAAGATAAGCAAAGGCTGAAATTGGTTTAAAATAACAGATGAATAAAACATTTTTTTTTTTTTTATAACTTAACAAAAATTGACGACAAATATTGTACCAAAAAAATAAAGCTTGTGTCAAAAAACAGACAGAACATAATAAAGGTCTCGTGATGCCACGTCGAGAAATGACGTCATATAATCCTATCCCCCCTCTGCCAGATATTCAGAGATCGGAAGGGGAAGCCATCTTTGTTTTCTGAGTGACTCGTTTCGATAGTGCGTACGTAAAAGACGGTGGAATTGGAGTGAGATTCTGCTAAAGAATCTATCTTGACTTTGTGAAGACAAGCGAAGTATGTCAACAATGAATCCAGAATAGTAAGTGGTATTTCATTTGCCGTTTTTTCCTCCAGATTCTTGTCGACGTCATCAGCAATGGTAGGTACTCTGTGGCAGGTTGACTTCGCTCGCCGTAGATTTGGGAGCGGACGGATTACGCCCAGTCGTCGTGTTGCTGATACAGTCAACGCAAAAACGCTATTTTAAACATTCCGGTGGGGGTATTTTATCGCGGAAAACACCGAGATATTAGTATATCTCAAGCTTCGTAAATCCTAAAGGATAGAAAAATATATATATATATCATTCTCCCTTCCCTTTCCTTCAAATCAAATATGTCGTGGTGTACGTCAAAGTGTGGCTTGATTGATGTGGCTATTACTACGTCTGTTATTTACCCCTGTCTGTTTTCATTTTGTTCACTTAAAATGTTTTCTTCAAACATGAATTAAAATAAAATACGTCAACATTGGCTTGAAATTGAAATTCGTCGTATTCGAATTTCGACCCTTGGCCAAATGGCGATTATAAGACCTTTGACTGCGGAGACGGTGATGTCGTGGTTGTACTGTGATAAATAGGTTCGTCTTGTCGCTTCTTCTTCTTCTCCTCCTTGAATAATGTTACTAAGAAACTGTTTAATTGCAGTATGTGAAACCAGAAGTATTAAATAAAACTTTTAATTTGATTAATATTTCTGTTCTGACACGGATTTTTTTTTTTTTTCCGAATATTTTAAGATGTCCAGTATAAATATTTCAAATTCTCCTTCGGTATCCCTGTTTCGTTTTATGCTGTTTGTGAATTAGGCCCATTCCGAACAGGGCACCAAAAATTAAAGTACTTAATAGATGAAAAAATATATTTAGTGATTTTTAAAAAAACAAACAAAACACTAATGCTTAAGTTGTTTGACTGAACTGGACCAAATGCGATATATTTTACTAGGTCTTTTATGGCTAGATTATTTCGTGGATATTTATCTCGCCTTGGTTATTAATAAACTTTCTCTTGCTGTGTATACCGTGGGTAGGTAAGGTTACTCTCTTGAAGGAAAATAGGGGAAATCTGCAGAGATGCTTCAGAATATATCTTGAATCCCAGTGTGGAATAATAAAGCACTTTCAGACACTTTTTTTATTGAACTGATTCTAAGTGCCATCTATCCTGAAGAACTCTTAGAACAGCATCCCCAATCTGGGTTCTGCAAGTTCTTAATCTGCAAAACAAATGGCAGTTAATATATAAAATGTCAAATCCCCTTTTGATGAGCACCTTTTTTTTAAGGTCCTGTTTCATGATTTTTAGTCTGAGCAGAACCATTTCTCTATACAGCAGTGGTTCTCAACCTTTTTTGACTCGACCTTTTTTCTAATACTTAAAAGACCTGCAACCCCCAGTTACACTTCCATAATTGAAAAAAAATCAAAGAATAAATTTAGCAAAAAATTCACATAAGTGTTTTGAATATATTGACAGTTCTGAGAGAAATTCACCAGGAAAAAACATTTTACACTCATCCTTCAACACATCTATCTTTCTCAAAATTTAATGACCTAATGTGATGCTTGTTGTTGTCTGGGCAGCCAGCTTGGAAATTTGTGGCCGTGTATTTGCCAAAGCCAACCTCATGTCATCCTCAACATTCAGCCTGTTCCTTGCCTTTGGATTTTCAACTCTTGTTCACATCAAAACAGTCTCGCATAGATAGATGGAGGCAAATGAAAGCAGAACTCGGAAGGCAAGCATGTTGACATTGGGATGTGTCTGTTACATAGCACACCAAAACTGACTCAGCAATTTATCAAAAAAACAAGTCACGTACCGGGGAACATATTGTATATTATCAGAAAAAAGAATTTTAGTACATTTGATCATACATTCATTGAAAATTATTTTAGTGATTTTTTGGAGAATATCTGCACATATAGTAAATTCACAACAGCTAAACAAATCTGGTATCGGTGAACTCTACCTCTGATCAGAACAGCTGTGTGGTGTGTCGTGTTGGTGGCCAAGTTTGTCTAAAATCGAGCTGGCTAGTGTGTGTCCGGCCAAAGTCACAGTCCAATCCTTATAGTGTGCTCTGCCCCAGACATTGTGGTCCAAGTCTCTTAGCTGCAGACCCCAATGCCGTTAGCCAATGGGAGCATGGCTCAATTGCATCAGTCCTACTGTGGTAACAGTTTGAGTTCCAGCCTTTGTTGCCAGCTTTTATTGTCCGTATTTCTATGAGGGTGGCAGAGCAGCAGGAACTGCAGAGGGCCGGTGATGCAAGTGTGTTACCATAGAGGCCTGTGATGCAACCAGGAGTGCCTGCTGTGGGAGACGAGCCTTACACCTTCGGCGCTCGGCCTCCCATTCGTGATACTGGCATATTGAACGCAGGGTAATTTTTGTATCTTTTTTCTGGAAAAAATTGCATCTTATAAGCCAGCAAATACGGTACATATAAACAAAACGAATACATACTCATGAACAGTTTCTTGGCTCAGTCATGACAAAAATTGAAACTTCCAGGGTTCTGCGACCCCTTCCCCCCAGAAAAGACTTCGCAACCTACTGGTTGGGAACCACTGCTATACAGGCATCAACTGTATATGAGTCGCATGCTGAAATTGAGATTTTTATTTAAGTGCTGCTTTTGCTGATGACGTGTTTGCAAAAACTTGACTAAGGGGTTACTTTTCAACCCTTAAACATCTTGAATGAATGAATGCAATGATATAAAAAAATTTAGTTTTCTAATGAATACATTTAATTTTATCTGCTTGGTTTATGGAAACAAGTGAAAGATAGAGGCTAGAAATCTCATTTTATTTCTCAACTTGAATGATATTGGATTTTTCTTTGATTTGAAAAAATTTTGAAGTACTTGCACAGTCTTCAGATTACAAAAGTAGATAAAAGCCTAATGATGTTCCCATTACTCCCATTTAAAAAATTGATTACTTTAGATTTCTTGTGGTTAATCTTGCTGCTTTAGAACAGTTACAAGCTATTTATTATGTATTTGATGTGTCAACAATTACATTATCCTTTTTCCTTGGAGAAGTAAAATTGATTCATGTAACGAGATGATGATAGGACTAAACATAATAAATGTCTTTAATCATCTAACTTATTTTTTCAGTATCTGTATGATTGGCATTTGGATAATTCCTTGTCAAATCATTGTTTATGTAATCAACCTCTAGATTTTCATATATTTTTATTCAAAGGTAGACCCAAATGAGGTATTCAACAGAAACTTTAGGTTTATTTAAATGTGTGATATTGTTCCAAAGTTGTGGCTGTTTTTTAAATGTATCTTCATTTTGTATTTCTCCCAAAATGCCTGCCATCTTTTTCTTACACTTGTGTATTCCACAGCATGAAGAGTTTGAGTTGAACATCCTACAGATGTGAAATTTACTGTAAAATGGCTTTCTGCTATCATAAACATGAAGTGAATCTGTTCACCTAGGTGTTTGGCTTAATTTAGCCAATTATGAGCATGCTAATATGTGCTCTTTTCTAAGCATTATATTGTCTACAGTGAACCCTGTCTAACAGAAATAAATATCCCTTTTGTTCACTGGATAATCTTGGTTAATATAAACTAACATTCTATTAGAAAGTTGGGTACATTTCCTGGGCGAGTGTGCACTTTTTTTTTTTTTTAATTTAAGGAAAGGTTCACTGCATGAGTAAATGAGATCATTAAAAATTTTGGAATATCAAAACAGAATATTAAACATGTAATCCTTTAAATTTGAAAAAAAAATCTTGTTACTACAAGAAATCTTAATAGCATATCACTTATGTTTGAAATAAAGTATGAATTTTCTATATTTTAATATAGAATATTATATCCTTGTTTAGTCATGTTATCTACAGTACATTAGCCAATCGTGTTATGGTTGCATTTCTTTTACTCCTTGAGACATGTAAATACATCATTAGTTGAAGAAAAAAAATATTTGGTGAGATTTTGAGAATGAGATCAGTTGATCAAAATTTCCAGTTGCTGTTATAGGCAGGGATTTTAATTGTGTTATGAGATACTCCATTTCAGAAAAAAATATTTTAAAACGGTTCACATATACACTTTGGTTTGTGACCATGACCATTTTATCAGTGTTACGCAGTATGTCAACAAACAAACAAACAATCCAACAGATATTGTCCCAAACAATGCAAATTTTTACTCAGAATAAATCATTATCTTTTTACAGAACAGTAAACATAAATTCTCATTCGTCTTTTAAAAATAGTTGCAATGGATCACAAAAATGTCCTCTAGGATCTCCAGTTATGTATGTCCTTTTTTGGCAATAACAAACTAGAAGAGGAAAGTTCAACTGTAACTTGTGTTGATGGAGCAGGCAATTTGACTTTAGCCAGTTTGTATAGTTTGTTTGGAATCTTGATTCCAGTATTTCAAAATGTTCTTTTATTTTGCTTAGTCAAGGCTCAAGTTTTAAAAAAAAATTGTACAATGCTGGATTTTAATATTTTTGACACAGTGACACTAATTTTAATGGTTTCTCTTTCCTGCAGAAGAATCTCCAATTTCTAATCTTACTTTTTGGCATTCATTACTCTTCCTAACTGCTTTGCTTGATAGTTGCTTGCAGCTGCTGGTCTAGCAGGTAATTTTAATGCTGGCACATAGCTTGGTTGGCCTTGCTCTTTTTTCTTGGTTAACAGCTGGTACATTAGATCCAGAATCATAGCAACTCAAGGAAAACTTGACTCTCTTCATTGAATTCAGCAGCTTCAAGAAAAAAAATTTGAAGCTGACATGCTAAAAGATAGGTCTCTTAAGTTGTAGTTTCTTATGAATAACCTCGGACGTATGAGTTTTTTTTTTTTTTTTTGCAGATGGAACGAGCTTTAGCAACTGTATAGGCAATACTCCAATCTTTTAAGTGCATCAACTGCTAGCTGAAGAATGGGCTAAGCAGGGAGCACTTGTTACTGCAATACCAGCATCAAGTTCAGTGTTGCTTATTCCAGTGTATGCATCTCACCTGAATCTGTTTCTTTATGACCAACCACCACCACCACCACCTGCATCAACCAAGTATTTCTTTTCCAGTATCCAAGTTTTCCTCAATTCCCTGTTTGTCATTGTCATTCATGTGTTAGACATGCTTATTCACATTTGCGCATTTGTTGTGCTGTATATTTGCTGCACACTGAATTACTAGGATATTCTTCTTGAAGCATGCTCTTCAGATACTAAGATGTAAATCTATCTTCATTTTCCTTCATAGCTATGGTACTCAGCTGCAATCTTTCACAAACTGGATGTTAATAATCAAAACAGCAATTCAAACATATTTCAGTCATTTTTTAAAAAAGCCTTTTGTGTTTTTATTTGTTTTTTTTTTGGACTGATGACTTGATCAACACACAATAATATAATTGATCTAATTCCTAAGATTTGGAAAGATAAAAAGTTTTCTGTTCACTGTTGCTAATTCAATGCAAGCATTTAAAAGCCATTTGTCAAGAAAGTCTAAAGTTTGCTGTTTGAGCTACTTTCTTTGAGTGGCTACCTGATAGGCTTTCTTCTACATTCCCTTTTGTTGCTTTCTCCTCAAAGAGCTTTGAATTCTTTTGCATGGAGTTGCTAAAACAGGTTGGTGGCATGATTCCCTGTATTAGTAGCTTTGCGCGTGCTTGCACATTTTTTCTGGGGTTGTATTTTTAAATGTTGAACAGTTTTGGCATGCTACAATGATGAAAACCACTAAGAGACTAAAGCAGTTAAGGTAATTAAATAATTTTATTAAATGAATTAATTATTCTTAAGTCAGTGACAGATAGCTAAACACCATTGGGTAATATTAGTCAGGACAGAACAGACAACTATCTATGCTGTTACTTAGCTGCAATCTAGGATTGGTCTCCAGAGTATGGTCAGTTGTCTTTCGTACTTGGCTGGATGAAATTCTGTTACTTCAAAGTGGTTTAGTCTTATCTTCCTAGTGTTGAATGGCTGTGGATAGTCTTTGGTTTCCTGTAATTAGCTACATTCTTTTAATTATACTGGTGAAATTTTAATTTGTCTTTGATAGTGAAAATCTTGATTCCATAGGCTACATTTGAAAAAAAAAAAAAAGTAATGTTGTCGTGTGGTGATTTGAGCTTTATTATATTAAAGCAGAACAAAATATGTTAATAGTAATAAAGTTAAAATTGCTGATGAGATATTTTTCTCTTAATAGTACTAAGGAATTTTTAAGTTTTTATATTTTTTTTTTTTGGAAAATAGATATTTTGATTTAAATATATATATTCAGTTATTTTTAAAATTTTATATTCTATGTAACAAATCTTCAGATTTTGAATTGATTTCCTGTTAATTTTCAATACAGTGCTTGTCCTTAAAATTTGAGTTATAAATTTAAACAAATTTTTTTTGTCATAGAAAAACATTTAAAATTAAATGTTCTTTATTATTATTTGTTTTAACAAACCAATTTTTAAAAAAGAATGAATTTTTTTAACTACTTCGGATAAAAGTAGTACATTGTTCATTTTGCGCAGCTATATTTCCTTTAGAGACAGAATATTGCAATTACAGTTAACTTACTAGATTATTGAAATTAATAAAACTCGGTACTGAAATTTCAAGATTTAAACCCTTAACCTAAATTTTTTTAATTAACAAATATCAGATTATCTTCCAATTTTAATTTACATAGTATAATAATAATTCAAAAATGGTGGTTAACTGAATTCTAATTTTAAAAAAAAAATTAGTATTTCACTATCTCAAAATAGATCAATATGGTGATAAAAACATTTAAAAATAGCAAAAATCTGATAATATATATGCAAGTTTATTAAATAATTTAAAATGCTAAACTTTTATTTAGATATGCAGCTGTTTACATGTTTGGACCTTTTTTGTTAACTGATTTAAAGCTTAATGCAATGAATCATTGAAGTTTCCAATTTCTTTGTTTTTAAAAAAACTTAATCCGTTTAGCATTAGCTTGATAGTGACAGTATAGGACAGAGGTGAAGAACCATTTCATGTTGGAAGGCCGCATTCAAGAAACTTCGATTAAATATACTTCAAAATGTACATTATTTTGTAAAAATCTAACAACTATGACTATATACCAACTTCAAAAAATGAAAAAATTTTGTTAATTCTAAAGTTAACCTTTTAATGACTTTGTTGTGACTGCTTTTTGTAGGAAAGGACTTGAGTATTTGGTTGCAACATGGAGGCCCGCAGTTTCAGCTGATCGTAGTGGCGCCAGTCACGTGGAGAAGTTAGCGTACATTCTAGAGTCACATTAGAACTAACTCATGAGCGCAACAGGTGTGAAAATAACCCTGATGACTTATTAATGTTTTAATTGTGGTTGTCAGTTGGGTAGGACTATTTCATTGAATCTTTTAATCTCTGGTATTTTAAATATGTCCATTTTAAGATTAAAATAAAAGGATTTGTTCAGCAAAATTTGGATTCATTCAAAGGCCGCACTTGCTGCAGGTTCCCCAACCCTGGTATATGGCAAGTCAAACTATTTAATCAGGTATAAAAAACAGTTTGTGAGCGTGCATGCGCACAAACTAACTTTGCACTTTTTGCTAGTAAACACCTGGTATTTTAGTTTTGGGGTTTTCCAATATAAGCTCATGATACTAGGTTATTCTTGATAATGGCTGCTATTTTATATAAGATTATATATTGATGAAATGTTAGTTTTTATACAAAAGTAATACTTAATTTTCTTTTAATAGTGAAAATTGAGTAGACAGGTGATTTGATTACCTTGTACAAAACTGTTTTTGTTTGTTTTTAATTTTAGCTTAAGTTAGGGCACTTTATTAGTTTTCAGTCCATAGAAAATCTTTTCATCTTAGCACCATGTGGTTAAATACTTTGAATAAGATTTTGAATAATTTTTAAAGAGGAATTTTCACCTATTTTTTAACTTAACCCTTTCCTGTTCAGGGAAATGCAATATTTTGTCTGAACATTCCATTCATTATTTCCAAGATAACCACACCAAATCCTGATTGATTTTTTTTGAATAGCACTGAATGACTTTGCACACAGTTTAGTAATACAAATGAAAAGTAAATATGTCTATAAACAAAATGAAAAATGTAATTTATATTGCAGAAAGTATTTTTAAAAAAAAATTAAATCACTTGACTGTTGCCATAGTCAAACAACATTTTTTCTCCAATAAACCTCAATGGTTGGTACAGAATTATAGTTATTGCTATACACTTTTATCTCTATGGGGTTGCAGTAGTGGTTAGATTTCTCAGCCACTTGATGGAAGAAATCTACTAGCTTCATGCCATTAGGAACATTGAAATCTTTGGAGTGATGGAGTGTGAAAATGTTGGCACACTGATTGGTCACAGATGACTCCAACTCTGTTTGATACCCCCATTCTCACTTTGCATCTGTCTGACCAGCTAAATGGAAGATTTAAGGTATCAACACTCGAGACTTGCTCATCATTAGAAGGAGAGAATTTGCTGTTGGATTCCTTTTGTATAAGTAAATAAAATATTATTTCACACTAATAGTTTGCTTCACTAGTAAAATCATTTTTGCAGGGGAAACAGCAATATATATAACGAAAGAGATGTGAACTAACATTCTTCTACATGTACCATCTGTAGTATAAATTGAAGTGGTCATTAAATGAGTCATGACCAGCTTAAGAAAGCATTAATGAATTGATACTTGCATCTCTCGTTTGTTTTTTATTCTTAAAACTACTACAATGATTTGAATATAAACCTCTGCAATTATAAGTAAAATGTGTAAGAAATGTTTCTAAGTCTGTTTTTGCAAATTTTCCAATTTCCAAATTAAATTTTTAAGTTTTCAACTTTTATAAAGAACAAAATTAAGCAATTTTTGAAACACACGATATTTTTAGAAGCAGCTGGTAATTGAAAATTTTTTGGTCAATGATTTTGAGATTTAGCTGTTAACATTTAATTCTGCTTTGCATTTAACAATGAGTATGTAATTTTTAAGTTGAAAAAAATGTACATTTTTATTGCTAAGTACCTTGCACTATTTTGGATATTTTATAAATTAGAAAGAAATTTGGCTTTTACAGTTTATTTTTAAAAACTATTGTATTAACATTAGTTTATAAGCCTTCAATGATTATTAGGTTCAGGTTTTGATAAAATAGCGAATGCTAATCTTTCAATATTTCAATTTAAGGAAATAAATTGTACTTTTCCATTTAGTACAAAAACTAAGCATTGCACTTTCATTCCAAAAGAACTTTTAAAAAATAATTTAAAGCGTTATTAAATTTAGTGAAGATGCAAAAAAATTCTTGCAGGAGTTTGGACAGTTTTATTTTGATGTAAGTTGTATGTTTTATGCAAGACAATCACTGGGTTTTTGTTTGTAGAGTTTTTATAAAGTAAACTCTGCACAGTAATTTCATGCAGCTAGAATACAAACAGTCATTAAAACATTTCAAGTTTCTCTTAACTATTTTATAAGCCTTTGTTTTCTGTCATTTTAAATTGTGTGCATTCACCACACCAAGGTTTAATCAAGTTTTTCTGCACATTGATATTGTTGAAAGAAATCTTTTTTTTTTTTCTTTCAGTGACTATCTGTTCAAGCTGCTTTTGATTGGTGATTCTGGTGTTGGAAAGTCATGCTTACTACTTAGATTTGCAGTAAGTGTTTTAAATAAAGCTTTGTTTCATTCTTTCATAACTGTAAAAGTATAACAATTTGTAATTTTTTAGTAATTGAGACACTATAAGGTTACAGCAAGACGTACAATAACAGTTCAGAATTTTTGGCTTGTCTTGAAATATTTAAATGTATTCGTAAAGCATTCTAATCCACTATTTATACTTGTAACTGCATTTTTAAAAAGTATTAGTGTTAGCAGAGGGCATAGTTTTTTCTTACTAAAGTATGGAACATTTTAATAATGGAACGGTCAGTTTATTTTCACTTCTAGCCATTTCTATCTGAAGAATAGTTATTTTTTAACTCTTAAAATTAAATTGTATTGCTTATAATGGAATTACAAGTTAACTCTTAAAATGCATCCATTTGATGCTGGAAGCAGATTTATGCTATGGCTTCAAAAAAAATTTTAACCTCTTGTGATAACAACTGGGAATACCCTCACATCTTTGAAAGCCCTGCAATTATATTATTTATAAATACTGTATATAATGGTTGCTTTTGTTTTAACTTTTCTTTCTTTCTAGGATGATACTTATACAGAAAGTTACATCAGCACCATTGGGGTAGACTTTGTGAGTATTATTTTTCATTGTGCTGTATTTAAAGAAATAAATTGACTTTGACAACTGCATTTTGTTATTATTACTAACATTTTAAGCATTCTAAGCATTGCAGTATTTGCTTTAGTTTTGCCTCTTAAAATTATACTTATTAAAGAATCACTGATTATTGTATAGAGGAATTTAAGAATAAAACATTACATTTTGGGGAAATGAGCTTTTTAAATTATTTTAGCTTTATCAAAATAATTCAGTGACTGGAGATTTCAACCTCAAAGAAAAAAACCTAATTATGTATTTGTTGTATTTTAAATAGTTTGAAATGTTTCTGGAAAGATCTTGCTAATTTTTTTTAATAGTAGTAACTCTGGATGATAATTCATTATCCTTTACCATCTTCAGATCATGCGCTAATGGAACATATGGGATCTGAACTGACTATAATTCACTTGAGCCACAAGCATGCTGTTAGCTGCAATGATCTGAAGTGTTACTTTATTTAAAACTCTTTTTCTATCTTATTTTCAGAAAATCCGAACCATAGAACTTGATGGAAAGACAATAAAGTTACAAATAGTAAGTGTTAGCTATATATTTAAATTGATTATTATTAAAAGTAGTTTTGTTCAATCTATAACATTTATTAAAAATATTTTCAGTCTGCTTCTTACTGGTCCTTATTTTTTTTCTTGCCATTCAAATTTAAATAACATTTTGTGAGATTACCGGATATATTATAAAATGTGGATATATTCATAATATTTTTTGTTCCAATATCAGTAAATAATGTACTTAGAAGTATATATATCTCAGTAGAAATGTTATAATACTTTAGAGAACATTGCATTGTTAGAGTATCCATTACATTGAACCCTTTTTATTTTACAGTGGGACACAGCAGGCCAAGAAAGGTTTAGAACAATTACTTCAAGTTATTATAGAGGAGCACATGGAATCATAGTAGTGTATGATGTGACAGATCAGGTAATTTTTATGCCTATTATTTTAATTGATTTAAATAGAAAATAACTCAAATGAGATGCGACTTTGAGATTCATGTGGTATGTAGCATACTGGCTAACTAGCAGAAAACCAGAGTTTAATCCCTGTTGGGAAGAGACTTGGTTTGGCAAGCCTTTCATGGTATGGTTTCTATAACAACCATAAAAATAAATTGAATGACATATCTTCAGCTGAACATCAAGTATATGATGGAACTTTATTCTAACCTGGTTTTAAATACCCCTATATGTTATAGACCGAAATTCTTTTTAAAAAAAATTGCTTGATCTCTCTAAAACTTAATTAGGCTATTTGTGAGAAATTATTTGCAAAGGGGAGCAGATGTTACCACTAAATTTAGATAGTGCCAAATTTCTGTAGTGAAGTACCACTTGAGTATCTGGGATATAGAAGTTACAAAAATTTTAACTTTTTAGAAAATCTTTTTTCCTTAGGGCAAGCCATTGTAAATTTTCTAAACAGATTAAGTATGGCATGTGGTTGCTTTTTCTAAGTACTACAGAAAATAATTTTCTTTATTGACGTTTTGTTACTTAAAATTTCAACCAAATCTGAATAATGGCTAGCAACTATATAAACGTTTTTATAATAATCTTTAAAATTATTTTGAAAGTAACCCCTTTTTTTTTTTTTTTGTAATAAGCAATCTTTCTACAATCTTGTGTGTATAATTTTTTGGACACCTTTTTTAACCTTTTTCTTTCTTTTAGGAATCTTTCAATAATGTAAGACAATGGTTGCTGGAGATTGATAGATATGCCAGTGAAAATGTAAATAAATTACTTGTTGGAAATAAATGTGACCTCACAACCAAAAAGGTAGTTGACTACACTACAGCAAAGGTAAGACTTTTCATTTATAGTTTTAAATGAAGTACAGTCGACCCCTGCGTAATCACGGTTCGGCATTGTGGCCCTGGTTATTCGCGGAATTTTCCTTAGAACCTAACTAATAATTGTTCGTCGAAACCCCTGCATATTCACGGAATCGCGAATATCTTCCACATTTTTTTTATTGCTTTTTTCATGGCAATATATATTTTTAACACTAAATTATTAATAACAATATAATTTACTAATTTTGTAATATAAATACTAACGTAAATTCAGCAAAATATCAATATAAAATAAACGCTATTGGCTGGAGGTTTGAAAGTAGCCAATCCAAGAGCGTTATTCATTTCTCCTTGCTGCTGATTGGCTGCTGCCCACGAGGCGCTGTCTCAGGCAGATGCAGCCCAGCAGCCCTGCATCATCCCAGTTTGCCGCGTGTTGCTATCTCAAGTGTTTTGCTGAGTATTGTATTTTTTAATTAAATTATTATTATATATTTACTTATATTTTTTAATTATATTTTGACGTTTATAGGCATTTTTATGTACCACATCCAATATTTGTGGTTTTTCACTCTTCACGGGTGCTCCAGGAACGTAACCCCTGCAAATACTGGGGGACAACTGTAATTTCAAGCATCTATTTAAAAGGCTGTAATCTTGTACTTAAATTGGAAATAACATTTTTGTTTGTTCTTCAAACTGATATTAAGGGCAGCCATTACATAAATAACCAACTTATGATTGCTCATTACTAATTCTAATATTGAAGACTTTTGACTTTCCACTGTATGTGGTAGAAACAGATATGAACTTGATTATTATGACTCGAAATATGTAAACTTCACTGGCCAACATTATACAACCTGCAAAATTTATAAAAGCTATTTGGGAACCCATTTTGGCTAATTGTATTTAGCTTGATTTTCAACAAACTGACTATTTTTGGAGATGGCATGGAACCTTATTTAAAAGAGCATCTTGTAAAACATGAAAATTTGTTTTTGAGTAATCTGGTTATTTTTAGAATTGATCAAAACCAAACAACAGATCTTTAAGGTTTTTTTAATGTAGTATTTTCAGGATCACCAATTTAAAAATCAGTGACTTTTAATATTAACTTTTATCTCAGAAATTTCAGGGATAATGAATGTGCCCAGTCAGTGTCAACAGGATATGTGTGGGGAGGGGGGAACAGTTCAGGATGTTTTGACCAATAGGGCACATTGGGTGGGGAGAGGGGAGTAGTTAAGAGAGTTAGATAAAATAATAATTGTTACACTTGTCTTGTTTTCAAATTAGTGAATTTTTCATATTTGCTACTAGTATTTTTTATCAGTTGTGAACTAAACTTATTAAAGCAATAGTATTGTTTACATTAATTATTTTTTAAAAATTTCTAAATTAAAGTTATTCTAAAATCAGAAGGTACATACACACAACTAATTTATACTGCATATTCTTATAGTAATCTCTTGTGGATTAGAGAACTTTGATAAGTGTGCATCCATGTCTAATAACACTAATGATATTAGTAATATTTTGCATAATATTGGACTTAATTTTATTCTGAAATGCATAAAGGCTTTAAGAAAAAGTTGTCATTTAAAATCTAGTGTAGTTATTAACCTTGTTTTATTAACTGTTTGCTTTGTTTACTTTCCTTTCCTTTTTTAAAATTTAGTTTAAAATAGTATGCACTCAGTCATAAATTAAACTTGTAAAGATTAACACTAGTTTTGATTTTCAGTTTTCTCCCCTTTTACTGGTAATTTTTAGAGTGCATCAATTCTACTATTCTATATTTAAGTAAAAATAACCAAATTAAAAATTCTTGTTTATATAGGAGTATGCTGATCAACTGGGCATTCCATTCCTTGAGACGAGTGCAAAGAATGCGACAAATGTAGAGCAGGCCTTCATGACTATGGCTGCTGAGATCAAGAATAGGATGGGACCAGTCACCGCTGCATCAGACAATAAACAAAATGTGAAAATTAACAGCAGCACTCCAGTAAAGCAATCCTCTAGTGGCTGCTGTTGAAGATCAAGCAATTTACTGTAAATTTATACATAGCTGGGGACTGAATGTACCTGATATTTACTTGTCAAGAAGGGGCCCTTTCTGTAATACTTTTCTGAAACATTATCTGGTATAGTGTATTGCTTTTTTTTTTTTTAACTACAGGATGCAAACAGAAGCTTATATTTTGATTTCAGCTGTCCTCTTATCAGAATTTTTTTGCACTGAAGAAAAAAAAAATAGTGAAAGTACTTTTTGTTGTAGAAATGATCTAATAATTCAGTTAGCACTCTGGAAGTAGTACTGAAAACATCTGAATCAAACACTTCAATGACTTACTGTCCTATCATCAAAATTCATTAACAGCAAACACATCTGATTACTATTTCTTGCAATATTTCATTGTGTGTTCCATTAGCAATAACTTATGGTACAATGACTTGCATTGCTAACTTTAAGTATCTTTATGGTGTTGTGATTTTTTTAAAAAAGCATTTTTTTATTGTTATATTAACCTTTGCCGCAAACAGTGATGAGACACCATTTAAATGCTGATGCTTTGGTCATTGAAAATGCCCTTTGTAGTTTAGATTTTATTCAGCTCAAATTATACTGTGGGGGAAGCTGGGTTTGAAATCATTCCATTCAGTGTCGCTTTTTATGTGACGATTCCTAAGTCATTGTTAGACTTTTTTTTTTGTTTCTAAAGAGAATTTATAGTATTCATGCCAAACTCTTTCAGGTATTGGACAAGAAAAGTAAATGGACAGGTATTGCAATTGTTAATTTAAAATTTCAACTGTAATATTAGGGGGGTCAGTTGTTACACAAGTAACATTCACTCTGAGTCCTGGAAACCCAGACCAGTACTTGACCTTGTAAATAGCACTGCTTTGTGGTGGTTTTTCTTGGCACCACGCCCATATGTTTTCACTTCTATCTAGATGCGAGTGTGGATGGAAGAAAGGAATGGTTGTAAGTGACAAGTTTTTTTTTTTTAATTTCTTTAAGCGGTTTGTATGATAAGATTCCTGGCCTAACTTAAGTGGTGTACTTACAAGCATGTTGCTTGCTGTTTAGGTCTGGAACAAATTACTTATTTTGTTGCATATTTCCCTGTATGAATAGGAAAACAGTGTCCATCTTAAATTGTAAAATTCCACCAGCTCTCAACTTTTCATCGTAACTAACGTCTAATAAATATTATAAATGTATTTGTTTTTATAGTTTTATTTATGTAACTAAGAATATTCCCATGTAGTAGACTTAATTTTGTATGAAAGTAAGAAATTGGTACGTGAGACAATGTTTTGTTTTGTTGGAGGGGTGCTGCTTTAGTGTACTAAGTTTCTGCCATTGCTGTCTAAAATGTTTTTAATTGTATTTTATTATGAGGTATAATAAAGAATTTGCATATTTGAAATGATATGCAACTTTACAAACTTTTCATTTAAAAAAAAAAGCTTAAAATAAGAAATTTTTTAATTATAATTTTGACAATTCACTTCATCAAAGCCCTTACTAAATATAAAATTGCTTTTACAATGCATATATATGGAGAAATCTTAAATGGAATTTAGAAATTCATATTGTGATTAATATTGCCTATGTGCGTTAATCTAAAGTTAATTTTCATGCATTGGCAAGAAAAAAAGTTGATCACTTGTGAGATTATTTATATAGCAAATTAATCTGCTATGGATATACCTTAGAAGCAAACTAATCTGCCCTTCCATTTAGTAATTAAAGTTAAGTGTGAAATTCTGTTGCTAAAGATTTTATAGAACACTGCAAATATGTTAGCACCAAACTGTTTCTAAGTTTAAACTTCCTTCAAAATTAAAAAAAATTTCATTATCAACTAGTAATTTTTTTAACTTTTTTTTTTTGCACATTTAATTCATCTTGATCAAGTAAATTTTTCTTCGCTTAAAGCAGCTTTAAAAGATAAGACTTCATAGTGTCAAAAGTCTCCTATAATACTTCATTCTGTTGATCGATTAGTCTGTGATAGCACCACCACTGTTGTGAAGGAAGATATTTTCAGAAAGCAAACAAACAGATGGTCACATGGAAATTGTTATCCCTGATTGTTTCTACTTGATTTCTTTGGAAAATGGATTAAACTTTGGTTGGAGTTTACTGGTGTGTTGCTGTGCTAGAGAAGGATGTTTTTTAGGTTACAATTGAGACAACTGCTCTGTTTCTAGTTGGATGTTCCTTGAGTGTTGGAATTAACTTTCCCGTAATTGAGAATGGTAAGCTTATAAGGAACCTAATGTATGAAATTCTGTTATGAACAATGTTTTTCTCCAAATGCCTTTTATCTGCAGTTTGGTTTTCACCAATTTTCATATCACTGGAGCATGTAACAAATGAAGATTCTCAGCTACAACTAAATTATGAAAATCAAAGATAGTGAAATAAAACTAGCTACAGAAAATTGTAGTTTGTGCAGTTATTAAATTGTTTAAAATTTTATAGAGATACTGAGTGTGAAAGAATTTTCTTTTGTTTCTAACTAGTTTTATTATCTTAAACTTGTACAAACTATTTTTGGTTTTGAAAGATCTTCAATTATATAAATGGTTGTAATGGAGACAGACGAGTATTAAGTATATTCTGTTGTACAATTTGACCTGTATTTAATACCAAGTTTAATGAAAAGAGTACGCATTTTATTCTGGCATTGGCGTGGTAATTTCGATTTATCGGCCTCTACCACAAACGGATAGAGAGAAAGAAAAAAGGTTTTAAAAATGCAGTAATTGCAACTAGATTTGCAGATTTTTTTTTTAGGGAAGGACTTTTAATTATTAGGAGAGAGATGAAGTGTAACTATTTGTGGAAGGAAAGGAACTTTGGGCAAATTACGATTATGGTATTTTATAGTCATCGTTCAAAGGGCTAAATAAATTTTAAATTAAGACGAAAGAAACTGGAAGCGAAGTCAATTCAGCCTGCATTACAAATGAGAACCTGGGACACAGAAAGCGTCGAGGGAGAACTCACCTGTGCCATCAAAACACTGGCTGCTTTTCAACCTCTCGAGCGGGGACGTAGCATCCGAGTGAACCAGTTTAAAACTCCAGACTTAAGTCACGTGATTTCCGCTCTTTTCAGTTCTTGAATCGCTTCCTGCGGATATGCTCTTCGGACATCACTCGGTTTATTCCAGATTCATCGATTAAAAGTAATAATTAATGGTGGTTGGTTTATTTAAGTGGTTATAAATAAGTTTTTTGATAGCATTATCTCGTAAATCTACTGCAGATGGCATCTGAAATAAGTGAAATCATCGCGTTTACTTGAACTGAACTGAAAATATTACACACCGCAGTGCACTGGGTAAATCTCGCCATTCGGTTAGATTCTTTACTGTCCAGAACCATTATTCCAAACGTTTGCAGGAATTTCAGATCGATATTCATTTTAAAAACAAACAAAAACTGCGTATATTCACTTTCTGTCATCGACAGAGATAATCTTCGAAAACGAGAGATAGTTTGGTGCTATACATAGTCTACTAATCCTGGCTTAATTTCTATGATTCAATTTCCAATTGTTTACTTTCTATTATCAGTATTGAGGTGGCCGTCAAAAATAAAAGATACTACGCCAAATTGAGGGAGATACGGAATGGCTTATCTGCCTACGTGACTGCTGCTTTTAAACGGTCTCAGAAAAAACAGTCAGTACGGTTATCGCTGTTTATAAATGTAGTTCTTTTGATTTCACACCTGTAATTAATCCAGTCACTCCGGGTTAAGATGGCTTTCCACCACCACGACAGCTTGCCATCGAATGGCTACTGTAAACGGCACAGCTCACACGCCCCAACTTGCGATCACGATTAGTAAGATCACTTTTATTTTGACTATTGTGGAATTTCCTTAAAATAAGATTAATGGCTATTCGCTGTCTTCCAAGATGCACCTTGTTAGGCGAAGTATGGTTCTACCCTAACCTGACCTTTCTTTGACTGGGGAATCATAAAAACATCTCATTACAAACCCAGAAATGTTTTTTTTTCCTTGGTCAAATAGTGAAAACTAAGTGGTGTGCTCTGTTCAAATCTTTGTCAGTTGGCACTCATTTCTCACAGACTGGTAAAGCTTGAACAATCTGTATGTAAGCTCTTCCTTTAGTATTAACCGCTCTCGTTTCCTCAATTTAAAGAGCTTACTTAAAGAATTTGTTCTTGGTCTTTAGAGTTACTTCCCTCACGATTGCAGTGATTTTAAAAAAAAATTTAAATCTACAACCCAAATCGCGTTTTTTGTTTTATTTGGTAAACCTTAGGAATGGCATCTGGTAGTTAGCAGTACTAATGATAGCGAGGAACACTTCAATATGATCCGTTTTAATCTGTTAAAGCACAGCAATAGATTACCATAATTAAGTGGCTTTTTCAAGGTTTACCAAAATGTTTAATGAATTTAACAAAATAATAGTCCAGATGGGTCTGTCTGTATTCATATTTTCAGTGAATACAATTTTAAAGTGGTGATGGTTGGTGATCCTAATGTGGGAAAAACCAGTCTTCTTCTTCAATACACTACAGTATGTATCTAATGTTTATGATTTACAGGAAAGACTATTACTGAGAATTACTATGTGCATTGCAGTTACAGTATAGAAGGAAAACCCACCTTTTTAAAGCCAAGTGGTTCATAAACTGTTAATCTATTCATCGTTTTAATTGATTAACACTGACTTTGGAATTTTTGCAGGCAGTCTTTATTCTGTCTGTCATTGATATTAATATGAAAAGAAATAAAGTAAAAAGCTCCTTATTTTCCTAGACTAGGAGACAATGTAAACTGGAATAAAATATTTAACTAAGCTAATAACTGTATACTTGGTAAGGGTTTCTAGATTATACTGAGAAAAGCAACTTGTTGGGAAAACAAGTGAAGGTATTGATCAAAAATGACCTTTATAGGCTGATGGAGCTTGCATAGCTTATCCCTGCCAATGGAGAGATTGTAAATTAATCTTTACAAATAGTCCACAGGTATTGCTAAGGCAGCATTAACTTGTCAACATTCATTTTGGTTGCCTCCCCAATAGTTTATCATTTAGTATTACATGCTGTAAGTTAATATGTACAAAAAAGTTCCATACACAATTCTGAAAATATAAAATTTTAAAAATTAGTATTGTGTAAATTCTGTAGGAATCTCTAGTACACAATAAAAAGATGTTTTTAATCTATATACATGTTTTTTTTTTCTGTGAAATTTAACAGTACAATAATACTCTAGTCTTATCCATTGATGAAGAGGTCAACAATTTGGATCACTGTAGCATAATTTTAACATAGATGAAGGCCCATTTCATCCAGACTTTGTGCCAACTTTCATTTAGCCGGCAATTTTCTGTAAATCTTAACCTTCTATGGACACTTGAAATGGCAAGTACAACATAAATGCCTCTCTCATCAAACTTAACAGTCTTTCTGTGAGCACAGTTATCTATCTATAAGCATCCCTCAATCATGAGGATTACATGATAGAGCTTGTATGTAATAACATGACTGATTAATTTGCACAAAGTAAACTAGAGGACTCTCCTGTTATTTACATATCTAATTTTGAGACCAATCACTTAATAGCCACTTATCCAGAAATAACACCAGTAAATTTCAAGGTAGATATTGTAAAATTTATTTAATTGAGAGAGAAAATAGTGTAGAGGAATTAAAGTCTCTTCTCTCAACACACAGTCATGCATAAAGCCCCATTTATTGGCCATTTTTGTGGTCTCTCAAGACACTTGACTGTATGATAGATATTCAGCTAAATATTTTTGTTTTAACCAGGAAAACAACTTTACAGATAGCTACATAACCACAATTGGAGTTGATTTCGTAAGTTCTGATAAATTTCTTTCTTTTTTTTTGTATGCATATTTTTAACAAAGTTTTTAGTATTTTTATTTATTTAAACATGGACTCACCAATCAAATATTCCATATTTGAAACAAAATAATTTATTAGTTTATAAGCATAACTGTTACAAAATCCATATTTTTTCAAACTTTTGTCACATTAAATTATCCATCAAAATATCCTTTATGGTTGATGGATTTTATTGGTGTTCCACAATTACCATCATCTCTTAAATCTTTTCAGAAATTTTTTATCATCAAATTTAGTTACTGATTACATCTTTATAAATTGCCTACTAATTCATGTTTGCTCAACTTGCATACTTACACTAAAATAAATTTCCTTTAAACTTACATATATTTTTTTTTTGTTTGTTTCAGAGAGTGCGAACCATACAGATTGATGGAAAGAAAGTGAAACTACGGATAGTAAGTTACATCGCTTTCAAGGTGGCTAGGAAAATAAAAGTGAATTATACAACTTGTACTGTTTTTTAACTTTCATGCAAAAACAATTAAATCATGCTATTATTGCATGATTTATCATAATCAACTGCAGTTTGTGATTAGTTGTGAGAAAATACATACAGTGGTTGATAAGTGTAGTTACTGCCATTGTATTTGGAATTTTATAACCATGCTATTTGCCTTGTTTCTTGTCATCATTTGTTTATACACCAAACAAGTTTGCTGATGTTCTAATCGTAACATCTAAACAGGTTTCCTTGTAATTTTAAAATATTACCTGGAAAAGTCAAAGGACAATGGAAAAATTTGGGGTTATTCTTAGATCAAATTATTCTTAAGTTTTCTATTTAGACTGTAGGTTTCAAAGATAAAGATCTCACCCACTTTCAGAGCTCCAGTTTTCTTTTTTTTTATTATTTATATAAAGTAATCTTCTGCTTTTTTCACACTTCATTTTAGTGGGACACAGCTGGTCAAGATCGCTACAAAACAATTGTGTCCAGTTACTACCGAGGTGCTCATGGGATTGTTATAGTTTATGATATCACAAACATGGTTAGTTTTCATTAGCTACTTAGCTAATCAGTTTACGTATGATCAATTTTTGCTGGCTACTTAGTTAATAGCATCATACATATGATTTAGATAAAACAGAGACTTGATAGTCATTGGTTGACAAACCAAATGATTTGATAAGAATCTTTGTTTTGGAAGAAAGGAAAGAAAGAATGAGCTTTATTCACTTTTGAAAAGTTTAAATCACAATAAGTGTTCTCCTCAATGTGTTACCTCAAACAGAAATTTTTATAGAGTGAATAATCTAGGGATACTTGTTTTTTATATTAATTACATTGCTTTTCTAGAATTCCTTCAGGCATGTTGAAGATTGGTTAGAAAGAAGTGATCAGTATGCACCAATGGATGCAAAAAAACTTATTGTAGGGAACAAATGTGATCTCACTTTTAGCCGAGATGTGGACACTAAAAAAGCAAAGGTGGGTTTTAAAATCAAGAAGCTTCAGTATATCCCAGATGGTTTGTGTTTATTGTAATTTACCAAAATGGTTTACCGCTATTTAATTGTTTGGCCATTTTAAATAGTTTTCAAAGAGTCAGATATGCAAGACAAGAAAACTTTACAATGTTTTTTTTTTTCCTTAATTCATGCATTATAAGTTAATCAATATTAGTAATTCTTTCACATGGCACGTAATTAACTAGATTAATCTGCCACATTTCTTTTGATATGCCAATTTTACACTACAAGATTTGTGATGAGATGTACTATAGTTTGAATGAATAAATTATATACACCCTGAAAGCTCAGATTATTTCCCAAATCATCAGGTGATTAAAGTCATTTTAACATGTGAATTATCTTTCTAGGACTATGCTGATCAACAGGGAATTCCATTTCTGGAAACAAGTTCTAAGTTCTGCATCAATGTTGAAGAAGCATTTTTGGGTATTGCAAGAGAAATGAAGGAAAGTGAGGATTTCATCCCAGTGGAGAAGTACTCTCCGTGGTGTGCTGAATGCCAAAACTCCATAAAGCTGACACAAAAATCAAAAGGCTGGAGAACAAAGTGTTGCCTATAGAAATGTATTACCAAAAATGTGTTATTTTTTTTTAAAATATGTTAGTACTTGAATTTGTATTTTTGATTGCATCATTTTTGCAGTTAAAAAATTACAGGAGAATCTTCTTAGTAGATCTTGTTAATTTGTAATACTTATGATACACATTAGATGAAATTTTTTAAAAATACTTTCCCAATACTCATGGGAAGGTTAACTGCTACTAGATCCACGTTAGGCCAACCATCACCTGTCTGATCAGCAAGGCCAACATCCCATATCAATCCACAACTAAAGCATACCACAATGAATGCACAATATTTAGAGCATATTTAACATTTAATTTTCTGAGTGGTTTTCTATTTTTGCTCACATGCTCAATGAATAACATTACCAAATTTAAAATATATCATTATTTCATACATATTTGTTGAGATTTTGTTTTTTTCTAAGAATTTAATTTTTATATCATCTGATTTGCTAAATGTGCAATTTGTAAATTAAAAAAAAAACTGATTAATTTTAGTTATTTATATTTTAATTTAATACATATACATACATGTTATAAAGTTGATTTTGTATTGATTATATAATTAATGAGTTTTTGTACTTAATTATTTTATTACTTTTATATCAGGATATTTTGTGAGCTGTCTAAATTTGAAAAATAAACAAAGGAAACATAGGTGTTTTTCTTTATTAATACAGGATGAAGCAGTCTTTTAAATTATTCTAAAAGATTTTCATCAATTTTCTTCAAAACAGTACTATTGCACTTTTTGAAAATTTTCAGAAAGGTAGTTAGGAAAGCCATTTAAATACCATTTGAAAAGACTTTGGTAGATGCACCTGTTGCAATGTGTAGAACTTGAAGATGAATCTATAGGATTATCAATGGTTACCTAGTTCAGGTTTTTCCCAAAAATTTGCATGTATTCTTTTAATTGCTGGTGTGAGATTGGTCTTGGTAATTTAGCTCTTAGCTTTCTATCAAAATGAGGTGCTGAATGGTGTTTGTATGCAGGATCTATGGGGCCCAGAGAAGCAACTACAGTCTATTCTGCCTTCCATCTGTAGTGGTATATGAATGTATTTTCTTTTTGGAGGATATAGTCTTTGGAGGATATAGTCATAATTATCCTTTTATCAAATACAAGAAAAGAATATGTATGTAACCAATGAATTTTAGATGTCCATAAATTAATGCAAGATGCTTTATTTCCATACTGAATGCCCATTCACACCACTGATCAGTATATGCTGCATTTGTTAGCTGGTACAGTGGGTCACAAACAAGCCAACCATTATCCAGACCCATGTCCAGATGTGGTAAAAGGCATGCAAAGTCATTGAACAGTGATGTTGAAGTAGCAACATCTGAAAGGGATTGTTGGCAGTTGTCAATACAGATTTGGTGCACAATGCCATTGTGCAAATAGTTATGCCTTTCTCCCTAAACAAGTCATTGTAGGCACAACACCTATAGACAGCAAAAGACCAACAACGATTAAGCATACAGGCTGACTGGCCTCAGATCAGATCCTGGCCCCTGGGAAAAAGCTCAGCTAGCACAAGCTTTTGACATCAAACTTTCTGGAAAAATTTTGGCAGTCCATCTTATTACAGTATTGACACACTGCTGAAAATGTAAATCATGGATGAAGTCTTTTTCTGGTATGTCCAAATCATCATGATGTAGAAGATAATGAAGCAATCTACTTTATAACATTAGATCAGTTGATTATTTGACTAGAACGATGATGATGTTGCATGCACTATACCACTATAAATTCAAGGGAAAATGAAAAAAAAAAATTAGTTTCATATTTTAAAAATAGGGGAACAATACAATGATGGATTGACTTTAGAAGTCTTATTTTGATGACTCGCCTTGATGTGCAAACTTAATTTAGTACAACAATAAACAATTTATATTTATCAACAATTCATTGTACTAGATGTTCAGCAAACTTTCCTAGCTCATTTTTCCATTAAAAATCTCAATCTGAGCACCGATTTACTATTTCTCTTACCTTTTACTTGCTCAGTCACAAGTCATAGCTAAACTAGTGGTAGAACAGATGAATGGTCTCCTAAAGTTACTGGGAACATTCAAATCAGTGGTTCTCAACCTTTTTTGGGCCATGCCCCACCTAATCACCTCTAAAATCCTGATGCCCCCATGTGGTGATATATAATTCTTATCATTTAAAAAGTTAACTCTGTTTCAGCTGAAGAAGCTTTAAACACCAATACTTTGGTTTAAACAAGCTTCAAAAGAACATGGCATCCATGAAAAATGAAATAAACAAAAGACAGTTAAAGTTTTGAGCAAGAAATTACTGAAAAAATTGTAAGAAAAAAAATATTAAGTGGTATTAGATTTTAATAATGATACATGATAATAAGAGAGAATTCACAGGTAATAAAGAGAGAAAATTTCTATATTTATGAAAATATTTGTGGATTGTCTCATACAAAAACAGCAAATAAAAATTCAAAACATGTAATAGAAAACTGAAATGTACTATGAACACAAACTAATTTGAATGGAAGCTTATTTGATCATTTTAATTACTGTACAATAAAGTATAAGTTCCTATCAAATGCAAAATGCCATTTGAGCACACCTCAAGAAAAGCGGAATAAAGTTAGTGAGACCCTTGTGCTTCATGCCTGCTGCAAAGAGATTTTATATTAGGCACTAATTTAGTCAGCTTTAGTCTCAAATCTCCTCGTTTACTGATATCCAGTGAATTTATTTTCTTCAGTAGCAAATCATTTACAACGCTAAAGCCACATTCAGCTAAATATGAAGATGGAAACGGTAACAACAGTTTCCTTGCAAAGCTAGTTGAATTTGGGTATTTAGTTTCTGCATCATCACAAAGCCATGCCATCGCTCCTTTTATGTTGAATAAAGTTTTAACTGACTCATTTTTTATTTCCGAGAGTTCTTCTTGGTACTGCACTGAAACATCAGATAAATCCACAAGCACTGGCTGCATCACCCACGATGGAAAATTAATCTGCTTTAAATCAGAAAATCTTTCTTTAAAATCAGAGGCCAATATTTTCAGATGATCCACAATGACAAGCACAGCAGCCTCAGTCGGCTCACATTTTTTTAGCCAATGAAATTGGTCAAAATTTTTGTCAGAAATATATTTTTGGCATAACTCGATAAATGAAATAAAGCCAAATATCTTCGCCTTTGCATCAACAAGTGTTTTATTTGTTCCTTGAAGTTGTTTATTCAACACATTCAGTTTTTCGAAAATATCTGCTAAATAACTCAAAAACGCTTTTCCATCAACGGTTAGCAGGTGCTTCATTTCAGGCTTGTCACGTAGAAAGCCACTAAGTTCATCAAACAGTTCCATGAATCTTTTCAAACAATTCCCTTTCGAAAGCCACCGTACCTCAGTGTGAAGTAAAAGTCTCACATAGTCTGAATTGTTATCTTCACAAAATTTCTCGAAAAGACGCTCACAGTTGGCATTGATAGATTTTATAACTGATTTCAGTACCTAATTAAGTACAGGAGAAATATTTTTCGACACTAAGTTCTCTCTATGAATAACACAGTGCACAAGAAGCATCTCTGGATTCTCATCTTTCATCAATTTTAAGCAGCCATTTTTCTTGTCCATCATAACAGGAGCACCATCAGCTGCACAAGATGTTATGCTTTCCATTGGTATAGTATTGATATCTAAGTATAGTATTGATATCTAAGTATAGTATTGATATCTGAAAATCGAATTGCCCACGTTGAGAGCCACTGGTTCAAATGAAACCCGCCTCGAAATAGAATCATCGTGAATAGCATCCGGCCGGGTTTCATTTGAACATAGTCCATGTTAATAAGCTAATCTTCTACATCGTAACTTTCGAAGAACGCAAAAAATAATGACAATACAATTTTAAAAGTTTAAAATATTGAAATATACTGGGTACCTTTCGAATTAGCTTCTCGCCGCCATCTTTCCGCTCTGTCACGTGGCGGGGCGGGGCGGGATACTGCGCACCCACAATTCCATTTCCCTTTCTCTTCCATTTTGTTCGTTCAGGTAAGTTCTTCTACTTTCTCGCAAGCAAATCCGAATCCTCGAAATCCAGTTTAATTTTGCTTCTCCGTCGCCCGAGACGCTTCGCAGAGGCGGGAATTTGTAACGAGTTGCCGTTCTGCGCAGCGAAATGAACGAGCGGTTTCTCCGTGTTTGATGTTTTTCAGTCATGGGTTTCTACGATCTAGCGGTCGGCTTGAAGAAGGGCTACAAAACCACGAAGCTCCCGGGACGGAAGTTGAAGCCTCAACGGAGACCCAGGGTTTGTTGTAATTCTACTCTAGCTCTGACACCCACCGGTGCCATGCACCGGTCTCTCATCACTTTGGTCACTTATTCGCGTTGGAAGGTCTTGGACGGGGGGGGGGGACCGTGGAAAATAGTAGCCGACATGGCCGGTCCGTCTGGTAGGAATGAACGCTGGGCCTGACGGTTCAGAGTATGTATAAACCAACTTTGAAGAAGAAGAATCAACAACTGATATGCCATGAACAAGGCATATGGACACATTGGCGACTATTAAGAATATGAAGTTATTGTTGTAACAAATTGCTTATATAAGTAGACGACAAGCTATTAAATACAGACAAAAAAGACACTATATGTGGGATACAGTGTTCACGAATTGCAGAATAGAGTGAAGTATGAAAACACCTATGCCGAGTTCAGGTGAAGGTAGAAGGGAAGAGTCCTAAGCTGTAAAGTGAATGAACAGAAGTGGAAAAACAAATTTTTTAATGCAATTACGCATGATAACCATGACAAACAGTATTTGGATCATGTTTAACTTTAAAAAAAGTTACTGATCATATCTATTTACTTTTAAATGATTCATACACTACATAATGTGTGTGTGCATAAACCATTTTTTGCTCTTAATTTGTTGGTAGGGTTAATGTCAGGTTATTGTCATTTACATATAAAAAGGGTAAGGGATAATTACATATATACAAAATTACCTACATTTTACAAGTTTAGAGAGGAATTTTAAAAAGATTTGTAAATAGAATTTTTGTAACTAGTATTTGCTATTTTTTAATACTTCAAGTAGAGACCAATTACTTTTAGAAACAAAATTAATCAATTTTGAAAGTTATTTTAATCACCATTCTGTTTATTTTACAGACATTAAATGTCCTTTCAAGCACCCAATGTAATCCATTACTTGAAAATTCTCAGGGCTTTTTTTTTTTTTTTGTTTATCAGTATAGTAATGGAGATTTGGTCAAGTAATTATAAATAAATTATAAAGCTTTCAAATCATCATTGTGGAATAGTGACAATACTGTTTGGGCATTGGGGGGCCTAATCCTGGCCTTAACTTAATAGTAAGTATATGTGCTCTTTAAGTTAGTGTAAGTACACAAGTTAATAAGAAGTAATAAAATATTAATTGAGTAGTAAATAAACGCAGATTGTGAGAAATGATTTGTTTTCCTTTTTTATTGTACCAACCCAAATACCTTTTTTGCCTTTTAGTAACTCCCATAAAACTAGGCCTTTATTGACTAAATACCATAAAACCTGAAGTTCCCTTTTTAGATTAAACCAACTATAAATGACACCATATGATATTTAATTAATGGTATCAATGACATGGTCTGTGTTATATACTGATGCAGAACTGCCGTTGTCCATGCACACATCAGCTGCTGTTCTTTAGGTTTACCGGTGAGAGGGGTGACTAAGCATTCCATTAGTCTTAAATGTGAATGATTTTCTTTAGTAGTAATAATCGTTTTTTTTATTTCTTATATTGATGATATATGTAAATTTAATTCCTTTGATTTTAATGAAAAAACTTGGTTTTTAAATTTCAGAAATTAACTCATCATGTTAAATTCATCAGAGATCTTGTAAGGGAGGTGGTTGGTTTTGCCCCTTATGAAAAGAGGGTCCAGGAGTTGCTTAGAATTTCCAAAGATAAGAGAGCTCTGAAGTTCTGTAAGAAGAGGGTGAGTTGTGTTCTTAGAGGCCTTGATTTTAGTATATTAGTTGTTTTCTTCTCTCCCTCCATCTAATAACCACTATTTTCTTTGTAGTCATTGTAAATATAGGTGCTGAAAAAAGATATAATTGAATGAATAATTGCTACATTTCTTGTTAATTTTTAAATTCTGCAGTTAGCTGTGACTTCATGTTCAATAAGTTGTGGAATTTTGTGCAAATAAAAAATTTGTTCTGTATAATTCATACAGTTACTCCCAGTCATCCTATAGTTTGAAAAATCTGTTGACATGATATTTGTATACAATAAGATCACTTTATGTAATTGACTTAATTTTCTGCTTAGCAAGCAATACACAGAAATGTCAGATTTGGTGATAGGATTTTACTGACGGTACAGTAGTAATGCTCCCTTTGAATTTTCATTCATAGTTTCAACTACAAGATCAGTAACTTTAAAAAGGTTACTGAATAGGTGATGAAAATCATGAATGCTGCTTGTGATTAAATTTGGGCTGGATAAACAAAGCTTAATTGTGTTTTTTAAAACGATTTAAAAGATTAAAAATAGTAATCACTGATATATAGATCATTAATGAGAATGCTTAAATGCCAAGTGAGAGTAAAAAAAGAATTTTTTTTTTGTTTTTTCCCCTCTTGCTGATATAGCATCTATTATTCAAGGGAGGTAATATAAATAGGCTTTTTTTTTTTGCCATATTTTTGTTTTTCTACTTGTGCAATAACATCATTTGGAGGGAAGATGTATTTCAAGTGATAGGAAAAATAGAATTTTAGTAGTTTTCCTCTTTTCCTGTGCTTGATTTTTGGCTTTTAAAATACTTTTATCACCAATGTATGAACACTTGTTTGCTGCTTTCTTTTTCTCTCTCTCTCTTTTTTTTTTTACAGTAATATATTTTAACATTCCTTTAATCACAATTCAGATCTTATATTAAAAATTTTTTACATTAACAAAAAATTGCCAAATAAAAAAATATAAAGAGAATGGACTTTTATGGAAGGGCTAGAAAGGTACAAAAGCAAACTTTGATTTGTTTATTTACATTTGTACTTTATTTGTAATTTAGCTTTCATTGCAATTCACACTTTATTCAATTGAAGTTGTGTTACAAACTAGTTTTTGATTATCAGTGGGAGATATAACTTTTTGCATGTTTTCTTAAAGATTGTCATTGCAGTAAGGTTTCAAGCTGTACCTAAGGAAATAAACATAGGTGTCTGTAAACACTTCTTTCAAATTTAACACAAGTTTTTTTGGAGTTAACTAAAAGAATGTAATTTCAAACAGTAAGAAATAAATAATGCTAGTAATCACATGGGTTTTAAATATGCTCATAAATGAAACTTACCAATAATTATAATAATTTTTTAAAATTGTATTTAAGTTTATCCTTTAAAGATTTTAAGACAGAAATAATGATTTCATAAATAAATACAGAATTTTAGAGGTTCTTCCTGCAGACACCTTTTATATTTTCGTATACTTATGTACTTATATTATCTTGAAGAGATTCATGCATTTATCTAAATTGGAGATAGTGTATAAAATATTTGCGCACAATGGTCATGCAAAGCTTCTTTTTTTTTTTCACTTCTATTAAGAATAAGTTGTAAATGTTGTCAGGTTTTTGCGGGTTAAGACCTTTCACAATCTCTTGGAAAAAATTTTAAAAAAATTAAATCATTTTAATTAACAGAATGAAGTTTTTAAAACCTGAATGTAGTAAATGGTCAGTTTAGGTGAATAAAAACATTTTGTGAGTTTGTGAGCCACACAAAATATGAATTAAATAAATGCTGTTAATCAGTCATTTTCAATTTTTAAAAATTCTGATCATGACAGCAGTATTCAGTGTTCTTTTTGTGTCTGTATATATTTTTTACTTTGGGTAGTTTGTTTCATGTCTTAAATAAGCCTTACAAAGCTGGTTTTAAGTTTTACTTTGCTTTTAGATTTTTTCTATTATTATTACCTACTACAAGTAAACAGTTACGGCCCATTCTAAGTTACAAGTTGTTTTTATTTTTATATATTCTTCAGCTTGGAACTCACAAACGAGCTAAAAGAAAGAGAGAGGAAATGCATTCAATTCTTCAAAAAATCAGGAAGACGCAGCAGCAACAGCAGCAGCACAAATAGTTTATTTTGAAACATTTTAATAAATGTTTTTCTGATGCGTATTTTTTTGTCTTGTCTGTCTTGAGTGGTTAGTGGGTGGAATAAATACATACCATTGGACCAAACAAGCATCTCTACTTGGTTTGGTGTTTTCAAAATCAACCACATAAATTTTAGTTTTAAAGCTTTTTGATTAGAAAACTCTGCCACTATATGCTCTAAAAACACAGGTGCTACAAAGATATACACTATTATGGGATGCAGCATTATTTTTAAGATTGCATTTTTTTTTTCAAAAAAAAAAAACATTTTGGTGGCTTCACTGATAGCTGATAATGGTTATTTGGGCCAGCAATCAAAATCTCATTGAGGAATCACATGAGTGTTTAATAACCAAAACTTAACATTCTGAAAGGAAGGTATTTTGATTTGCCAATCTAACTGATTTTATGGGAAGTTCAATCTAAAGACTTGTGCTTCCAAATGTTAGAAGACTACTGAAATCATAGCAGGTACTTTGATGGAGATAGAGATTGCAATCATTGTAGGCAGTAGGTGGTAAACTCATTCCTACTTAAGACAATATATCGGGCACATTTTTATGGTACATTTATGCTTGTTGGCTCTGTCAACTATGGGACAGTTAAACTTTGGGTCAACACTGCATGTGCGTGCTTAATAGGTTCAGCACAGAAGCCATCTATTGTTTCTCTCTGCTATTTATAAATACATATAGCATGTACATTCATTTGGATTATGTAAATGTATAATTTTACATATATTTTGCAAGAAGAAAAATTCAGTACAACTGGAGATGGCATAAGATTCATTGGATTTTGATACTTCCCAAACATGGAGAAAAAGTTAAACTCCAAATATTGTATCTTTGTGATGAAATTTATGCTTACTGATGGCTTATTTGATTGCTTAGATTTTTCATTTTGAGCTTTCTGCAAAATAATTATAGGCAAAGTAAACAATTTTTTTCTTTTTTTTGGTTCCTGTAGCTAGATAGATGCTGTTATTGCTAAAATCAAAGATCCTGTAGAAATAATAATTTTTTTGTTTAGCTTATTTCTTTAATTGATTTTAAAAACAAAATATGGCAACATCCAGCCAGCAATAAGTTGTGCTTTATAATTATAAACCACAAAACAACTAAAATTCAATGATTCTGTTCTGTTATGTTTAAAAAGATAGGAGATATTGGAAATAACTTGAATAACATACCATGACCCTGAAATTTGTATTATATTACATTACTCTATAATGCTTTCAGTTAAAGCATGTCCCCAAATTTCATATGTAACTGGTGCAACCTCATGAGTCTGCTATGTACTTAAGTATTTGTTAGTGTGCATTTTTTAAAAAAGGCATATGCTGTCCAGCTTTAAAAGGTTGAAAGCAGATTAACTTAACTTTGAAGTCTATAGAATTACACATTCCTGGTGGAATTTGCAAGGCTGAATGAAAGATTAGATGAAATTGCAGTGGTTTGTAGACATGCAGTGACAATGTACTAAATAGAAAAGCTCTCATCAAAATTGGTGATTGACAATGCATTATAGGTCTTGTCTGAACAGCTATACAATTAATGTAGTCTGGTGAAGGTGAAAGTAAGGTTCCTGGCAGAGGAGGGGTGGAATGTAAATTTAATGTATATGATTGGAAAAAAATAGCAGTGTGAAGACTGATAATTTTAGAACTGATCAGCTGATGATGAACCCCTTATAAACAGAATTGCTGATGAAGGATTTGTCACATTGTCAAAAAAACATATACACCGTTGAAGCAGACTTTTGGAAGATACTTCCAGAGAAACAGGTGGAGGCCTTGTAATGGCAAACAAGACTGAGTAAAGAAAGTCCCTATTTGTGGGGAAGTCTGCTAATCCTTATCCTTTGAAACAGGTAGACCATGATAATCTATTTGTGCATAGCATTACATTGGCATTTCATTATAATGCTCATTTTGTTCCCTGATGTGTATTACAGTGATGTAATGCTGTACTAAGTTCAACTTTAAATAAGATACTAAAACATTTAAATTTATCACCAAATACTAGGGTAAGAGAGGTAATCTAAATGAACTTACTACCTTAATGATTTTAGTACTAGGGTTAAACTGAAGAATATCAACAATTATGAAAACAATCTTTTTGGGCATAAATTATTCCTGCCTATACCCATTTGCTTTTCTCTAGTATTTTACTGACAAGCAGTGAAGAAATAAAAAAGAATATCATTTTAGAAACTTGAATCATCAACCTTTGTTAAGAAAGTTGTAAAATCTTTCGATAATCCTTTCACATTTAAGAACTTGCAAAAATATTAATTTTTATAGACTCTAAAATGTGGCTTTTGGCATATTTCTTAACGGTCAGATGTGTTAAGTGTTTAGTAGACAAAGAACCACTAACTGCTTTTCTGGCTAATTGCTTCACCTATGTTACGTGCCAAATCCACCCGTGTTAACGTTAATAAATACTTGGCAGGTGGGGGCCAGTGATGATTTTACGCAGTCTGTGGTGAATCTCCGGCTACATGCATTATTCTGAGCTCATTAACTGATTATTATGAAAACAAACGTTAGCTAGGTTGTTTTCTGTGATTGGGGGACGGAAGGTTAGCATTTCGTGATAGCTGGGTTTACTTATGGGAACAATCATGATTCGATTTCCCTGTCATTAGGAGACCATTAAGTGTTTCTCTCCTTCCTTTTTGTACCCGGACTGCATCAGCAGGAAATTATATCTGGTGTTCACTCAAAAGAGTTCCGGGTCTCTCGACCTCCCGTCAAGATTCACAGCACTACAATAGTTCCCATTAACAATACCTCTGTAAACTTATCTTATTTTTTTAAGATTTGAAAATCTCAGGAAGTTCTTTTTAATGGTATAAATATCGATTATATCGCACCCAGCCTACCCTTGTTAAATAGCGTTGACACAGGACACAGGTTTCGGTACTTCTTTGACTAAAGAGGCCATCGTCACGGCCCGCAATCCTTGGTTTTTTTTTTCTGTGACTGCCGGATAACTTGGTTGAAGGAGATAACAAGACGATGTTGTTCTACAACCGAAACGGTATAACACGTGCAAGTCCAAATAGTTTACTGGGGAAACGATGGCAAGACCTTAGCCCAGAAGGCTTCAAATGTAGTTAAATTGTAATCACCATGCTCTATACTGACGCATGAGTAGACTTTTCGTCGTAGCTGTATTTTTTTCTTTAAAATATGTGCTGTCAAAAACTACACGGACCGAAAATAATACTTACTACTGTAGTAGTAAATTTCTCTTATTAAACGACGGTAAACCTCTTTCTTTCTACTTTGTCCACTAATTAAATATGAAATAATAGTGGATAATTAATTGTATTACTTGTCAACACAATTTAAATGTATCTTAGTAAATTAAAAAGAACAAACTCCAACATCAGTATTGCATTTTTAACATTTAATTTTACGGGACAAGTTTAATTTAACTCTAAAATATAGTTCCTATCTCCTCTTCTTTTTTTTTAAAAATTAATTTTTATTTTACTTTTCTGTTTTCTCCTCGACAATGAAATAATCTTATTTGTTTTTAAGAAGACAACACACATAAGAACCGAAAAAAAATTCAGCATAAGATGACATAAACAGTCAAAATAAATAAATATTTGATAAAGTCTTACAACGCAAAGAAGCAGAAATTCATTAGAAACTCCTGTCTAAACAATAACCTTCAATTAACCCATCATTGCACATATTTCCTAAACCTTAGAGACTTGTACAAGTTACTACCTACTAAGCTACAGATATTAAAATGGCAAGAGAAATATTTACTTTTTTTTAAAAAAACGGTTAAAGGCAAATGATCGAACATCTCCCAGTTGTTTCTGTCCTGTATAAATAGGCTTTAGGTTGGTTTACCTTTTAGAAAAATACGGTAGAAAAGAAGTTAAAGAAAAAAAGCATGATTATCTCCCTTCAATGCTCTTTATTGTTAAAAATCACCTCTACAAATTTCGTGTTTACAAACAATAATGGCAGAAGTTTCCGAGAGATTTTGTTATGTTTACAGCTGTGACCTGGACGTGAATATCCAGATCAAAGTGTAAGTACATGCTTAAAATATATTAGGATATCTTCTGCTTAGCGCGCGAACTGAAAATTACATTGACTGGACGAATCAAACCGGATCTCAATCAGTCACTGGAAAACGAGATTGGATCTGTTGAGCCCAAAGTTGTTCTCGGTGTGTGACTGAGGGCCTGGAAGCCGGGATTGTCTGTAGATCCTGTGAACCAGGCGGGGTAGTTTAAGCTATTCGGCGGCAATTGTGCGGTTTGAGATATCCATGTTGCCGTCGGCCGCTTTAGATTCGGGTCTATCATCACGGCAGTCTGGGTAATACTGTTGGTAAAATAGCCACATCACCTCTTATCTAGTTGACATTTGCCTGTTTTTGTTTCCGTACAGTTACAGCGTTTCGGGTGTGGCCCCTCCTTTATACACGTTAGTTATTCAATTTCAAGTTATCTTCTCTCAGTCTCAGACTGCGTTCAAACATGGCTACCGACTGGAGAGGAGCGCTTGAATTCTTCATCCATTCGAATAGTGTGTATATCCCTGTCTTTCTCACGCTTCCCCAGTGACGGAGGTTTGCAGATCTATATTTTGGGTATGAGATTAGGTATCTTGTGCTTGCATACTGAATGGATTTCACGGCTGCTTCTCTGCACAGGAGACCGGAACCTTCCAAAGCGAGGAATACCTTACTAGTACTTTTTGAGGAATCCGGAGCAGTCCCAGGCAGCTTGTGACGAAGAGAGAAGAAGCAATGCTAGGGAGGCACGACAAACCGAATTGGTCCTTCAACTGTAGCAATCCAGTAGTCTATCACCAGACCACAGTACTGCCTTCATTCGAATAAGACAAAGTATCTAAGAACAGTAAAAATACTTTTGAAAATCTAAGTGTAACGTAACTTTAACTCTAACTGGTTTTTCCTTTAAAAGAAAGAAGATATTGGGAGAGATGACACTGAAAATGTAGAATTTTAGTGTAAGAGTAATAAAAGAATTTCTATTTTGTATGAATGTATGTTTTTAAGTAATGGTATCCATTAATATTTTTAGAATGATTTCAAAGTTTAAGAATAGTAACCTAACAAATGAGATTAAAGGATCATAAGAAATCTAGCTGCTTGGTGCAATCACAAATCATGGAATTTTAATAGTTATGTGTAGGGGAAAGGGAGTCTCATAACTTACATAAACCCAAATTCTCCAAAATAACTATCCAACATGTTTCTAAACAAACTGATTTTGGAAGACACACTTTTCCATGTATTCACTATTGTATAAATGCAAAAAATGTTTACAAAAAAGTAGCATACTGCAGTTTTAGTAAAGTTTGTAACAATGTCACATATGGCCTATTTATTTAGAGTTTTCAGTTAACATGTTAATATGGATAACTTTTGTAAATAAAATTGACTTAACCATCAACATGACTGTATTTGCAGTGGTACATTGGAGGGTCATAGGGAGCGGCCGAGTTACAAGGATCTTCTCAGTGACCCCATGCTCAAATTTTCTGGCGCTCACTCTAATGGATGCTCAGACCTCTATGTTACTGCCCAGATTTTTGCTGATGGTGTACCACTCGCTCTTCCAGTTCACACTATGCATAAGCCATTCAGTACACGATGGAAGTAAGCAAAACATCTTTAACGATGAAGGTTTTTTTTCAAAGAATTGTTTTATCACAAAATAATCTGGTTGTTGACTAGTTAAAATGTAGTTTTGAACATAAGGATTAGCATTACTTAAAAAAAAATTATCAATATTATATTGTAAGTTTAATTTTAAAATCTTTTTTTTTTTATCTTGCAAGTTTAAAATAACTGTTTGTTTCATTAATCCTTGTTGATAAATAATAAGTATTTACATGTTTTAATCTTTTTGACCAGATACTTTCTTGGTGGTTTATGTGTAGAAATCCTGTTAACTATGTATGGATTGTTTTTCTTATTTATACTTATCTAACACTTGTTTTTAATTGATCAGAATTATTGAGTTATTATTTGAATTTTTATATTTGAATAAAAGAATTAGTACTGCATGACTTCTTACTTGGTTGATTATCACCAGCTTAGAATAATTTCTGTATCTTGCGATGCAAGAAAATTGTTGCAGAAACAAGGACAGTTAATTTCTAGAAAAATATATTAAAAATTTTTTCTTACTTGCTATACCAGGACACCATCCAAGAATAGAAAATATTTAAAAATTAATTATATATACTTCTCTCAGTAAAACTTGTTTTAATATGTAATAGGGTGTTTTTGTTATCAAAACAATATGGATATTGTGATATAAATTGTATGAATTTATTGAGGATAAAACATTTGCGCACAATTTAAAATTGTTCATAAACTATGACATTAATTTTGTACTACATCTTGACATTTTTTTTATGTGTTTAGTGACAAAAACAATGAGTAGTCACTACCTACACATCCCAAGTCCCATGACGTTTGTAGTATGTATGGTCATTTCTAGCTTACACTACAGCACAGAATTGCACCAGCATCTTCTATTCACCAGATGTCCAACACAGTCTTATGGCAGTGTGTTCTGCTTTTCTGTTAAAGCTTGATGCAGTTCTGGAATGGTCCCAGGAGTATAAGGGTGCTGTCTGAGAGAACTCATCCAAGACATTTTCTATGGAGTTTAGCTTGTGGGGGCTAAGCAGGCCATAGAAGATACTGGATATCTTTCTCTTGGAGGTGGTTTACATGGGCTTTTGCATTATCATCAATAAATGAATTGATTACCATGAAAAAAAAACAGCAGGTCTATTGATCTCATCCAAGTAGTTCTAGCCTATAACTGTTCCATTATGGAGAATGGATTCTCTTTTGTGATCACATGACACAGTACTCTAGGCTGGAATACTGCCATCCCTAAAATGTTTCTTTCTAACACATGTAAATGACCATCAGCAAAGTGAAGGTAGAATTTATTTTCATCAGAGAAGAGAACCTGGCTTTAGTGTGGCAAAATTTAGAGCAAATAAGACCTAGCTGACTCTAACCTTACCTTATGATGTGCTAGAGTTAAGCTACATGAAATATCAGGTATCAAGATGTAGGTTAGCAGTGTAGCTGATTTTGGTTTGGTTAGAGATACACATTTCACAGATCTACCACTAAGGAACATGCCAAGATAGTGTAGTTAGATTGAGCTAGATAGGTTATGTAATGGTTATTATTATAGTCAATACTGCAGTAGCACTTGTTGCCGTACTCCAGCTATGGCTAGCTATTGCTGCTCATAAGTAAGTCATCATCAATGTGCCAAAAACTCTCAGTTCACTGACTTCATTATGAGAACAATCATGATGTTATACTCAATTTGACCATTGTTATGCACATTTCAAATTACTTAACAGTGGTGTGACTTTTGTAGGTTCACTCCACCCAGAGACAAAGCACTACATAGCATGGACAAAGAGAATAGTCACATGAGTTAAAGCTTGGGTTGAAAAAGAGTTGAAAGATCATATATTATCTTCTAAAATGGCTAAGGTGACTGTAGGTAATCATATAAGCAGTTTCATACAAAATATTTTTTTATTGTTTTTTCAGTGAAAAATAAATTCTGAAAATTGACTGGCACAAGTTCTCACATGCACTTTGATAGCAGTCAGTTCACTAAGATTTACAAATTGTCCACAAGTTTCATTTATTTGTTTCAACTCCAGTTATCATTTGCATCCTTAAAACTGAGAACATTGATCTAGTAGGCACTTGAAATAAGCCATTGTTTATTATATTATTTATAACGCATCAACTTTTTTTTTTAAAGCTGGAATGAATGGCTGACATTTTCAGTGAAATACAGTGATCTTCCTAGGAATTCTGTGTTGGCACTTACCATCTGGGATATTTATGGGACCAATAAATCGTTACCTGTTGGAGGTACAGTGGTATCTCTTTTTGGTAAACGAGGGTGAGTTTTTATATTATATGTTATAAACAGAGGCAGCAGAACCAGGGGAGGGGCACCAGGGTCATGCCCCACCCCCTTCCCCCGGATGGACATGCCACCCACACACACACACACACACACTAGTTAAGTATTCAAGGGATTTTTCATTTTAGTTACTTTCCCATTCAATACTGTGTTATTAAATAGACATTTCCTTTCATTTTGAACTCTAGTTTAATTTAAAGTTTTAAAAAATATATAAATAAATACATATTTCTTCAGATTTTTATTTTTGATTAAAATTAATAAAACACGGAAAATGGCTCGTGTCTCTTGTGCTTCCCCTGTTTTAAAGATTACCCTGATTATAAGTGATGATAGATTTTTATTGAAAACAAAAAAAACCTGGTAAGCACTAGGGATGTGCTGATTAATTGGCAGTTAGTTAACCAGCCTAATTGACTACTTTGTTGATGAATGGATTGGCTGATTATTTGGCTTCAGAAAAGCAAATGGAATACTTTTATTTTTTGTCAGAAAGAACTGAAATTTTGCTCCTCTCTGTGTTTGTTATATTACACCAAGTTTTATCAGCAAATCAATTTATCCAGATTAACATTTAACCAGCGGCATTAATCTGGCTTGAAGTTGGAGGTAGGGGAGCCAAGAAGGTAAATCACACAAACATGCATTCAATTATCACCACTTTTACACTCACATAAGCTATATCCATATACATTTAGTGCAGTTTGGTGGGGGGTTGCAATATCTTGTGTTTGGAGCAATTTATCCTCACTTTCTTTTCAGCTTCAATCCAAGATTGTTGCCTCTGTACATAACTAGAAGGCAAAAAAAAAGAGTAATACTGGTCTAAAAATGCAATTAAAAATTCAACACATTTATGAGACTTAAGTTTATATGAAAAAAATTTTGTAATGGAAATTGAAATCTTCAGAAGTTTAATGTTACTTAATCAATGTAGATATATCCAATTTCTAATTAATACATAACTAGGTGAATTTAAAAGCCAAAATATTAAAAAGTAATAGTGTTTTACAAACATAGATTAAAAGTTCACCACATTTATGAAACTTCTAAAGGTTGTCAAAAATGATGACAATTTCTTACATGAAATAAAAAGCTTAAGGATAACTAATTATCATACCATTTCCAAATCCAGAGTATTGCATAACTATGTGAAAACTTAAAGTGTCAAAAGTGTAACTTAGTATTTCATGTCAAAAGCTTTTACATTCTAATGCAGAAACATTAACTCATCATCACTTTTTGCATTGAGGTGGTGCACATAAATGCACCTTAGCCTGCTTTTTCAGTCTTGAATTGGAGAATATTTCTTTTATTCCATAACAAAGGAATACTACCATGCCTGAGTGGTAGGGACAAGTTAAAGTTTTCCTTGATTTCTTTCTCTGTAACACCTTTATTTCTGTTTTAGTTCTTGAGGATTTGCATTTTGATTTTCTATTATTATTTTTTCATGGCAGTGTTAGCATCCAGAAACTATCACTATTGATTAAGCAACTGAAGTTTGTAGTAAATCTGGATCATCAAGACTTGTATCAGAGTCTGCAATTGCATTTCCTTTGGAACTTTTCTTAAGCTTGTTGTCTTCTATTTCAATTTCTTATATCAACCAATGTCTTACTCTACACATATTCATGTTCTTACTTTGGAATTTCAGTTTGAAGCGAGAGTCTAAGCATGTGGAAATACAGGGTTTCTTATTTTCCAAATATTTATGTAAACAAACACCTTTACACAATTACTTTTAGCTGATCCATAATTGTGAAGATTTATTCAAAAGTAGTGTTAGTGGTAGTTTTATCTAGGAAGACTTCTGTGGCTAAAATTGACAGAGATATAACAAAAATTTTGCAATGATCTGACTAGCTCAGGAACTTTTGTGTTTTCTTTAAAGAGTTTTAAAAGCCAAAAAAATTTTTTCAGCTAAGCTCCACTGATCTGTAGATTGATTTGGAATATTATTGTCTACTGCATTTGCTACAATTGGACATCTTTGTTTCTGTATTATGTTCTAGCAGGTAGTTTGAGCTCTCTCAGTAGGTGAACACATCTGCAGAAGCCTGTGTTTGGCAACCTTCATTTGTATCTAAGATCATTTAGCTCTTATGAGACAGCAGGAGAATGACCAACTATCTCTTGATTAATATGAAAAATATCCATTACTGCTCATTGGCTAAATATGTCGTCATTAATGCATTGCTGTAGAGATACAACAAGAGAGTGATGGTAATCCAATTTTTAGAAGTCTAGCAACCTTGTTAGAAGCATTGTCCGTAAAGACTAAATAGACTCTCCAAAGCTATTTCCAGCCAAAATTGGCTCACTTATGTGGTTGGCTGTTGGCTGTATGTGCATTTTGGATGACTCCATGCTTTTCAAAATAAAGATGTTAGCCACTAACTGGTCATACTAAGAAATGGCATTCCAACAGCATTAGCTGTGTTAGTTTTTTCAAGCTATATTTGTCATTTCCTCTTATAGCATCTTTTGGAGTTTTTGGAAAATGTCATTGTACATATGTGGCATCACTGTTTGACTGAGAAAGATGTGTTGTGGTTTATTATAGTTTAGAATCAAGTGATTGAGTAACTTTATAAATTCTATATTTGCTACAACTGAGTAAGATTGCAAGTCAGCAGCCATTGCCTGTTATATTTTTTGATGAATGGCCGTGGCTTAAGAATTTTGATGTTTAACAGATTTTTCTTGTCAAGGGATTCTTCCTAGTCGTTTATTTATATAACCTAGTCTGGCTTTTTCAAGTTTTCTTTTTGCATAAGCATTTTTTATTTCTTGATTGCAAAGCTTCCATTTAGCTTTGATGAAATCTTTTGAATCACAAAATGTTTTCGAAAACATTTCTACCTTTAAAATATCTATGCCTATGCACTTACCTGGAAATGGACAGTATGTCAGTGGACGGTCAGCCTGCTGTAGTTTTAACTCCTAATTCCTCAGCTAAACAACATTTGAAAAAAACTGATCAGCTTCAATGTTCAATTTTTTAAATAACAACCAACAACAATATAGGTTCTATAACACGCATGATTAACTAAGTATTGTAGTGTCACTAACAAAGGCCCCTGCGCTTATCTACCATAGGTACTGTTAAAACAACAATGCTTGCTTTTCCTTGGCAGAAACTAAGTAGCTCTTATCACACTACACTTCCAGTTCATTCCTTACACTGCACATGGTACCTGGGTTCGGTATTACCCACAAGAGAAACAAGATCTTATTGGCAGCAGTAGCTTTTAGCCTGTTAATATTTTTTTATTAACAATTCTTAATCAGTCAACACAGATAATAATATTACTGAGAATAAATAAATAGGCAAAACAGTAAATAGAGACTTTTCATATCATGAAAATTAGACTTTATTGTTATACTGGTTGCTTACATTGGAATGTGCAAAACATATGCATCTTCAATAAGCAAAACAAAGTTTAGATCCATTTTTGTTTAAAAAAAAATTGCTTGTGTACAATATTGTAAGTAATTATGGAAGCATACAGGATATATGCAAATAATGAGTAATTGTAACTGAGATGTATATACATGTAATACATACACAATGCAATATTACATAAAACATACAGAAATGAATATGTTGTATAATGCATTACTATTTAGTATGTATACTCTTTGCTTTATATAGAACATGGCCCCCCCATGCTCCCACTTAGCTATTAAAGGATGAATATGGAATGTTGTTCCAAATATTTTGTAGCACTTTTTACAATTCATTCAAGGTATTTAGCTGTCTTTTGACTTTCTCAGTAGCCTTTTAACTCATATAGCCTCATTGATCTTCATATTAGGACTTTGTGTGGGCTAAGGCATCTTTGTGAATATTCCATCAGCCTCTTTACATTCCAGATAGATTTTCACTACATTGGCTCTATGCTTAGGGCCACTGTCATGTTGGAAGACGAATCCCTACCCAATGAGATGTCTTCCCAAGGGAATGGTATGATGGATGAGAATCTCCTGTACCTGTCAGCAGTCAGTATACTTTTGGTTTTATGCAAATTTCCAACACCCTTGGCTGATGTGCAGGGTACACTTGTGTTGATCCCTCTCCCCATGCTTTACTGTAGCTGTTGTACACTGACTGTTAAACCACTTACCAGCTTGCTTTCAAACAAACTGCCATCGATTATTTCCAAACAGTTTGAACTTGGACTCATTTAGAAAGAGCGCTTTTTGGTGATCCCACTGTTTCATTTCTGCTGCCCATTTTAGTCTTACTGTTTGGTTACCACTTCTCAGCCAAGGTTTATAGGGAACTACACATCCGTTGAGACCTCTTCACACTAATATGTATCTTACTGTTTTTGAAGAAGCATTAGTACCTGTTCTTGCAGTTTGGTCATTTGCAAGATCTCTACTGGCTCGTCATCTATCACATAGATACATACCCTGAGGCATTTAGCATCACTTTTGAGAGTTTGGGCTTTTTACCCCATTCAAGTCTATTGTCAACAGTATCAGTTTTGTGTATCTTCCTCAGAGTCTTGTATACAGCTCCTTTTGAAACATGAAGTCAGTTTGCAATATGTCACATGAGGTATCCTTTACTAGCTAAGTCTCTGATTTCTATATGCTTGTCATATGATATTTCTTTCCAGGAGCCATAGTATTCACCACACATCCACCACACTACAATGATATCACTGCCTATACTTTCATAGTCTTCCTGTATGTTGGCACTTTCTGATTGCTTGCATGACAACCAATCACTACGTACTATGGCATGACTGTATTATGGAGCATTTCATTTTTACACACGAGATAACCCAGTTTTTCCTCTTTTTTCCATAATTACTTTCAGTACTGTAAATATAAATTTACACTGCAAGAGAATATTCTAATAGTAATGTAGTGCAATTTGGGCACTTCATGCTATGATGATCTTTTATTTCAATCATTTTTTAAATATTTTTCAAAGTGTAAGTATTTGTACGTGTCTTTATTTGTTTATTATTTTTCTAGCAAAGCAGTATATTAGCAGATTATTCAATATATCACAAGTTCAAGGTTTATATGAACTAAGCAATTCTGGGTGTTTTTACCCTAATTTTCTTTAGCAAATAAATGTTTATTGTTAAGATTCTAGGCAACTGAATACAATTTGGGCACTCATGTGCACATCTGTCTCAGTGTGGAAAGAGAAAAGGTTTAGGCCTATTTATTGTCTTACTAAAGATGATATTTTGTGTACAGAAGTAAATTTATGGTTTCTCAGTAAGAGCAAGTAAAAAATTCTGTTATGAATTCTACTTATTGGCCAATTATCTCAGCCAATTAATAATCTGTAATCAGCCATTTTGATAATTGGCACATCTATAGCAAGCAGTTGAAAAGGAGTAGCACCAAAAAAAATGATTATCTAAAAAAAAAATAAGTTGTTTTACTCAATTGTTTTGCTTTTATTAAATCAATTTTTTCTTATACAGTATTTCCCATAGAACTATTTCCCTTCCCTAGAACATCCAAGAGGAGATAATCATTTTTGTTTAGCATTACTTTTGTTCATTTATAGCACACATTTTTTAATATTTTTAATTTTATTTCTTATTTACATTGTATGATTAAAACAAAGTAAATGTAAACAAACAAAATACAAGGTATATTTTAGAATCTGATACATAATTAAAATAATATAAATCAAAAGAAATTTAAACTAATACTTGGATTAGACAAATTTCAGGTAGGACAGGTTTCACAGATAATCTTAAAGAAACAGCAGAATCTACTGATAACTCAACTCATAGCAAAAAAAAAAAAAATTGTAACAAGTTTAGTTAACAATATGGTTTATATGCTGCAAGGTCCCCAAGGAACAGACATGATTATCAATTTTTATTTCACTCTTAACCAATATCACCAGTAATTTATTTCATGCATTTACAATTCCATGAGTATTACTAAAATTAATTGTTGTAGTATCAAGTAATTTGACACTTTAGATAGTATTTGTAACTATAGATAGCAGAAAAAAATTGTATCCCACTAGACTCCCTAGTATTTGTGTTGATCTGTTTATTTAACAAACTCATGGGTGAGGAGTGATATGGATATCATTACAAAGTGTTATATTAATGAGAAAGGGAGTATGTATGCCAGCCTTTATAACTCACCCTGTACTGAATAATACAGATTTGAAGGGTAATGGGGATGCACATGCCAGAAGGTTAAACTAAGAAATTTTTTTCCTGAAAAATATTTTTGTTATGAACCAAAAAAAAAAGTTCTTATTCTTAAATTCTTTATTCTTTTTTAATTACAAATAACTGAATATTTAAATATTTTAGATACAATTTGAGTGGTAGCATGAGTGATTGCTGCTGAGTTCTATATACTGATTCTTTATCCTTCTAGAACATTTCGACAGGGTATGCATGACCTGAGGGTTTGGCCACGAGTGACAGCAAATCCTGTTGTTTCTTCCACTACACCTGGAAAGTCTACCGACAGAAATGACCAAATGAGCAAGTTGTTAAAGGTAATCATTGGACTTTATTGCACAAAATACACTATGTACAAGTTAAATTTTATATTCACAGACATAAGCCAAAATATATTCTTTTGCTTATCAGTAGCATTTTCAGAAGCACTGATCAGTTATTTGCAGTTGCTAGGTAACCAGGTGCTATATATTCTTTTATTTGCAAATACTTAATTAGCTTGCTTGTGTATAGCTTATGCATAAAACTAGTGGATCTGTTTAGAAGTAATTTAAAGCAATGATGTTTTGTTAAAAAATAAAAATGTGTTCATATTAAGGAGAAGCAGTCTCATATCTCATTACTTGCTATTTCCTCACACATGGGATGTATGAAATGTGGTAACAGTACTAGATATACTGACTGTTTTTGTTATATTAGGATATTCTCTTTTTTACTGATTTGCATATCCTACAGAAACAAGGAGGGAGGGAGGGAAACAGTAAACTAAAAAAAATGCATTTGCTTCATACAGATATGATTAAAATAAACAAACAATGTTTAGGAATTTTATTTCACAGGAAATTTTTTTTCAAAGATGTCCAATATAAAGTTATTTTAGAGCTTTAGCAGTTTGCTTTAATATTCTTTCTTTCTTTTAAATCAATCAATCAATTTTTTTTGAGCTTGCATCATCATCATCTGTAGATTCTTGCCTCGATGTGACAACAGCTTGGAGTACCTAGATTTTGTTATCTGATTAGTCTTTAAAGAGGTACCAAAATCTTCAATGCCATTGTTACTATTTTCAGCTGAGTAAGAAATACCGAGATGGCCACATGGTTAAAGTGGATTGGTTGGATAGGTTGACTTTTCGGGAGATTGAAATGGTTAATGAACAACAAAAACGTGATTCAAACTTCATGTATTTGATGATTGAATTTCCCAATATTCATTTTGACAAGACAGAATTCTCAGTAGTTTATTTTGAAAAGGTTAGTTTTAATTTATTAAAAAATTCTTTCTTTCTTTTTAATTTTGGATATTAAGTCAAAAGTATATTTTTAGTTTTAAAATATCAATACATTTTAAATGTTAGTTTAATTTACAATATGCTCTTTTAGTTTGTATCACTGTTGTTTTTATTTTTTGATATTATTTTAATGTTTTATGCTTTTTAGTTAACTTATATAACTTCTGTTAAAATGGTAATTTAAGTTATAGTTTCAGGATAAAACTCAGCTTGCACTTAGTTTTAGGGAATTTTATACAAAAAATATTGGTTTTTTTCTTGTAAATGTTTTAGTAAAATCTTAATAAGTATTCTGCATAGTTGAACAAATTGAATAATAGTTAGAATTAATTTATTTTGTAGCAGTTATCTTATTTAAGGGTTTTATTTGTGAAGTAATCTAAACTGTTGCACAGTAATCTCCTTTCTAACTATTGTTCAAAATATAAATTAAATTCTTTGATTTAAAAGAAAATTAATGTTTTTTTTTTTACATTTTGCTTTGTATCAGTAATTATTCTTCAACTGACACTATAATAAATGTTAATATTGAAATTTGTAAAAAGAACAAACAAAAACTGGTGATCTTTTAAAGAGAAACAATAATAATAATAATAATAATAATAATAATAATAATAATAATAATATAATAATAATAATAAATAGTGCTATTTTGCAATTAAAAAGTAATAGGAGAAAAAAACCAACTTATTATTTGTCACCCATGTATATTAATATTTTAACACACTTTTTGTTAGGATTTTTGGTAATAAATATCTCAAATTTATTTTTTATTTTTAATTTTATTTAAAGAATATTATTCTTTTCTAGAATGGTGATAAGCCATACCAATTTAGAACCCATGCTGAAATAGTGACTGTTCCTGATCCAGAAATTATGCTGGTATGTGTTTTGATTTAATGTTGTAATCTTCAGAAACAGCACTGGGTGCACACACTATGTGTCGCCGCCACTCTTTCTAAAACACAATCATTTCTACATGTGGAGCCTTAAATGCTAATGCATGATTGTTTGTAGATGTGTAAATAGTGTTTAACTATCAAAAATAGATTGGTGTGCAGTTGAACATTGAACTACCAAGAAAATTTATTGATTCCGGGTTTCTAATGTTATGATCTGATCTACCAAAAATTGATTGATTTGAGATCTGTAAAGTTGAGCCAGGAGCTACTAAAGCATGATCATATTTAGATCTGTAAAGTCAAATCATATCTTCATTTATTTATTTATTTTTTAAAAATTTTATTAGGAAAATTTAGTTGAAAGCAAGCACCACAAGTTAGCAAGAAGCCTTCGTCGAGGACCAACAGACAGAGACATAAAACCTGATGCCAAGACTCGAGATTTGTTGAATGTAAGTTATTTCAGTTGATTTCTTTTAATCCTTAAAATGTTAAAAAAAAGTCTATCTTTTCTTAAAAAACTGAGAAGAGATTTAAATCTGCTTTAACAAGCACTTTGTGCCTAAACAAACTTCATTTTCATGTCATTGCATTTTGACATATTTGTGTATCTAAATGAACAGAAATATACATATATATTTTTGTTGTTGTCACAAAAGGAAGATTTAAACCCTGTCATCTAAAGTTTAGGTGGGTTTATGGTGTGGAGATGAGGGAATTAGATTTTGACCCTGTGGGTGGAGAATAAGAGGACAGAGAAAGTTGGGGAGTGAATTGATGTCCAGACTGGAGAGTTCTTACATATTGTTTGAATTATTTAAAACCATGTATCTGATTTGGAAGTCTGAAAAAAATATTTTGAAAGTCAAAACAAAATTTGTTTCAAAGTTTTTGATAAAAATTAAGTATCTCTAACATTAAAAAAAAATGTTTTTTAAAGTATTTTCTGATATGTACAGTGGTGGCCAGAATTATTGCATCACCTGTGAAATAATTTTGCTTCAGTAATTATATCACAAGCATACGGCTAACCTCTGACCTTCTTGATTTAGAAAACTGAAACCAGGGGACATCTTCTGGTGGCTGCCTTCTGTGTCAGCATTGGCATGCAGACCCAAGAAGAATTTTACCATGCCTAATGAATGCACTGTTTAAACATGTTATTTCTTATTCCAGTCAACACAATATACTGCTTAATTACTCCATAGAAATTACTACACTAAGGATGTTTAGTACAGAGGTCCAGTAAAAATCGAAACAAGGTTTGATTGCCTTTATGACACAATGACCCAGTCGATATTTAACTGTTTACAAACCAATAAGTTTGGCCACCTCTATAAACGAGCTGTCTGTCTGTCAATCCAATATCCTTCTTTTGTAATTTTCCATTAGGGTTTCATCACTCTTTATCTGACCTTAGTTTTAAATTGTAGGCAATATGCAGTTATCCACCAACAAAAGCCCTCACTTCAGAAGAGCAAGACTTGGTGTGGAAATTTCGCTTTTACTTGTCTAACCAGAAAAAGGTAAAAAGACATTCAACTTTGCAGCAGCACTTCTAGTTTTTTTTAGTGTTCAGTTTACAAATGCCTAGTTCTGCATTTTATAATATATTTTGTTGTAAGAAACGTTTATATTACAACCAATGGTTTTTTTTTTTTAAATCCTGGTGCCAGGAAACTCTGCTTACTGAGACTTATTTTTCAGATTTTTAATAAAAAAATCATTTCTAATTAGGAATCAATATAGATGTTGACCAAAATTATTTTTACAATATTCATAGAGAGTTTGTGATCAGTGTTTGAAGCCACGCAGCACCAGTGTCCATACTTGTGAACTCACCAGTGAAATATTTTATACTTCATGCATAAATTACTCTACTTGTGCCTATAGTTAACTGTATGTAAGCAGGGACTGTCTACCTTTATACCTGATGACTTATGTTATTGGTGGGTCCACAAGTATGGCTAACAGAGAGAGGGAGAGGGCACACACACTAACTTATGGGCACTTCAATTATGCCAATTGCGGCTGTATTGTATACAGTTTATAATCCACGAAGCACTGAACATTGGATCTTCAATAGAATAGATTTTATGAGTTGGTAGTTTAAAGAATATACATTTTGTATTAAATTTCTTTTTAAAAAATAAGAGAATTTTGGGGAGCTTTAGTGAATCACTGGTTACTAAGACTTCACTGAACAACTTGCACACATGTAAGCAGTGGGAAAAATGTTTGGTTGCTTATCTCAGTTCTATATCTTTTGCTCAGCTCTTAAACATCAGTTATTTTAAAATATAATTTTTATGTAGGTCATTTATTTTTTAAAGATGAAGTCTTCCTACTTCGTTTAGGTCTGAAGCTTTACATAGCGTATCTGGCACGGGGACGTACTTTCACAACCCCCTTTTTAGCTGATAATAGCTCTCACCCTCAGTGCTAAATCTTGGCCATGATTTCTTTGTCAAACATGCATACATAACTGCTGCTGCTGCTTTCATTTTACATTTTAAAGAATCTGTGGAAATTTTAATAAAATACCCTGATTTGAAAGAGACAGTCTTTTAATACATTTGTGCTCACTCTTCTCCTCGTGTGTGTGGTGGGAATTATTTTATTAACTCTGCTCCAGACATACTACACTGTGGCTTTATAGTCGAATATTTTCTTCTCTGATTTAGAAAATGACTTGTTTAAACTGAAAGCTTTTTTTTTTTGTTTTCTCTGATTAAAGCAGCAGTTTTATTTTTAATTTATCTTTGAATTCCATTTGGAAAAATATGTTTTAATTTGATAGAAGAGAAAAAGTCATCCATACTCACTGGTTACGGTAGAAACTGCAGTCGTATTTCTGATGGGTGGTGCGATGGTTTCTCTCGCTCCTTCGTACTGCTAATCAGATGAGTTCTAATGACTCCCTCAATCACTGCTACTCAGTCTGCAGAGCACCTCAACTACTTCTTCCATTCCTACAGTAATGTGCTCTCTCTTAATTGGTTTACTGCACACAAAAGACGTTTTGAGTACTGTAGCATTTAAACCTTTGATGATTTTAATTGGTACACATTTTAAAAGTAACTAATATAAATAATGTCTCTTCTCTGTTGGTCTCTGTCTGTTCACCAGCTGGCCACTTGGGTTTTCTCTGGGCTTTGTTTTCCTTCCACATCTAAAAATAAAATGTTCTTGTAGAGCCTTTCTGCACCCTAACAGCTTTCCAGTTGTCTTGTGCATAACTGCTACTGAAGCACAGAAAAGCAGGTGAAGGAACATCGTTGGCAGTATCATCTTTAGTTGTGAAGGACAACAACAATAAATTAATGTATACAGTTGATATGTATATTAGTTGCAACAATTTTCAGGGAACAAATTTTTTTCCTCTTCGACATCTGTTAATTGTGACAGTTGAGGCAGAACTTGTTTTCAGGGATGCAACATACCGTGAAGAAATTTTGGTTAGGTGGCAGTGCCACGATAATGCAAAAGCAACATCTTCAGAAGAGTCCTGCAATTAATGGACACATCTCATGTTGTTTGCAGATATGCAACCTGAGGCAGTGAACATTAAAGTGACTTGTATGACTAGCAGATGGTTTGCAATGGACTAGAAGTGTGTGCTCTTGTTAAGTGTTTACATTTTTTATGGTCCACAGATTTTGAGAAAAAAAAAACAACCTCTGACTCAAAACTGCATAACTAGGCCCAAAAACCCAAACAGCTGCCAGTTCTTCTTACTCTTAATCTGACGCTGGAGTAGCTGTGGTTAAGATAAATTCTGTAACTACATAATTGCTTCAAGGTCATGGCAGACACTCAACATCTAATGTGGCTGCAAAACAAAAACACAAAGCTTTTGTTTAGTAATTAAATTCATTTGCTGCAAGCTTTTAAGGAGCCCGTATAAAAACAAACATCAGTCGCTGCTTATTTTGACATGCAAAAATCTACAACTCACTGCCTAGTTAAGAACAAGGAAGCCATCCCAGCTAAGTATGGTGAAGCTGATCTAATGTCAGAAGGAAGTGGACGCAAGCCAGCAAAGAACCAGAAGTGGGGGTGCATTGTACCTTCATTCCAGCACAAACTCGCTCAAAGTGTTTGCTTGTCTGGTGGGCAATTGAATGAGAATGCACATCCATTCTGACAGCTGGTTAACGAGGTGGAAGTGGTAGCACAGCATTGGTTTTAAGAAAGAATATGGTGAGAAACAAACTGCTGTTTTGTCTTCTACTTCAACATGGAAGGATGAGGTGATACTGGAGATATGGTAACCATTTCCCAATATGACATATATTGCTAGTGAGACTCAGCTGTCTTTTCATGATTTTTCTGATCATGGTCATACTTTACACAATGTGAAGGTCATTGGTGACTAAAAAAAAAGGCAATGGACCATGCAGTCTTATTCTCTGTACAAACATTTATGACAGCAATAAACTTCTGATGATTGAAAAAGTAAGATGTACTCAGGCTTTCTCTAAAAACATGATAGAACTGCCACTGAAGTACAAAAAATAAAAAAATTGCATGGATGACTTTTGCAATTTTTCTGAACTGTCTTCAGAAATGGGATGCAACCTTTGTTTGTATGGTCAACACATCTGTCTGTTTCTCAAATACCCTGCCACCCACCCACTGAATGTTCATCTTACTAACATCACATGAAGATTTTGCCTCTGAACACAACATCTGTCGTGCAACTGCTGGACATGGGAATCATTAGAAAACATTACAGCTACTACCAATCTAGACTCAGTGCTAGAATTGTGGCTGCATTGGATGTTGATTAAAGTTTTCATGCTGTGGATGTAGCCAAACAGACTATACTTCTGGATAAATTTCTTGATTTACAAGGACTGGAAGGTTATTAAGCAGGGTACAAATTCAATAGCAGACTGACTTTGGTTGAGTGTTTTCATTTTGATTCTTTGATTTAGTCCAGTGTAAATTGAGAGGGGATGCAACCATAGTTTTAAGAAGCCTTCTGATTCTTTTCTACCAAAGTATTCTGTATTGAGTTTTTTATTGAGCTTTTAATCATTATATTTTTGCACTGTAACCTCATTAATTGTCAAACAATGCCCTGAGGGAATAGCATGGCATTGCAGAATGTTATATCTTTCGTTTGTAAGAATCCCATCAATTTTTAATAATCAAGTCACTAATAAACAACCCTTTTATTCACATTTCCACCATCATGCTTAATTGTAAGACAAAGAACCAAATGTTTCAAACTACCTCTCATCTTTGCCCCAAGGTGTAGTTCTGATATGGTTTAGCCCAGTCAAGTCTCTCTCTCTTATTACCAGATTTAAGAAAGATCTTTTTAGCTGCTACTTCGCCAATCAATCAAATCTCCTGAACTGCTGTTAGGTGATAGAGGTTGAAATTCTGACTGTTGCAACAGAATTGGGGTCAGCAGTTTATTGGCTACTTGTCAAGAAAGGATTTGCTCTCAACTTTTGAACCAGCAACCCATCTTCCTATGTTATTGTTTTTTTCTGTCCTTTTTATCCCTTTTAGATCATGGCTGAGCCAGCTGACTTCATTTTAATGTTGTTTGTCCACCACCTGTTGTAACTCTAACCTTCTCCATGATTTTCTGCTGGGAGTTAGCTATATTAAGAGAAAGCCTTGTTTTGTTTGGAATTTTGTTTTTAGGAGTCATTTTCATCTGTCAAACAAAGCAATAGCAAACATCAGTAATGACATCCATTAATATTTATGTAAAAGAATATTATGAACTAACAATATTCAAATTATTAATAAGAAATTATGCTAGATGAACATAATAACATGCTTTGGGTATGAACAATGTTTTTATGATGATAATTTTAAGTGCAAGTGTACATATATTGGTATTGGGTGACTTTAATGCCTACAAAGCTGAGTAAAAGATAACAGAGATTAATTTTTACAAATTATTTACATTGTTTTTTAAATTTAGGCTTTGACAAAGTTTCTGAAGTGTGTGAATTGGAACCTTCCTCAAGAGGTGAAGCAAGCACTAGAGTTGCTGTTAAAGTGGAGCCCGATGGATGTAGAAGATGCTCTGGAGCTGTTGACTCCTGCTTTTACTCATCCAGCTGTCAGAAAGTATGCTGTGTCCCGCTTGTGTCAGGCAGAAGATGAGGTATGTTAAGTAGTCTACACTGGTCCCTGTATTGGCATTTTGTTTGTATTACTATGACTCAGGTTTCCTGTAACTTTAGTAAACAATGAATACATTATGTCTTTATGCACACTTGATTCTGTGATTATTGCTGCCAAAGAAATATTTCGTACATTAAGCAGTTTATTAGTGCATATAGTTAGATGTGAATGGTGTGATAATCCCATGGTCAGTCTACTAGACTGCTACGGTCAAAGGCCCACAAGGATTTGAACTCAGTTTAGTGTGCCTTCCTGGCATGGTTTGCTCCAGTTTTCTGCCATATCTAAAAATGAAGAGTTTCAGTATGAATTTTTGGTAGTTTTATTCCTGGGTAGCATGGAAGGATTATTGGACGCCCACCACGGAAGTGCCTTTTTGCCCTAGTATATCTTGAATCATGAATGTCATCCAGAACAATTGACCCCCAAATTATGGATAGTTTAAGACGGTAGTTAGTTAGATGTACATTAACAGTTGATTGGTAGAAAATTTAAAAAACAAAAAGAAATGTTTTACATCAAGCAGACCTTGAACTTTGACCATCAAGACTTTTTTCATCAAATAACCTTTTTTATTTTTATTGCTGAGTCTACACTTGTGTGTGTGTGTGTGTTTAATGATATATAGATTAGAGATCTAAAAGCTAAATAGATCTGAATAGTTACATGTGCTGTTTTTATATGCAGCCATTATCATTTAATACATTTCTTGTAAAAAATTTTCTTTGGTTTGTGTATCCATTTTTTAAAAAAAACTTTGTTTAGCTGTTTTAAAAAAAGGATAACACCCTTCTTTTCTTAATAATATTAATCTTAAGTTCCAGATCATCTCTTCTGAATTCTTCACAATTGAATTGTAAATAAAATCAAACTTGATGTAAAACAATCACAGAAACTTATATACTTCTAATGACAACCCCAGCCATGGTGATGGACTGTGCATTCGATACAAAAGAAAAAAATCTAAATGTTTTACTGTATTTTATTGATTTCCAGGAGATGAATAAATTTACAAGACTTTTCTTCCCCTCCCTATGTGATAGCAATGTTCCATTTGGGATCAAATGTTTACATTGCTTTTTTCTGCATTTGGCTTTTCAAGTGAAGTATATTAAAATCATCCTGATAATTGTCTGGATTAAGAGGACACAAACGATTATTTTTGTGCAGTAAAATTGTATCATAAAGTTTTGTTTTTTTTAGATTTCTTATTTTGTACTAATATCTTTCCTCTTCTCCCACACCCTATACCCATTCCAGGATCTTCTTCTCTACCTTCTGCAGCTAGTTCAGACACTAAAGAATGAAAATTATGAAGAAATAAAAAAGGCCCTGGATACACCACTTCCGAGAAGGGAGACTGCAAGCTTGGCAGAGGGCATCAGTACTCAGGATAAGGAAAGGTGAGAGGGATGAAAATGCACCTGGAAGTTTATTTATCTATATTCCTGACTCTAGATTGTAGCACATATTTTAGAATCACAAGAAAATTATTACAATCACAATATTTATAAAAGTATGTTTTTTCCAGATAAACTATCAACAAAAAACTTAAGAGATCAATCAAATGAAAAATGAATTCAACACAAATTATAACATTATAAACTTTCATAATTTGTTTCTTTTATTTTTTAAAAGAAAGATTATTCATAAAAGAACTCAATTTATGTTTATTTTTAAGAGTTTTTTTTTTTACATTTATAGTAAAATTTCATACTTAAGTTTGTTAAAATTTATGCAAAATTTTCCGACAGCAAATATTTCTCCTTTGTTGTTTTGGCTGTAAAATTGCTAGCAAGTTTACCTCCTCCATTAACAATGGAAGTTGTTTTCATTTTCACCCACCAATAACAACAACCTCATTTATCTCAAGAGCATCAAGTTATGCTGTGTGTACTTGAAGGTCTCAGAGTGTAGACTCCATTTTAGATGCTTTGGGAGGATCAACAAAGCAAGAAGAAAGTCCAGAGAGCAAATTGGAGAAAGAAGTAAGTAATATTATTGTAAATGTACTGCATTATTTAGTAGTCTGTGGCAAAAATTAGCAGCATATATCTAAATTTTCAAATGTCAGACAAATGAGTGCTTGTTCACTTAAATTTCACACAAGTGATTTCTTTTTTCATTGCTATTTGAAAAGTTTTTTTTTTTTAGTATATACACACCTAATTTAATGAAGTAGTAGTCTTTACTAATCAAAAGCATCTCACCTGTCATTCAGGGATGTTGCTTTTTACTGTCTCCTACTTTGCTAAATACATTTACCTTCAGTTCTCACCCTGTTGTTTTTGCTCTGATGTTTCTTCATGTTGTTTTATACTAGTATTTTCTTTGTTTCTGATGCTCTGAAATGATATGTTGAGACCTTGGTTGTGAATTGGAAAGAAGTACATTGTGCTAATTTATTGTGCATGCAGTTCATGAACAAATTAGTACTTTCAAAATGGATACCAAAGCAGTTACAGGAGTTTTGAGGTCTGTGCCTGCAACACAGTAGCTCTATAACCATCAAGCTTTCTTCCTGGCAAGGAAATTTGTAGACAAAATTTTGCCAAGACTTCATCCCTGTTTTATGTTGGATATTTACAGACATTACAAGGCTAGTTCGTTCATTTTTCATCACCTTATTTACTAGTAAAACAACCAACTAAATGAACCAATTTTATCAGTCTTTTCCTCTTGAAATCTAGATTCATTAGTAGTTTTACTATAATATAATGATGGGAAAAGCCCACAATATCTCTGTTCTTAACAGGGATGCTTATTTTGTAATTGGATGCTATTCTGAAGAACCATTCATTTTTCTGGCTTTTGTTTTGCTCACTTCCTACAGGTCTTATATGAACAATCCAAACATTATCACCATGTTTGAGATTATTAAGGGGGAATAATTTGGATCTTCACAAGGTCTGATAAGAAACATTGCTTGCTTTCCCATTTGCCTATATAAAATAATGCATGCTCTTTTGTTTTTAATATATTTAGAGAAAATTAATTAATTAGATGTTGTACTTTCTAGGAATAACACAGTTTTGCATTTTTTCAATCTGTTTCAGATGGATTTAGCAACATTTCTTATATCACGTGCATGTAGCAATTCAACATTAGCTAACTACTTGTACTGGTAAGTAAATCTGGTGATTGTTGTTTTTCAAGTTCACATCATTATTAATTAATTTATTTATGAAAAACATTTACTAATGTATCATGTCCTAATGCAAGATAATTAAATATACATAATTCTGTTTTAAAAATTTGTTTTTTTAAATATAAACTCCTGACTCTTACTACTGAATCAGGCTGGACGACGGTACTAGGTAAACTTAATGAATAAATGGCTGAGAAGTAGGTATTGGAGGCAATAGTTCAAGATAGCTAGACTAGTATTCTTGTGCTATAATAGTTTCCCTATTTTAAATCTAGGACATCTCCATGTATAAATACCTCAAACATCAGGTGAAAATTGTACTAAAGTAGAAAACCGAAAATCTCTTAGCTGTTTTGCTGCTGCAGGCCACTTTTTGTGGCCAAGATAGCATTATTGAAAACTTTGGTAAGCCCAGCATTGTGGCCTGCCAGAGTTGTAAAACAGCCACTTTGATTCATTAATAGCAAGTTTTTATTACATAACTTGACTCATACCAAAACTTGATAAAAGAGTGTTTTTGATTGGTTTACACAAGAAAAATTTAGCAGCAAAACAGTTATTAACTTTTGTTTTACTATTATTATGTAGGTACTTGATGGTTGAGGTGGAAGATCAGGTAGCTTCAAAGGATACTGAGGATGATAGTAACATGTACCTGCTCGTGATGAGACGCTTCAGCCATGCTCTCAATAAGGTTTGTTGTCATTTTCATGGGAATGAAAATCTGTATTTGAAATATTCATCACATAGAAAATTTGTTCAACTCTTTTTTTTTGCCATTTAAATGACCAGTGCAGATGGAATATTTGAGTACAGATTTGCTGAAATATCAAATGCTATTATTACCATGGCAATGTAATAAAACCAGCTCTATATTTAATGTTTTTATTTAGCATGCTAAAAATATGCTGTTTTTATTGTAAATTTTTCCATCTTTGTGGAACAAACAAATCCATCTCAGGAGAGCAGCCCCAATTAGAAATGATCGTCTTGCAGCTTTCTTTTAGGGTGCATTGACTTTTTCTGTTTTAAAGGGTGGAAATGATTGCCGTCTGAGACGGTCTGTTCTCAGCCGCCAGCGTGTCTTTATGGACCGTCTAGTGTCTCTCGTGAAGATGGTGGCGAGGGAAGGTGGTAACAGGAAGAAGAAGGTATTTTCTGTTTCCAAATGATGATTACTGGTAAATTAATTTAAGCCATGTTTATTAATGCAGTTGTTAAATATGGACATTTTTTTCTTGATAGTTTCAGTCACAATTAAGTAGTTAGCATAGTATGTAGTGGGAAATTTGATTATTCAGGCAGATAGGCCAATTTCACATGGGGATTGAACCATTATTAATGATTAGCTTAAAAAATTTTGGTTATAGTTGGTAACTAAGAAACCCCTGTTGATTCATCCATAAAGACCAGTTATGTCTTATTCAGATCATGACTGAATCCATATAGCATCTGATTCATTATGTAAACAAACAATTTTTTTTTCCTGTGTTTGTATGTTGTTGTTGCTTTTTTAAATGTTATCTAATATTTCAGATTGAGAAGTTGCAAAGTTTGCTTATGGACCCACCAGAAATATTTAAATTTAACTTTGCTGATTTTGAACCTTTGCCCCTTCCCTTGGACCCTGAAGTGCAAGTGATGGCCATTATACCTGAGAAAGCATCACTCTTTAAAGTGAGTGTGACCTTTTTACTTCCTCTGTACATTAGTTCCTCCATCTCCTGGTCTAATCCTATTCATTGTGTTCAATCATCCAGTGTTTTATTTTAAAATATCAATCACACCTGCATCCCAGATCAAAGAACATGATAATCTTTATTAGAAAGGGACATGTACTAATAAATCATCTGAAAGACATTTTTTCTGATCTCACCATCTGGATATGTTTCATATTGAAATGTACCACAACACCATGTTTTTATAAGAGAACTGCTGTAGTTGGTTCTGTGTGGTAAAGTCTAATTTTTTTAAATTTCAGAGTGCTCTCATGCCTTGTCGTTTGACATTTAGAACAACAGAGAGTACAGAATATGTAACACTGTTTAAACATGGGGATGATCCAAGGCAGGATCAGTTAATCCTGCAGATAATCACCTTGATGGATAAGGTGAGTTGTTGGTATTTTAAAAAAAAAAATTACCTGCCTGTTTAAGTAATTCTTTACTTTTTAAATCCAAGGGAAATTAATTCCCAATGCCAGTATTTTTAAAAACTTAGTTGATTTGGTAAAATAATAATAATAATAATTAGTCAGTCTACCCTTTTAATTCAATGCGGTCAGTTTTTAATTTACCAGGATTTTTAAAGCTTGGATATCTTCCACCACAACACAATGAACAGATTAGTATTTTTCTCTTTTCTGCATACACTACCTCAGCTAGGTAATAAATAGTTCTATGAGAATTAACTTTTATATTTTTTTTTTAGATTGGTTTAAAACTGTCAAGCTTAATGTTTAAAAACATACTTTTAACCCTTAGACTACATCCATATATTTATGAGTGAGTATTTATCCTGGAAATATGTATGTTTCTAAAGTTTCGTGGGCTTTGGGGAAGCCTGTACATGATTTAAAAAGTGAGATGTCCTCATTTGAAGTTATTTCTGAATATTTTCCCCAAACTCTCTCCTGTCTGCTGGATGAGCATTTTAAAAAATCCACTGCTCAAAAAGTTATTACTCGATCAATTGAATAGGTTAAAATGTACTAGAAATGTTCAGATGAAACCCAATCAGCTACCGTTACAGCTATGCTATTCCAGCCAGGTCTCGTTTGATATCCATAGTATAATAGCATCCTGCATTCTTGTAATTTGGCCTCCTGCAGTACTGTTGTTTCTATAACTTATGGTTTTTTATTTCTGTTCAAAGTTTATACTAGGTCAGATACATTAGTGAGAGAGTCTCGAGAACTAGCTCAGCAGACTTTGGTAATGATCGGTCTGTTTATGTAGACCAACCCTTACACCTGTCCAATGGAAATACTACAAACATACCCAAAAGTTTACAATCTATTCAGCATGCTTAATAAAAATATTATATGCAACTTGGCAACAAAAAAATACTAGTTTTTATTATAAACAAAGAATAAATTTTAAAAAAAAATTATTTCCATGATTAGCATATTGCTCCAAAATCATTTAAATAATTTTGTCTTTTTAGCTACTGAAGAGGGAAAATCTTGATTTGAAACTGACCCCATACAAAGTTTTGGCCACAAGCAACAAGCACGGTGTGTATTCTGTACATCTTGGTGTTAACTCTTTTCATGCTAAATTTTGTTTTCTCAGCTGATGCAATGGATTGTTTAGAATTTTCTTGTTCTCACTCTTAAGTTTAGTATCATCTGCAGACATTTTCATCTTCACACCTACAACACTCAGTAACATTGGCATAAATCAAGGGTAAGACCGTGTCATGCTGAGTTACTCCTGTGGAGATAACAAGTTAAGACTAGCTGCTGTTTGCTAAGAATATATTTAGCCATTGTCAGCTTAAAACTCCCAATCTTCTGTGAGCAATTTTAGTGGAATCCATACTAAGTTTAAATAAGCAATGCATTTGATTTGTATCAAGACTAAATCTAACAATCACCTGGGGCCTGTTTTTTTTTTAAATAAAATTGTCAAAATCCTGACTATTGGCTGTTTCCCTTTTCATTTTATATTTGTCGTTATATGCTTCCCTGGTTACAGGAGTTGTAGATCCCTATATTGATTATGAGATTAGGGATTGTGTGCTTACGTACTGAGTGGGTTGCACGATTACTTTGCAGTGTGGGAGACCGTGGTCGCAAATTTCTACCAGAACTCTTCATTTTCAGATGTGGGAGGAAACCCATGCAGCTAGCTGGTGAAGATGAGAAGAAACCATGTTAGGAAGGTATGCCAAACTAAGATGGGCCCTCAATAAATCTTAGCAGTCCAGTAGTCTAATCACCAGGTCACTTTACATTGGAGTATTTAAAAATGTGTGGTGTTTAACACTTTTAATTTATTATTACTGCTTATTGGACTGATAGTCTAAATAACACTGATCACCAGTTTAGTTAATTATTTCAGGATAAAGCTTTATTCACATTTTAATCAAATTTACTTCTTGAGATAAAGGACATTGAAAGAGTTTTCTGTTTAACTTGTATCCATCAAATTAGATACATCATTTGTAGGCCATGATCAATCTAGATGAGTGACTGTTCATTGGAGTTCTTTAAACCAGTTCAAGGAAGGCATAACGAACAATCATCTCTCTCATACACACACGCACACAAAAAGCCAACCAACCACTCTGATTTAGGTGGAGCTACTCAGATATTTATTGCCATTCTCCATACTCCACATAAGCAAATTGAAAACTGATTTTATCATTTCAAACACCATGGAGATCAGTTGTGAAACAATCACCAGGATTGGGCCAAAGACAGCATGCCAATTTTATTTGGATACAATATAATTTTGTTTTCCCTTCTGCACAAGTTTTTCTTGGAAAGGTGGCAACCACTCAACTGAAAAAGAAAGAAAGAAAAGCCCAGTCAATATTCAGCACTTCTAACCTGAATATGCTGAAGCATATCTGTGCTTTATGAAATCAGAAGCAAACTTTATGTATTGTGTGAAATTTGCAGACTGGACATGAGTGATGCACATGGAGAGAAAAGTGATTTGCAGAAACACACAAAAAATGCATGTAGACAATTCAAAGATATTTGGCAGTTGTGCTGAAGATTTCTTCATTGAAATCAATGTATCTGCAATTGGAAATTTGAAGCTCTTATGAAAATCATGAAAGGAATCCTCATGTTCCACTCAAGTGCCAACTGTAAGAGAATCTTTATGGTGATGTGACCAAGCCAAAACAAAGGCCCAGTTCTGATCAGGCCTTGGAATCAACATATAGCATTCAAATCTGCCAAAGATGCAACAGCTCACAACCTGACCATTCAAAGATCTTTAAATGTATGTAAATAAAGTTTTGTTTTGCCCATTCTGGATCATTGATTATGATGGATTTGTTTGAAGGGCTTGAGTGAATAGATTGAAGAGTATATGCTGATTGACGTGTGTGAAAAATCATAATTTAACCTCTCTGCAACTAAGAATTGTGTAAAACGTTCCTAGATGATACTGATTTTATGCTCATAATGCAGGAAAATTGTCAATTTTGTAGGTGGAGGATGCATCCTGAATTATTACACAGCTGCAGCATTTGTACTCATCTCAGTACTCCTGCCTGTATCAGAACCATCTCTGCACTCAGCCCACATTTCTATATTTCCAACTAAAGCATTTGTATTAATAATAAAGTTCTCTGTAAATAAAGGGGTGAGAAATATTTAGATATACCTAATTAACAGGCACAGGATCTGTATGTAGATTTGAGGCAAATTTATTACTGGCATGGTATTCGAGTCATGTTTTCCTCTTTAAAATATTTTGGATTTGGATTTTTCTAATGTCAATTTCCCCTCATTCTCCAGGCACTTTTATTCTGGTGCTGCTCATTTCTCTCTCCCCCTGACTCAGATATGCTCATCTATGGTTGGGTCCTTAGCTGGAACAGAGTTAACATATGGAGGTGTTATTTCTATTGTACCTGAGTTACTAGCTCTTACTGTACATCTTTGTATACTTATTTACTGCAGACTTAAGTGAATATACAGCAATTCACATATGCATGCTGTGTAGTAATTAGTACCACAAGAGGTCAGCAAATAAGCACTTTACATTACCTCTTGGAGACAGTAAATGAGAAAGTTGGAAACTTCTAGTCATTCAGACATTAAATTTGAAGGCTGTCAGCCACCATTAATAATGGAAGTTATGAATGCTAAATGTAACTGGGCAAGAAACTTATCTTATGTTTACTCTTTCAAAAAAAAATATGATCAACAATTAAATCAGTTGTTTTCATTTTAAAAAATCATATTACATCATATTATCACCAACAGTCTGTTCACCAAATGATAAGCATCAGAACTTAGCAGGTAAATCATTGATGGTTGTTACTGTTGCTCAGATTGCCTGTCTTTAATCACCCATAGCCCACCACTGTCTCTCTCAGACAATCAGACTCGCATGCTGTGCTATATAAAACAGCAGCTGAACCTCCGCTGGTACTGATACCTCTCACCGCGGTGTCCAAGGGTGACCCCACAGAGCAGCAGCTGCGGAGAGTGCAAGAGAGGCTTGCCGCTCTAGGTCCAACAGACGTGGAAATCTATACTGACGGCTCGACCGCCAAAGGGACCAACAATGGGGGAGCAGGGCTGGTGGTCAAACGAAATGAGGACATCATCTACCGGTGGCATGCAGCAGCAGGTCGTGTGTGCAGTTCCTTCAGAGCTGAGAGAACAGCAATGGAGAGAGCGGTAAAATGGCTCCATGACATTGATGAGTGGAAATCGGCGCTACTGGTCTGCGACTGCAAATCACTTGTCACAGCCCTGGCCAATTGCTCTACGGACCCGACTATCACTGCACTGCAGAGAGAAATTGGCGTGCTAACGGCCAACCATTCACTACAGGTTGTATGGGTCCCAGGACACTGCAACCTGCCGGGCAACAAAATGGCAGACGCAGAAGCCAAAACGGGTGCCGCTGAGCCCCAAACTGAGACCACTTTAGATCCTGCTACGCGCTTGGCCATCATCCACTGGAGTGGACGCCCACCACCAACGTCTCATGTCCGCCTGGCAGAAGTCTACTCCTCACCAATCAAACCATTAGAAGACACACTACCTGCCAAAGCTGACTGGACGGACGTCATTCGCTTCCGCAGCGGGCACCATCCACGTCTACAATAATGGCAGTTCCTGATCAACGTGTCGGAGACTGCTACATGCCAGCTGTGCGAGGAGGAGTTGTCTGAACACCTCTGGCTACGGTGTCCCGCCTTCCTAGCGGAGCGCCAACGCCTCGGCCTGGGATGCAGTATGAAGGAGCTAATTTGCCTCCCAAGCGCATCGATGGTGCTCCTCAGGATTATCCTGCGGCGTCTTCAGTGTCGGTGACAACAACAACAACAACAGCAGCAGCTGAACAAGACTTACCATTTGTGCTCCCACCACGAACACTAGACCCCTATTTTTGGACAGCTCTTTAATCTCACTCTCTCTCTCTCCCTGGTACTTAGTCGACAGAATATGCAGCACGCACGCATGCACACACCTCAAACATCACTCTAGCAATGACCAGCATAAATAAGACTGTGAGATGATGACAAACTAGTGACTAGTAATTACAAAACAGCATTATTAAGTATTAAGTAAAATCCAGCACCATTAATATAAACTTTAACCAAATAAAAACTGCTTCATATTTATCCAAAGAGATTTGCTTAGTTCTGGAAAAAAAAGAAGGGACTGCACCTGCCATTGGCCATCTGACACAAGACTATACCTACTCTCACGGCTAAGCAGGGGTTTTCTCTCTCGCAGGGTTTGTGCAGTTCATAGAATCTACAGCAGTGGCAGAGGTGTTGGCCCAGGAAGGAAGTATTCAGAACTACTTTCGAAAGCATGCTGCTGCAGAGGGTGCTCCATATGGCATCTCACCTGAAGTGATGGATAATTATGTGAAAAGCTGTGGTGAGTGTTAACTCACTTTTACCTGAAATTAAATTATCACAGCATAGGGTTAAAATGGACACGAGTTCAGACTAGTTACAGAGGCAGAAAGTCTCCATGGCATCCCTCACTTTTCTAGGTTAATGATTGTCAATTTAAACTGGTTCACAGCCATAAAAATTAGCAAGCAATTTATTTCATTCTTTCATAATTTTTTTAAAAAATAATATTGAGGTTTTGTAGATGGTTTAGTCACTTTTCATCATTGTCTTAGATGCTAAGTTCTCTTAAATATCTATAAAACTAACCTATGCATAAAAGAATGGAAAGTGGTGTGTTATTTACAGACATTAGGGAATTAGTTTGGGTTCTTCCCATCTCTGCATTGATAGTGACACAACTAATGAACCTATGTGATTTGACCAACATTTTATCCCATTACGCCATCTAAAAACAGAACCAAAAGGTCAAAAGTTTATACATCATTTTACACTATAAAACAGTCCTCATCAGGACTAAACCCTGATGATGGCAACAGGGAAAGATTTCCAAAATGTAGGTCTTGTATTACTAATAACTTGATGGAAAAAACCTTAAGTTCTTAAACAGGGCAGATTCCATATTCCTCAGACATTTTCTGAAAACTTTAGCTGAATCTGCTCTAGTGTCAGAGTCCCTTTGCCTACAAGATGTGGATGAACGAACTAGTCTTGTGCAATAAGCACCTAATTTTCCTGTTTTATGGTTTAGTTAAATGTTCTTAGCATCCTATTATTTCCAGCAACAGCCAGAATTCATTAATCAGTCTTCCGATGAAAGGACATGGGCCTTGTTGCAGCTCAAATGGCCTCCTTGTAAAATTATAAACTAAACCAACTATGTTTATTCTGTATAATGTTGAAACCTTTTCACAAAGATGCGCTATGAAGTGTAGCCAATTTTTTTCGCTTAACTTTACATATTTTTAAACACCTCACAGTATCACTGTACGTTTTAAGTGAGCAGTCTTGGGGATGCAGAAGAAAGTCCTGATATCCATAATAGAAATTTAAATCTACTGCTCTCTCCACTTTCAGCTGGCTACTGTGTAGTGACTTATCTACTTGGTGTTGGAGACAGACATCTAGACAACTTGTTACTTACCAAAACAGGTTTGTCGAAGCAAAAATAAAGTCACTTTGATTACCATCGATTCTTTACCACAGTTTGTGCTGCCAGGTGTCCATTGATGAAACATGTATTTTTGCAGGTCGTTTATTCCACATTGACTTTGGTTACATTTTGGGCAGGGACCCTAAACCACTTCCTCCTCCAATGAAACTCAGCAAGGAGATGGTAGAGGCCATGGGAGGAATCAATTCAGAACACTTCCATAACTTCAAGAAATTGTGTTACACAGCATTTCTGCATCTTCGTAGGTATGTACATTATGGGTCACTGTATTAAGAGGAAATGTTTTTGTCAGGGTTGCAAAAAGTCTAGTGATAAGTGATACTGTGACAATGTCACTAGCAGGAAGAAGGAAAATAAGTACAGTTACCCTGTGTATATTAGTATACTGTATGATAAAATAAAATAGCATTGCTGCCAGCACAAACAGACTTCCTTTTCCACTTTCTTCCTTATTTATTCAAATCTAGAAAATTAAGGAAAGATTTCAAGTAGAGCATACTTTGATACTTCATCCTAACTAGTCATTTGTTCTTTTCAGATCATCTAATCTAATCTTAAATCTCTTCTCCCTGATGGTGGATGCTAACATACCTGATATTGCTCTGGAGCCTGATAAAACTGTGAAGAAGGTAATTAAAGCAGCTCTGCATATGCAATATGAAGCTGTTTTCTATCCTTCAGTAATTTAGAAAACCTCACAGTGCAATGCTACAAAAAAACTCACAATTACTTACAATTTGATAAAATATCTGCCAATCTTTGAAAGCAAATCCAAAGCTAATTCTTTATATCTTCCCCTTTTTCTTGTTTTTTTGGCCTATTTATTTAATAGCTAAATGTTTGGAAGCAGTTGCTGATGATCTCAACTTAATGGTGTGTTTTCATAATGTGCACTGTGGGAAGGTTTCCTGAATCATTGGGAGATGAAAACACATTTCAATTGCATACTTAGCCATTTAAGATATTATCAATTAATGTTACATTTCAGAGATTCAAATACTTTTGACACTACAGCATTTGTAGACTCTGAATGGTATATTCTAGAATGAATATATATGACTAAATGACAAGGATTAGATTACATACCATGGGAGAAATCTTGTCATTTATGGACTTTATTTTTCAAATGATTATTTTCTGTAAAGAAGTAAAGAAGAATGTGGTTCAGCTACAAATGATGACCTTGTTTGTAGCTAACAATCCTACAAAATAGTTTTGATATTAAGTAAGAATGACTTTACTTAATTAATCATGCACATGATCTTTGTCTTTGTGTGTGTTGAGAGAACATCTCTATTAAAAGTAAAGTACTCAGCCATGGATCATGACTGGAATTAACGTGTCTCTATCTTTTTGCAGGTACAGGATAAGTTTGTCCTTCACTTAACAGATGAAGAAGCTGTTCATTACATGCAGAACTTAATTGATGTCAGTGTGTCCGCTATGATGGCTGCATTTGTTGAACAACTACACAAAATGGCACAGGTATTTATTATTAAACCACTGATTATTTGTCAGTCTGTTCTTCTTGTTTTATCCTAAAGATCTCTATCACAGTTGATGAAATTCTGATTACTTTTAGAACTAATGATAGAATAGGAAGAAAACATCTACTTAAACTAGATTTCTTGGTTAGGAATAGCCCCATCTTCTTGCTTTTTATCTTAGCATTACATAAAAGTGGATTGGACAATAATAGTCTATTGATCTTTCAAGCAAAATCCTCTAGCAGTTCTACTACAGACCTGTGGGACACTGCTTTAAATATTAACTCCTAAACTGTAACATGCATGCTAACATGGGGAATGCATTCCCAGAGTTTGCAGATTTGCCACTGGGGAAATCACTTATGCTGTGACATTGCCTCTGATGTTTTTCCTTCTGCATATAAGCTTATAGAGCCTGCAAATGGGCCTTGTGTAATGCCATTCATAAATTTGTGGTGGTAGGACCTGTGGCTGATGAACCATGTTCACTGTGTATGTTGTTTCAAGGCAGTTCCATGGAGAATGCAGCAACCAATTAGTTTCCAGGTCTGCTATCATGAGGAAGGTGATGCACAAAACATTGAAGCTGTTTTCATACGAGATGTGAAGAGTTAAACCAGTTTGGCAAAATATTAACACAATTCAATTTAGTTTCAATAAACTGGTGTTAGTAACTCAATGTTTTATTGATTTCAGAAACTGATGGCAAACTCTAGGCATGCATTCCTAGTGAAGCCCCACCCCCCCAATTTGTGCGTGCATTTACTTTCATTAACATACATGGTGGACAAAAGTTTTAGGAAGATGGCAGAACAAACACAAACTGACATTAAAATGTAACAATAAACATTTCAGAGCAGTTTCTTCTTCTTTCGACTGACACACACATTAATGTGGCCAGTAGTAAATATTTTGCATATGCTGTTTTCTTGCATTATGACAGAATTTCATATTCAAAATTTTGTCACAACCAAATGGATCAGGGAAGTATTAGTATTACGTATTACATGACCATAAACATTAATTACAGACACCACACAAAACCACTGTACAAGCATCAACCCAAACAACTGAATAGTTTGGAACAGTTGGTTCAAACTTTTTTAGCTTTTTTTCATCTTAATGCTTTATCTGTTTATTTCATATCAGGGCTTTTAACTGGCATTTTCTGGTTTGTGAGATACTGCTTGATGATGGCTGGATGTTTCTGATCATTATCATGTTGGAAAATCCAATTGAGGAGACAGTCCTCAAAATGTGGTTCTAGTATATTGGTCAAAAAGTCCAGGAAAACAAATCATTCCACCATTTCCTGGATACATCTATCTCCCTTTTTTGGGAGAAATTGCCCAATACCATAATGGACCCACCCACCCTTGCCTTTGATTGTCAGTTTTGTACACTTCAGATAGCTTCACCAAATCTTTGTCTCTCACGTCTTACCATCTATCAGAGCACCCTGGCCCACATGGGTCTACTGGAAATGGTCCTTGATGAACTGAAGTCAGACCCTGGCAATATGCCTCATCAATTCAAAATCTAAACGATTCTTGTGGAGATTGGTAAGTCCTTGAAATCCATTAAAATGTCAATGGATGTCTTTTGCCTATCCATTTTGGACAGTCAGTTGATTTTCCAGTCAATGTATCCACCCATTTGTTTGTACAGATTCAAAGCCAGATAATAAGCCATTTTACTGCACTCAACAATCTCGGAAAGGAAGTTTTCCCTTTTGCAGCTCCAATGTAGTAGTGTAGTGTAGTTTATTTTGTTGGTTGTCTGAAAAACCACAAATATAAGCAGTTGGTTTTTTCATAATGTGAGCAAGCATATGCAAAATATTTACTACTGATGTTGATGTATATGTCAATTGAAAGAACAAGAAATTTTCTATCAGTGGTCAGTTTGTTTTTGTTCTGCCATAATTCTTAAACTTTTGTCCTTCACTATACATGGTACAGTTTGGGAGTTATAAGCAAGCAACTGCAGGAATTAACTTTAACTTTTGTCCATGCCAGGGACACCTGGTAGAAACGTATAGTATAGTTTGCTGCTTAATTTCATTAGAGGCTAAAGAGAAACAGTGACATGGTTTTGGTTGAGCATTGCTAACTTTCTTTAATCAAACAGTAACACAACAGAAGAAATTATTAATTTACAGTAGTTTATACTTTAAATAAAACACTTGTTGCTGGCTAGGTGTGAAAATATACTAGGTACTTACAAAAGAAAACTGTCGCCTCTGTGACTACGAACTACCTACCTGTTGTTTACATTTCAGTATTGGAGAAAATAAAGACAGCTTCAAGGAGGAATGTATTTTAAAACCAGTTTTTTCCATCACATTTGTAAATATGTACAAAAAAATATTAAAAGGTTGTAGCACTGCAGTAGTTGAGTATTTAATATATAACATTGCATCCAGGTTTTAGATGCAAGTAATAGTCGTCTACGAAGCAGTGTTCTTTTTGTGACTGAAGAAAAACAGACAAACAAGAAATATCAGTTATTTTACTTACAAAGAGCGATGTCTGAAATGTGATAATTTAGGTTTCTCCCTCCCCCCTGAGTTCTTTAAAAAGAAAGAAAAACACCACAGATAATTCAAAAAGATCCATGTGAGAATCTTGACCTTGAGGGAAAGGCATTTTTGGTCCATTACTCTGGAGGTAATTTCCAGAGTTATTACATTACTGCAGACATCAGTATTATTTATAAAAAGTTTAGAGAAATCAGTTCATCTCATCCATCCACTAGTGAGGAGGATTTTGTTATTTTTGCTCAAAATGATAGTTGTTCACGTGATGATGGTGACGACGATGAGGTGGGTAAGGAAGGTAGATGTACACATGAATAATAACAATGGATAAATCCTTATATAAAGTCTTTCACTACTGACTTTTTTCTCTTCTTTTAACCTCTGCTTAGTTAATCCAACAGTTTCAATCCTCTGTGACCAGTACTACTGTCCAAGATTTGTTTGTTGTTTTCTGTGGAATCTGTATCCAAAGGAGGGGTTGAAACGTGTGTAAAATGAAAGACCAAAGGCACAATTATGGAGTCGCATCATCAGTCACTGTCATCATCAACCGTTATCACAACTTTTTTCCTTTTCTTTGGCTTCGGCTTAACTTCTTCCTCCTAGACAAATAAATAAAAGAATGTTTGTGTATGTATATATATAATAATAATTTTTGCCCCTTGTAACCAAAGATGGTCATTCACATATTACATGTGAACACTTTGGTGCATGATTTTGTTTATAGTGTAGGAGCTGCTGCCCGCACAGGAACATCCAAGTAGATTAGACAACCCGCATTCCACAAGTACCAAGAAAACCATACTAGAGCTCTTCATCTTTAGGTGTGGGAGAAAACTCCTGTGGCTTGGCCCATCAATCGTGGCAGGTGGCCTTTTGTATATTATTTATATTTAAATGATTATAAAATAAATTTCACTTCACTTTCAGATACTGGGAAATAATCTAAGTGGCCCATCAGTGGCCCACCACAAAGTTACCTCTGGCAGACTCAGTCTGCTGCATTACCACCTTTGAAATTCAGAAAGTCAAATCATATTCCCCCCTCTGATTTTATGCAAATAATGCTAAAATTTTGATATTTCTTTTAAAAACATGCACTCTGATATCTAGTGTAGTTTTGTACTAACCTCGCTGCTGGTTATTTCACTTTCACTTTCCTCTTTTTTGGTTTTACTTGGCTTCAAGCTGGTATTTATTGCCTTCCTCCCCCTTAGCACTCTTGTATTTTTTATGTCATCAAAGTCTTCAGCTAAAGCCAGCAGGTCGCTGTACCTACAAACATACAGCCAAAATGCTCACTACCTGGAACTACAATACAATCAGGTTCCCACCACCACTGACTGAAATGATTCAGTTAAAGAACAAGGAAAAATATAGATTATAAATTCACTCTTTCACTTTTCCTAAAATTACTGACTGAGGCAAATTTGTCTGATTTAATCCCCATTTGAAATTGAACCAAGAAGAAAAATGTATAATCCAAAGAAATTGTAAGGCACAGATTGGTCATTTTCAACTATAAATGGTATATTTAAAAGATGCTCTTACAATGACAATACAGTTAGTGTGAACTCTCAAGAGAACCACATAAAATGTCTTACTTTGTTTTCTGCGACTCTGTTGCTGTCATCTGAACTTGCTGCAGTGCATGTTGCATATTCTCATGGTTTAAAACTGACAAATTAATAATAATAAAATATCAGACCCCCTTTTTTAAAAAATTAAAACAAACATTTTAGATGTCAAAAATTTTTTTTAGCTATTCCAAATGTCAGTGTCTAGAAAGATCACGAGGAAGTAACCTACCAAATTAGTAAAGAATATTAATTTTATTTCACTAAAACCTGAATGAATTAATGACATCTTTTAAAAAATATACAATTTTAATTACCTTCATTTAAACAATGGTTAATTTTTAATTCTCATAAGTTAAATAAACAGAAATTAAAATTTTGTATGTAGAACTTAAGTTGGATTCTGTGGTTTGAACTCATGACTAGCCAGCCATCCACCACCTAGCAAGGGACTGACTAAAAGATCATGATCAAGATATTAGGTGCCAAATTTCCATTATCAGTTATAAGTAAAAGCATCAGATATTTCAAGCAGAGACAATTACATGTAGGCAGTTAGGATATAAAATAAAAAATATACACAAATGAAATTCATGCTATATCACATCAACAGAAAAACCTAGAGCTCAGCACCATGATGTTGATGCTTAGTAGCTGAGCAATAGCAAAACAATGTAAAGGGGGTAAAATGAGAACACAAGCTAAAATTTACTATGTACAAGCTTTTTCAAAGAAAATCATGAAACTAAAAAAGCAAGCACCATTACACACAATGCAGTGACAGAGAACAAAATTTGCATTGAAAATAGATTTTATTTCTAGTTCCAGTTATGAATCTTGCTTAAGAGGTTTTCTCCACTAATAAGTACGAACAGAAGAAGATCAGTTAGCCAAGCAAATATTAAATTATGGCATGTAACAACTACAAATTTTATTGTTTCTTCAATGCCCCACCTTGGATAACTGAAAGTTGTATGAAAGTACAAAAAGGAAATAAATTCTATAGAGGTGCAATGTACACAAGGCCAAAAATGGCTATTTTATAACCCACTGTCCGGTGGATAGTAGTACTCACACGATACATTTCTGCAAACTTGTCTCATGTGATCGAGATGTGACAAAATCTGGTCAACAGATGGGTTGTTATCTCTCTTCACAGAATTATGCCTGTAGGGTAAGAATGTCAACAAAGAATTACCACTGGATGGATGACATTTAAAATAGTGTAATTCTCAAAGTAGCTGACTAATTTATTAACAAATTGACTTTATCAAAACTTTTTAAAATCCTTCATTTCAGATAGTTTTTTACTAGACCAAATGGACCTCAGAACATTGAAACAATTTCATTAACGTGTTTCAAAACTGTTAGTGACTCAAATCAGCTCTTTGTCTTGTTTATTTCAATGTTCAAAATCAAAAACTAAAACTCCCTCACCGTTGTCTCTTTTTTGGTGTACTGCTGAATTTTGCTAACTGTGCATAAAGGAGTTCGGCCAATCTGTCTTCATATTCCTGGGCCCAGTACTTGAGCACTGACACAGTGAAGAGATCTTGCTTCTTGCATTCTCGGGTAATAATTGGGCGCAACAGATCTGCTGTGGGGCTAATGAAAACAGCAAGAAAAATGAATGACACTCAAAACAAGTGGCAATATTGAGAAAGTTTTTGTCTTGCTAAGCACTAAACAAAAGTAGAAAGTAGGTGAGCTGAGGCAGGAATTTAAATGTGTATTGTTTAAACATCCAAGTTGTACAGTTATGAGGAGTTGCAGCTATCCTGTCAAAAGTAAGTTGTAACAATTACATCTCTATTTCCTTTAAGTCAGGTGCAGCCAATCAGCAAAGTTTTGATTGATGTCACCTTCTGTAAGGACAGAGGTGCGAGGAAAAAGATGAGAACAACATAGATCAAGAATGTTCAAGAGATTAGTAACACTTCAATGGTTAGTTTAATAGTTAAACAGAGGCAGGAAAGCATAAAGGTTTATAAATGGACTCCAGGAAAAAAGAATGGTCAACAATAGAAGGTTAGATGAGGCCTATCCCATTACCTTAGTAGTAGCAACACAAAAACTAATTGATAAACTTTTTTCAGTAATCTTTCCTGTTGTCCTTCCAGCACTTAGTTCTGAGGAGAACTGCTTCAGTGTGTGATGACTAAGGGAGTTAAAAGTCAAATTATTCCCATGATTGGTACAGCCATAAAAGCTTACAAAATAAAGATAGGAACATCATTCAATGCTAAACTTCAAAATTTTCTTGTTAGGCCAATATAAAGTCAAAACTTCAGTATTCAGTCAAATATTTCATTAATACCTGTTAAATTACATTAAAATGCAGTTAAAATCTATTAGTTATGACAAAAAAATCTTAAAAAAAAAACAACTATTGTCACTATTTAAATAAAGCAATTGTTCCCACTCACAAAGAGTTTAGCTCCTGATTGGTTAAATTGAAGTTGTCAACTTGAGTGGTAAAGTGGTGCAGTTTCTTCTTCCATTTGAGGGCTGTGCTCTCCTTGACTTGGTTTTCTGTTTATTTGAATTCTGATTTGTTACCAAGTGATTTGGTGAGTGTCTGTACTATACCTGGGTTGTTTTCTTTCAATAGATAAGGATGCCTAAGGCAGCAGCTGTATCTTGTCTGTCAAAGATTCTAAGTATAACTACTGAATATCCAAAGCTATATTCCAAATTATACGCAGTATAACATAGGAAGTGATTTTATATTAACGGTCATCGCAAGGCAGCCAAGCAACAAAACCAATTGGGGAAGTCAGCAGGTCTTGAACAAACCTTCCTAGTGTCATCTTCTGGTTTCGTAACAGCTTTTTTGTCAGTAGATATAGCACTGAAGAAGCTACATAACCCTGAAATCAAGAAACTATTTCATGACAGGGGTCAAACTTTTCCAACAACCTGGAGAGAAAAATGAGTGAATTACTGCAAAATGAAAGGATCAAGACTCTGGTGCCTAGAAAACTTGTTTCTTGTCATCAACAAAAGTGATGTTGCAAGAACTCTGGTGCCAACAGTTATACAAGTTGATGGACAATCAAACCATCACCCAAGCTGTCGATGACCTAATGAAATTTCTGGGCACTGACAGTAAAGACTTTTGCCTGTTGCTAATAGATGCAGCACATTACAAGGTAGCCAATGGAAGAGTACATAAGCAACAGTACCCATGTCTATTTTATATTACTTCATCTGCTACACAACAACTACTTAATATAGGTAAAGGTGCAGTAGAGACGTGATGACAATCTGACTGTGCATGTCAAAGCTGCCACAGTAAAGACCAAGCTAGGTTTTTAGACAACTGGAACACCATCAACATCTTTCATTATAAGATGGGGAAGTTGGCACAATGCTGTCTTTAACTATACAGATCACAAACTAAAAGTAAGAGTTTCAAATCCAGAACTGATTGGAAACTTGCTGACTTTAAAGCATGATTATCAGAACCTTGACATGTTATTCAACAACACAGAAGGACAGTATATGGAACCTTGAAGTCACTGCAGTTAAGTTCTCATACAGGTGAAATTCACAGATACATCAAAGACATTTGTAGCAAAACAAAATTGAAGAAATTATGAACATAGGTTGGCCAGAAATTGCACCATTAATGAATTCTTTATTGCAACCAAGCCAGCTGACCTCTGCATCAGTGGCGAGGAGCTTCTCCAACGTTTTTACCAGAAAACATACACAATTACATAGTCTTCCTTTATAATTCTGTCTGCTGATTTAATCCTCAACTGAAATAAATGGAGCAATGTATTTTGAGCAATTATATGGAGGAAAGAATAAAATTATGGTAAATTACTTGGCCAACATATTCATTATTCCTTCATTCTTGGTGACAACGAATAAACCGACTTTGAAAATACATTTAAATGCTTAGAAAGCAAAAACGGTAGGTCAAAAAATTAAGGCCAAATTTAGTAAAAAAAATAGAGTCAAAATAAAAATACTTCCCCCTTAGTAATGACTAAACATTCCTGATGGGGCCAGGGAAAGATTTCCAAAACAGGGTGGGAAAAGCTTGAACCCTCTGTTTTAACACATCAACAATATCTTTCAGGTTTTAACATTTCAGTATCTGTCAGTGGAAAAATATTTGTTTTAGTCAGGTCTCACAATCCAAGTCGGCGTAGAATACTTTTTTATCATCAGTTGTTTCTCATTTAGGTTTAAAAAGTAGAAATATTAACTGTATTCCAGGTTCGGAATAGCTATTACAAAACTACAGAATCATTATTCTTAGACTGAAGAAAACATGAAGCCCAAAAAGAAAAAAACACAAAAACCAAGACACAAGTCAGTAAACACGGGGCTAAGACTACTTACCACTCCTGCTTTAACAACACCATGACACTGGTCAGGGCCTCAGAGTGGGCTGAAAGACATCAGATAAGCAAATTACAGAACAGTTCCTCTCAAATCAAGCCTTTGTAGTGTTCACTGTTTGTTTTATGTGCTTCGGCATAGGGGTTAGGGTTAATTAAACAGTAACAATAATTGTGTGACTTCAATGTTCACAGTTTTTAATTTGTATACATTTTTATTACATAATTCTTAGTGGTAGCTTACTGATGATTACCAAATAGATTTCTCTGTTTCTTGATCAGTAAATGAAATGGAGGTAAGGTATATCTGAAATCTCTTTTTCTTCCCATATCCATGGTTATTACTTACATGAGAATTCAAGTTTTGGAAGGATAGGCATAATGTGCTCTACTGGGATGTTGTGGGCAGTGATCAGTTGCCACAAAAAGTACTGCTCTAATGTTTCCCACTCCAAGCTGGCATCTGAAAGAACATGTGGCATTTTAGCTCATTTGAAACAAAGAAAGAAAATCAATTCCTCGGCTGAGAAGCAAACTAGAGATATTTGCTTTCTTTGTTATATAGACTGCATTGATCTAGAAAAATCGTAATGATTTTGTGTTTAGAGTGCATAAATTTCATCAGTACATATTCTCTAAACAATAGAGAGTTTGGAGATGACACAATGAAAATGAGCGAAAGACATTTGTGCTAACATCTGATAAAGGTGTAAAATGCCACCAGAACATTCAAAGTAACTCACAGAAATACTACATTATCTCAGAAAAGATACAACCATATACTGAGTAAGCAACTGTAAGTTACCTATTGCAAAGTGGCAGAAAGCAATTATGGTTTATACAACAAAATCCTCAGGATGGCAAAACAAAACATTTTTAGATAGGATTAACTACCATCACCAGCAATTTATTCCATTCACTGGCAAGCAAATTCTAAAATAACATGTAACACAGGAGCAGCAAGGCAGTCCAATGTCAAGTTTGATTCCCACAGGGAGACAACTCAGTTCAGGTATACTTTCTTGCTCTTCTTCACCAGCCAGCTGCATGGATTTCCTCTGGCTTTCTACCACATCTACCTCCTTGCTGGAGTCAAAAGTGTTGGACCCTCAAGGCACAAAAATAGCAAAGTTTTCTAGTGAACAACTACAGCACTGTGCTCTCTCACCATGGTTGTCTCCCATGTATATACTGATGTATGATGCAATATCATGTAACACAGACAGACAGACGGTCACTTGATGCTGCAAATATTTAAACATCTTTTTGAAAAAAATGACAAAAATATTTAAATGAAAAAAAAAGGAACAACAGTCATCTTACAATAATGTACTGTTGAAACATTAAGCACTGTAGAGCTAAAATTCTGTTTTGTCATTTTATATTTTTTCATAAGGATTAATCTTAGAGGGCATATTACATGATGATGCATCAGGCAGATGAGTAAAAATTTATGGAAAAATGCCAGCCACAAAAAACATGAAGTTAAGTGTATTTGCAGTGTGTACATTACACATTTTACCATTTACAAAACAAAAACACAACTGCTTACTTAGTATGGACAAGAAGGAATCTTTTCGAAACATGATAAGGTGGCCTTGTAGAATCTGACAAATAAGATCTTGGAGCTGCAATAAAGATCAGTGGAAAATAAAACACAGAGTAGACACCATTATCAAAATTCAAGATGACAGCAAAGAATCCTACTTGAGCAAACAACAATTGTAACTTGGTAAAAGGACACAAAACAAAGCTAATGAGCTACACTGTAATATGAGCAAGTTTCCTTAAGCACAATCAGCCTACTAATTCAAATAGATGGACCTAGTTTTGTTGAATAAACAACATTGCATGTTTAATAAGGACCCTTTTTTCCTTTCACAAAATTTTTTTTTGCAATTACACAAGATGAAAATAGATGATCTCTCTTAAAATTCAGAATGAAATACTTTTTCATTAAAAAATACAAAAAATCGTTTTACTTTTAATTTATTTTGTGTTTGAATGAATACTCACCTGAGTTCCATCAATACAGGATACAATCATGTTCAGCAGGTCTGCATTTCCAATGACAATATTTGGAAACTAAAACAACATAAACACCCAGGTAATTATCTTAAATCAAAATGATTTCATGCGGTATTAATTTTCCAATTTTGTTTAGACCATTTTGCATCTTTTAATTTCTTCAATAAGAAGTAAGTTGGATAATCTGACTAGCCAACTGGCTGAATCACTGCTGATGTAATAACAAAAGCAGACAGGATTTTCTGCATGGATTAGGCAGCTGACTGATTTAGTAACTGAAAAGGTCAATTTGAATGCATGGACATACTGTTCCATTTTGCTTCAATGTGTTAATGAAATATATAATGAGAAATAAATACACATCTTCAATAATTAAACTTGTATTTTATATGAATCTACTATAATAGAATTAATATTTACACATGCTGCTTGATAGGGGAAATAACTGCGTAAAATCTCATTCTTGAGAGTTAAAATGAAAAACGTTTGCAGTAGTTTAAATTTTATGTTAATGGTAAAGAAGTTCGCTTTTTAAATTCTTTTTTCCTACATGAAAAGCAAGATGAATTTAACATTGATACCATTAGGGAAAGTTGTATGCCAGTCACATGCATCCAAGTAAAAACCAAAAAAGTGGATATCAGCAAACTTACGTGAGTGTAGATATCTGGCATCAAATACGTAAACAATCTTACATCAGCTTCTTGGCATAACTGAAAAAATAAACAAAAGCTGTTTTCATGTGTTTAGATTAGTTTCTAAAGAAGTAAGTATATAAAATTGCAAAAAAAAAATTTAATTGATTTTTTTTAGAAATTTTTAAATAAACAGTAAGAATAAAAAAATTTAAAAAAAATAATTTCTTACATCGACAAGTTTTTTATTTAATACCAAAAGTTAGCAAGAGGGAGAATGTTAGAAACAGTTAAATATAGAAATTTCCTCTCATTATTATCCTGGTAAAGTGCATTTAGAAATAGCTTAGACAACAAACCAAGCAAGTTGTCCATCAAACTACTTTCAACCGAACATCTAAGATTCTTTTTGTTTTCTTTGTTCAACCCATCATTTAGTTTTGAACACAATTGTTTATGGAATTCACCGCAGTGCAGAACTCACCCTGAGATCAGTCATCAGATAGCTTTCCAGATCTTTACCATCCAGGCTTTTACAAAAATCCCGGTAATTAGACATTTTGTCGTCATTCACCTTACTGTTTAAAAAAATCAATTAAAAACAATACTAATAAACAAACAAGTTATCCTAACATTTATAGTTAATAACCTGACATTTAAAGGAACAGTGTGAATGGAAAACAAAATATTTCCAAAAAAAAAACACAAAAAGATACTGGTGACATGTTATTTACAGAGTTACGCTGCTTTTCCTCATCATCTTAGTAACAGAACCAATTAAGGGTTTGTTAAGCCGAGAGCAGATTCTCTTGTTAGTTCTACTAACAAGCTGGTGGGAAATGTCTGAACTAATAATCTAGTTTCTATAAAAAGTTTATTAGTTACATGCATTCACAACTAGGGATATTCAAATGCAGCTTGGCCTTATACCATTATAGTGATACTATTTCAGTTTGGTTTCGTATGAATATTCTCGTACTAATAAGGTGATGGAAGCCTAAATTATTTCCATTTAATAAGATCACTAATGCTGTATTCCATTTACATGGTTACAGAAACAACAAGCAATTAAAGTAGGTAACTCATCCTTAGCTCAGCAAAGATTAGTTCTGCTCAGAAGCTGAACACTTTTTTCAAGATACATTAGCTCTCACCACACAGACCACGTAGTAGCTAAATAATTTTTTGCCACTGAAAGGCTTCAGCAAAATGCAAAAATGAAGATGCCACATGTTAAACATTCCTACCAAGTGACATTGTGCACAAAGAAACTATTAGCTTTTTCATTTCATCTGGTGAAAATTGGGTAGTAACAGATCAACATGAAGCATCTCACCTGACTTTTAGGAAGTAGAGAAGATGATATCCTATCTTAGGCTGCCTGCTATACATTTCACCTATTAATTGCAGCAGGGGCTGTCTGCTTGGGTCTTCCTCTGGTGTGGAACACAAATTCCTGAAAGAGTGTGTGTAATGTTTTAATTAGAGAAAAAAAATATTAAATAAATGTAAATAAAAAATGTATGACAGTGGATAGAACTTTACCAGAATCCAATTTAAAAAATGAAGAAACGTGATGCCTATCTGATAAAATTCAGATGGTGCATTTAACTATTGTACTAAATTTTTCAGGTAACCAGTTGAAATGTAACTCACCTAAATATTACAAACATTGGTGTTCCTATTGAATCCTCAATGGATCTAAAACATAAAGAAAGAGAAGTCATACACTGTCTTTGAAAAGCATATAACAAATCTTTTGTGTTTCCAAGCATTAAATGTTACTGGAGAGACATCATTCAAATACATGACGACGATGACTTGAATTGTTATAAACAAATTTTTGAATTTCTAGTGTGTGTACACCTCATTGTTTCCAAACTGACAGACAATCCAGTCAATCTAAACCCTAGTAATGTGACCAAACATTTCTCCATCAGGAACAGCTTGGTTAAACTACAGAATTTAAAAAAACAAACAAAAAGTATATAAATCTTTTTATTTAGATATACATACACACCTGCAAAATAGAGACACAATGTGTTTCCTTGTTGTTTATTCTAGTGGATCAGCTCATAATAGCTCACTGGCTAATAACTGCTAATAAACTTAATACAAAGAATGCCAATGATGAACTTACTCTTCATCAACTTCTTCTGGAAACAAACTGTTATCAAACTGGCTGCTAAGAATTTGACATAAGCAAGTGCCTAGAGTAGACGCCAACTCTTGGTCAAAGTCATCCTGTAAATGAAGTAGAGGAAAGTAGCTTATTGAAACTGTTAGTATTCAGCCATTAAACATAACGATCAAGGATCTAAACCAGAACTTACGAACGAATGAACAGAATGTCTGGCTATGCATCATCTCTCTAAAATAGTACAAGTTTTAACAAAGTCCTTGATTTCAAAATTTTAATTTTAATTACATATCTTTGACTGGACTAAAAGAACAGAATGTTCTGACAACAACCAAACTGACATATTTCTATTTATCCCTGCCCCGCCTAACTCTTACACTACATCTGATATTATCTATTACTTTCAATTTTAAAAGCTGAGGTCGATGGTGATGAGAAATACAGAAATGGCACAATAAAAAAACCTAGATCTTACATGTAAAAAAAATTATTTTCATGATTTAAAAAAAAAAACAAAAACATCGGTTTCAAAAAGTTAAGCAACAAACAAACAAAAATATTTTCAAAATAGTTAGTTTTATTCAGCAAATGTTCAACAAATTCTTCAGATTTTCATCAAAGAAATACATAAATTAACTTTGGTATAAAGACAAGGGAAAAAAGGGGGTTTATGTTTATATCAAATTTAGCTCTGTTAAGATATTTGTTTTGAAGGCAATGTTACAAATGGGCAGCCATACTCATTTGGCAGATTCTCTAAGATGGAGAAGGCTATTGGTAACAGAGAGGCCAGACAGTCACAGACCAAGGTGGTGAAATGGCTAAATGTGAATGTGGTTTTTCAGTTATGGAGATATTGTCTGAAGACCAGTTCAAAGTTGACCACAGGTTATAAACCAAAAATATTCACAGTGTCACTTTTAACTCAGTGAAGCAAAACTTCCTTCAGATATCTCTGTGGCTACACGGAAGTTGGTATCAGCCTCAACCATATTCCAAAGCCTTTGTGACAGAGGGCTCTGTGCAAGACAACCCATTTTATGTATCCCCTTCACCCATTGCTCTAAATAAATGAGCAGCTGAACTGATGCCGTCTTTACTGACGAGTCAAGATTTAGCCCTCAATATGACTCACACCACGAGGGAATGTGGAACAGATAACCAGCCCACAAACAGCATGAAAAGAGATCAGTACAGTAGTGGGAGGAAGGGATGAGCTTCTGGTCAGGCATTTTATTATGGGCATACCAACCTGTACTGTTTCAGGGAGGTACCTGACTGCATGTAGAGACAAAATTCTAAATCCCTATGTCAGACCATACATAGGTGCAATTAAAGATACTTACATTTTAATGGGCAATAACACTCATCCAAAAAGAGCATGTGTAATCAACCAATACCTTCAAGACCCAACCATCGCCTGTATGACACAGCGAGCATGTTCTCCTGAGTTAAATCCTGTTGAGAATGTTAGGGATGCTTCAGAAAAACATGCTGCCTTCTTCCAACCCTCTCCAAGTTGGACTTCGTTGCCCATTGCTAGAGTTATAAGCAGCATGCAAAACTGCTGAATCTTGTACCCTACTGACTACTTTTATTACATTATGCATTAGAATTCATCGCTTCCTGATTCGATCCTGCCTTTTTTCCTTTACACCCAATAATTTGTTCATAATTTACATATTCATTTGAAAAAAGTTGTGCTACATGAAGAGGAGTCTGTGTTGATCATTTGGTGAGAAAAGCTTTAACCAATTAAAAAATATTTTGATTTTCTTGTTTGTTGCTTAACTTTTAGAAACCAGTGTAGTTAATAATCTGACAGAAATACTAACCAACATTTCAAATCAAAAGAAACAAACAATAGTAACAAAAAAATAAAAATAAAATTTAATTTATAAAGGTGTTGACACTTTTTTTTTCCTATTTCATTTCTGCAGCATTTCTAATGACTCTTTGATATGCAAGGTACTACATGAAAGGCCTGCTAAAGTGACTTATTTCACTCTGGTGTCAGCTAATATCTAGTAGAGTTTCCTTCATTCTGTATTATACGGAATTGTTATCATTTATTTAGGCTAATAGCCTCAGCACTGAAGGTGTTTTCCAAGTGGTTCAGATCTCAGTGGCAGTCCTGTTAACAAGAGACAACTACAGAATTAATTGTAGGGACAGGAGAGTCTGGTAAAAGACAGCATGGTGGGTTGCTGTAAGATGTAAATGGTCACCTAGTTTCGCTCAAATGTTTACAAGTGATGGATGGATCCGGTGCACCTTCAGGTATTTGCTATGAATCTGGCTAACTTTGCTTGCTTAGAAGCTCATAAGATAAATAAGAAATTTTCTCAATTAGAAATAAAGAAATGTGCTCTAAGTAATCCATGAATGAGATCCTGAAGGCTAAAAGCATAAATATTTTTTTAAAAATAGACTAGATGCAGACTTTTTGATAAAAAAAGGCTTTATATCATTTTTTAAAAACACTTTGTATTGAAATCAAAGTCTCAGTAGCAGAAGATTGAACCGTATTGTACATGGCTATTTGCATTCATTCATTTGGGTTGGGCTATTACAAATGAACTGAACACACAGGCATTATAAGTACTGTGTTTGGAAACATAGCCCGTTATTAAGGGCTATGCTGTTGGTACTCTCTCTCTCTCTCTCACACACACACACAGACAGACAGACAGAGAGAGATGGAGATGGAGAGAGAGAGAGAGAGAGAAGGAGAGCTGCGATCCCTGATGTAGTTATTTCCAAATGTATTTTTACAGATTCATCCCTTTAACCTGAAGTTAAGGCATCCAGTATAATTATGAAGGTAATTGCTGTAACCTTTGAAATAAAAACACATCTCCAAACCATCCAAGTTCAAAAACTACCTAACGGTCAATCACCTGTGACACACCTGCATTAAAATCATGAAACAAATTGTGTACTAATAACAAAATTATAAAACCTGAATCTCTTTTTTCTGAAGAACATAATCATTTATAAGATTAACCCCTCCCCCAGCTATAAGTTGGATTACAATAGAAAAAACCTTAACCAGATGTGTTGTGCAACTTCTCTTTATTCACCATTGTTATTTATGGAAATTTCAACTAATATGCTTGTTATCTTGGTTTTAGTTTAAAATCTTTATACCTTCAATTTAAAAAAAAAAATTATTGCATTAAAGTGCTTATTAGGGATTTTAATTCAATTTTTTTTCTGTCTTTTTACGTTAACTACCAGATCTTACACAATAAATCTAAGTACAATTATGAAAAAAATATAAAGACTGACACAAACAAAACCCATCCAGAGGTGCAATGTGGTATCATGTAAGAAATATCTAACCCCTTCCTAACAGAAACCAGTAAAAATGTCCACTCTTTAAATGTTTGCTATTTTAGAATTTAGAGTAATTTTCTTTAATGGATATCTGCTACTACTGCAAGATCTAAAATTGTGATGGAAAAGTTAAAATGTAGATGCTCAGATTGCAGAAGATTAATCCCAGTCGTACATGCCTGTCAAAACACGAAAAGAACTAAACAAAAACATCTCATACGTAAGCTCACCCGTCACTGTAGACATGACGTATCTTCAGCACGTTTATTACACTAGTCTCCACTCACACATGGGTGGGGCAGGGAGCTAGATTGTTGGTAAAAAAAAAGGCATACAACTAATAAGATGCAGGTTCAATATCAACTTAGGCCACTTGCACAATCCAGAAAACAAAACATCTATTGCAGAATAACATAACTGCACTTAACTCTACTGATGACGATGCGGAAAAATCACCAAACTATAGTTTCATTAGTTAGTTATATTACTAGTAATGTTTGGTAAAGACTAAACTAACCTTCTAATTTCTGTAAATAACATCACTAATAACTTTGCACTCCTCAGTTAGTAAGTTTAGCATTGAAACCAAACCGTAGATAGTAGTAGCAGCATATGTTTAAACTGAATGGTTTCCAGTTTCTTTAATAATAAGTGTTTATATATTAGGGCAGCTTTGGTCCAGTAGTTAGTCTACTAAACTGTTAGAATTGTGTGAGAAATGAGCTTGAAACCTTGTCAAGACTGGCTGAGTTTGGCTCGTGATTTCTTCTCATGCTTATTCACCGACATCTGAAACTGAGCAGTTCTAGTCAGGATGGACTTTCACTCACAGCCTCCCATGCTCAGAGTGGTTGTGCAACCAACTCAGTAGTTAAGCACATGATCCTTCCTCTAAGGGATCACAAACCTCATAACTAAGAAAGCGTACATACAACGAATAAATATTTCTATTTTATTAGATTTGGATAAGTGGGAAAGACTTGTTATTTGAGATTCAAAAAACTGAAACTCAAGTTCAATGCATGTCTGTTTCAAAGAAATAAATAAATAGAATGAACGGCCTAAAACCATTCACCCCTAAATACTATGGCTCCAGCCTAACAGCATTAAAATAGAATAAGCACGTTCAAGTTTGAAACTCTAATCTTAAGATACAAACAATGGGAATTAGTAGCAGCAGTAAAAAATAAAGTACCAGGAGGTGACTATAAAGTCACCTATAACTCCCAAACCATAACAAATGTTAACATAAACAGATGTTCACGTGCGCACAGGGAATCATGGGGACTGCATTTCTAGAGCTGTTTGATTTTGCCGCTGTGGTAGCAACACTTACGGTGTGCGATGCCACAATGAAACGACAACATCACTTTATAAAAATGCCTTCTGAAATTAAATGAATGACTATAACAAGAAACAGTACAAATTTGAGTTGAATTTGGATAACCCATTAATAAGGGTTCACAATGTCTGCTGGCATTCTTAATAATGGCTTTCAGACATTGTAACGCATGGTACACAGCTGTGTCAACTGGCTACTGTGAGATGGAAAAACTGTTTTCTGTACTAGAATTGGCACGGTTGTAGTTTCAGCAGCATGACATCTTGCTGTGCCCACTCGCTTCTGTTAATGTGTATTACGGCTTGGAAGTTACAAACACTTTACAGACACCCAGGATGGACATACGTATATTATAGGTAAAAGGAAATACAACAACGTTAGTCTAAAAGTACAATCAGAAGCCAATCATAAAATGTTTTTTGTTACAAATAAACAAGATAATAAAAATAATAAAACAAAAATAATTTCAAGCATTATGTTAGACATCTGAAAAAACACACCATACTTTAAGCAGCAACATACAATATGATGATAGGTTTTTTTTTGGTTGTGCTGTAAATAACTTTATTAGATTCTTTAACATGTTTTTTTTTTTTTTTTTGCTTTGTTGTCAAAAGAAACAGATTCACAAGAAGATTAACCATGTCAACGATGACTTGGTTTCTGATAATCCATATCTACCAAAGCAGCACTGACCAGCAAATGCTGTACATCTTCCAGCAGTCTCTCCTTCAAAGAGAGGTTTAGCTTTCCAAAACCTTTGTACTCTACTCTGCGTGGAACCAACAAATAGGACGGAAAACAAGGACCACAGAATAGACTGAAAAAAGATACCCTTAAAATGGGGATGGATGGGGGGAAAATAAAGTTAAAACCTTGGGCAGAGAGCCTGCACTAGACAAGGGAAAACTATGAATGTACAAACCCACAGCGCCAGGTAAAATAACCTCTAGATTTCTTTTTTATGCAAGAGATGTTCAAGACAAAACCGGCTGGGTACGATTACACTGAGGGTACTTTCAAACTGGTTCATTTCAACATCCTTAGTATTAAAAATCAGATAATATTTAGCAATAAATATTAAACATATTAACTGTTAGAAATAATTTTCTTTAATGCAATTGAGTTATTTCTCTTTGAAACTGAAAAATTAATTTTTGAATGTAACTGAATAGCGAGCATGCAAGAAAAATATGCTGAGTATCTAGAAATATAATTAGCTAGTAGTTAATTTGGCTATTATATGTTCACTTAAGAATTAAATGCAACATTTTAGAAATGGTTTTGAACATGCTTGTAATATTTCTACAACCAGAATTGGTTACTTAACTTGACGTATCCACGATTCTGAAAAAAAAATCATGATGCACTTCAAGTTGTGATAAATCAAATAACAATGAGATTCAACAAGTAATGGTAGAATTACCCGAAAATTCAAATTTATGTATTCAGTTTATGTTAGCAACGACAACTTCTCAAAGGCATGAAGGTTATACATGTCAGTCCATAGTAATCAGAAATCAAATATTTGTGGTTGGAAATAGATTGCACAGAGTTCAAAACTATAGCACCAACTTCAATAATCTCTTACAACTTGAATAAGTAAAAGACATTTGAATTTTTTCTTTTATTATTGGGCAGCTGGTGGTCTAGTGGCAGACTACTGGAATGCCAAGGTGACCCCCCCCAACCGTGGCATGGTTTTCACCAGACAACCACACAAGTTTCTCCTGAGTACTGTAGTTTCCTCCAACACCAGAAATGAAGAGTTCTACTAGTATTTTCAGTATGTGATGAAGGTTCTTGAGTTAATCCTTCACTGGCTTTCAAGTCTCCAGCAGTACCATGGTAATTTGCTTAGTAAATGCCATGAGATGACCCTGGGCCTCAAAAATCAGGAATCAGGAAAGGTTTGCCAACAAAAAGAAGATTAAGGGGTTTACTTTTTAATTACCATAACTGGAAAATGCACATGAGATTAGAAATTTTTCCATGTCTTAGAAATTTAAAACTTTCAGTGCAATGAAAATGGTTCAGTTAACAAGTACTGGTAGGATGGCTATAGGTTCTAGTTTTGATGTAAAATAAAAATAAATTCTTTTTCCAATCATAAAATTTTTTTAAATGCTGTGCTCTATATTAGATATTTGTGGATAAGTTTCCAGTAAAAACTGCCAATGATGGTAAAAATAAAGCACCAGTTTAAAGATCACACCCATAAATAGTTATTCAGCTTTGGGGCACTTCAAGGTAAGTACACACCACAATGGCATTCTGTTTCCTCATTTGCTTTGAGTCTAAATCCCCGGCTAAATGATGGTACAGTAAAAGTCCTTTAATCCGGCATCCAATGGTCCGGAAAGCCTGATTGTCCAGTATGAAAAATCCACAAGACAATTCTGGGAAGTCTAGCTAGCAAGTGAGTCTCTGCTGTAGAATGAATCTGTCCATGCACCAGTCTTCTGTTTTCCTTGTTTGCATTCGGTACGCTTCTCAATGCAGTGAACTTTAACACAAATTATTGCCCTTATTTTTTGGCCATCCATCATTTTTTTTCACCATGCCTTCAAAGAGGAAGCATGTTACTCTCACCTTAAATGAAAAATAGACCATAATCAACGAAAGCAAGAACTCTGTAATGGCTGAACATGGCATCGGCTCCTCCATGATATATGACATCAAGAAGCAGAAGGATAGTAGGCTGAGGACATTTGTGACTGATTCTGAGACAATGAAGGGAATCAAAAAAATGGAAAACTTTGAAGAAGGCTGAGTTGGATAGTGCTGTCTATAAGTGGTTTATCTTGTGGAGGTCTGAAGGAAAGCCAGTTTCGGGGTCCGATGCTGATTCTAAAGGCTAAGCAGTATCAAAAGGACATGAATATTGATGAAGAGTGTAAATTTTCTAACAGATGGATACGGAATTTCAAGTTGTGTCATGGCGTTTGGCAGTTGGATGTTTTGGGCGAGCAGAAGTCAGCTGATCACGATGCTGCCAACAAGTACAGCGATATCTTCAATATTATACTACAGTATATCACATAAAAAAGTGAAAATAAAGTGTCTTGAGTTGTGACTAAGAGTAACATCCAATAATCTAGCATGTCTGATAGTTCAGCAACACCCATTCTCCGTGTGTGCCAGATTATAGAACCTTTACTGTATTCAGTTGCAAGATATTTATTAATTTGAAATAACTGATTGATGGGTTTGGAACATTACATAAAGTTAAGCTGAACAATGGCAGTATCTATTAGCTCAAAGTCACTTAAATTGTTGGCTTGCATCATTCCAGACTGCATTAGTATTGATTCCATGACTTCAAGCTATAGTGCTTACAAACTAGCATCATTAGACATCTATTTTCTATGGAAAGTGACAATGGTTAGCATCAATACTCAAAAGATTTACCAGTGTGCTGCACAACATGTAAAAAGGCAGTGTCTCTTAGTAATTTCTGTTTTTGTCATCATAAAAATACTCACCTCTCGTATGATAACTTGCATCAATCTATCCATAATTTCACACTGCACCTCTTGATCACTGAAACAGATAATGGAGATGATATATTATTGGAATTACAAACATACAGGGGAAAATAAAAACTTCTGCAAGAGATAACTGTAGATATTTTTAACTTTGTATTAATATGCTACCTTTATATTATATCTTTTCAACAATTTAAAATTGCTATTTTTGGAAACTGACAATTTTTTGTCTTTAATTTATTAACATAGTATCTATAACAATTATTATTCATTTAAAAAATCCTTTTAGGGAATTCATACTCCAATCTTCAGAATCTGTATATTACTAGAAACATTCATTGAAACTCAGCTAGATACAATTATGGAAATTTTTCACTTGAACGATCTTTTAAATTGTATTTTTTTTTCCTATTAAAAGTTCAATGCTACTAAATGACATTCTATAGGTCACATTGAATTGTTTACACAGTAATTTACACTTACCCTTCATTCTGAAAATCTAAGGTAAGTTCTTTGATCTCTCCAAGCAGCTGTGCTAGGAATTCTGTAATGTCAATGGACTGGTATCGAGGTACCTCTCGAACTGGCTTATATTTCAAATCAATCTTCAGTTTACCTGGTGTAGAGAGGGGAAAAAAAACAACATTCTCATGCCCACACACACAGATCATGTAAATCATTCCCCCTACCCTTCCACTGGCTAAAATCTATCAAAACTGATTTAGGCAAACCAAGTTAGCAGTATTTATGTTAGCCAGCAAGGAAATGGTTCTAGCCACTGGTGGTGAGCAAATTTCCAAGCTACACAACAAAAGTCCCACATTTCATGCTGACAGAGAGATGCAACCAACAAGTGAAATGAAGTATGGCAGGTGTGTGTCTGCATGATGCATGGAGTTCAGCCCACCAAGCCAACCTGTACAAGACTGATAGGAAAGACAGAGACCCTCATTTCTGTTTGTTTCGTGCGCGAAGACTGGCCAAAACAAAACATGTTACTATTTCAACACAAGCTCTCTCTCAGGTGCAAACAGTTAAAGAAAACAAAAACATAAATAAGTTTTAAGAAGGAATATCAGACAGCACAAACTGTATAAATTTTTTTTAAAAATTGTGGTCAGATGTTTGGAAAAAAAATTACTGTATTGGTTGTAACTGTAACCCTGGGAAACTAGACAAAATTAGAAGGGGTGAGCGATCATTGAGGTAAAAAATGTCTAAATCTGCTAAAAAGTGAAAGTGAAATCTAAAGTTTCTGCAATTGGCAACACAAACCAAGTACCCTGAACATACCTAACAAGCAGCACGGATCTATGAGAGATGAAAGAATGTTAAAACATTATCAAAGCAATTTTATTCTCAGTTGCTTTGTCACTGACAAACAGAAAATAATAATCATAGTGCACATTATCTGAAAAGCAAACTATCCTGAAAATGTTATAAGGAAAAGGAAAAATTTTTATAAAACACAAATCAACTGCACTTGGTGTCACTAGATCTAACTCTACCATGTGGTTTTTGATATAATTGTAAATTTTGTCATGGCACTGTTGTCCTAGCTCATCATTCTCAATGTCGTGCCTAGTCGTTTCTTACACTGCGCCTGACATTTTGCAATTCTGCAAATGAATCCTGAAAACCTCATTTTATCATCACCTGAATCAGAATCCCTGTTTCACAAAATGTCATAATTTTATTATTACTTTATAATATACTTCAATGAAAGATTTACATAAATTGAGAATCTAAGGTAAATAACTATACCCAGAGGAATGTCATCTTCTTCATCGCTGAAAACCCCATCTGACAGACTACAAGATTCACCCACGTGGTTTCCAGTTTCCATCTCTGATGTTTCCTTGTTGGCAGTTGATTCATCTTTCACAACTACAAAAATTAAAACAAGGAGAACAAATACAAAATTTACTGCTCTCTATGAAAAAATTCTGAGAAAGTAAACTAGCACTCATATTGGTGCCTAATCAAAACCAGCCATTTCTGCAAAAGTTAATTAATTATCCTGATGCTAGGGATCATAATTACAAACAGGCTAAGATTCAGGCATGATTAGATATCAGAACGTATTTTTTTAGCAGTAGAATTATTGATGAGCAAAATAAATTACCAGCAAATGTGGTTAATACCAATGGTATTAATCAGTTTAAAAATCTTATTGCCAGCAATATCTCTTCACTGGGATTCTTTATAATCCACCTCTTTGTAACTACTAAACTATCCAATACAGGTTGAGTATCCCTTATCTGAAATCCTTGAGGCCGAATGTGTTTCGGATTCCGGAATATAGATGTACTGCCATAATATGGCAGCTGATCCACTGGGGAGTGGAGACTGGGCACAAGTTCATTTACAACACTATATCTGCCTATGGAAACATATGGCCTAAGGCAGTTTTGTGCTTGTGCATGAAACCATAAGGGAAAGATGTACATTTAACCATCAGAAAGGTAAGTTATCACTATGGTAGGCCTACCGGTACCGTAAGGGTATTTGCAGGCCTTTTCAACATTTTCAAAGCATATTCACACCAACAACAAAGCAGAGAAAAAGTTAAAAAAATTATGGTGAGTAATGTGTGTGCATCAAGTGCATCGGGGACCTGTGCGTCGCCCAGGAACCTTCCCAGAACCTTCTGGAATTTTCCACTGAAGGTGCTCCAAAAATATTTCAGATTTTTGAGCTTTTCAGTTTTCAGAATTTATGATAAGGGATTCTCAACCTGTACTTGAGATATAAATAAAAGGCCTGTTATACTTTCAGGAAGTTTGATTAAATTGAAAGAACACAGTATGTGATTTTTGCTAATTAATTGCCATCTTTATATCCAACTGGTGTGAAATATGAACATATTAATTATAATTTGGAGAAGTCCTGTCAGAGTTAGAAGGCCAGGCCTCTCGTGGAAACAAGATAGGCAGCACTCTCTAGTAGTTAACAACACTATGCTTCCTCACCATGGCTCTCTCATGTAGAGACATTATCTCCACTGCAGAGACTGATATATTACACAACAACATTTTACATTTGTAGAAGTACTTATGTTTAAAGAAACCCTGCTGAAGAAATTTATAGTTATTAATATTGAAGTGTAGACTAGAAAACAGTTGAACATACTTATTTTACCCCTTTGATTTTCAGAACCCAAATTCAAATAGTGAATTTCCTTTGCATTTTCCACAATTACTGAGAAAGATTTTTTTAAATTACAAAAAACAAAAACAATCCACAGCTAAACCAGCTGCCTGATATGATGCTAGAGAACTTTAGACTTCTTTCTAAGCCAACAAAAAAACAAGAGAAACCAAGATTGCTAAGAATTTTAAGTCTTTCTTAGATCCCTGACACAAAAAACAAAAATATCTAAGTTTTGCTAAACATTCTGATCAGCTAAGATCTTTCGTTTAACACCTGCTTTTCCACCGCTGCTTTGAGTCATTAAAGAAAACTGCCTTTGAAAATTTATAAAAGTTAAATCAGTTTAACCCCATATGGCAGCCACTGTCAGATGATGATTTAGCTTTTCCACCTGTTTAAATTCCAGACTAATTTATGACAACAATAGAGCCTACAGAGATCACTACCATTGCCTGCCAGCCATGGGAAAATTTCCTGATCATCAGTACTTCACCAACCATCATGGATGACACATTCCTCAAACTCTTAGGGTGATACCTCACATGGGTGGAAGCATACATTGACTCCATAAAAAAATTTTGAGAAAGCTTAATGATCTGTGATAAGAAGGAATACTCACCACCAGATACATCCCCTGGTGAGGAAAATGAAGAAGAATATCAAGTGAGAGGCGATTTGACTGAATGACTGACTCAGAGAGTGACCACAAAGAGAGCAGTGTCGGACACCGCTGCCAGCCATGTCCCCTCCACCCAAACGTTTGGCCTTTGTATGGTCACATGGTGATGGTTTCTTTCATACCAACTTTGACTGTTTTTGATAGAGGTAAACAAACAAATCAGATCTCCATGCCCACTCCTCTTATTGCAAGGTCAGGAAAGATTGCTCTAGACTTGTTGGTGTACCTTCTACTACGTCTTACTCTGTACTCCACCAGACAAAAATAAAGGTAATCATATGGTTAAAACTAAATTAATACAAGATTAACATGTCTTTTTTAAAAAAGTTTGTTTGCTAAAAAATTGTTTAATGTCGAGAATAATGTCAACAGAGATCCTATATTTGTGGTAAAAGCTCAGTTGTCATATAAACAAGCAACACGAACTAGTTTTGAACAGTATTTAAAAAATCGACACAGTAAAATTATGCATATTAAATATTTCATGAAAATGATTCTGGAACAAAAGAAAAAAATACTGTAGATGCCAAAAGCCACTGGTTTTCCTGCAGCAGCCAGCCTTTTATGGAAATAGAGACAAATCTTAGTTTACATCTGCTTCATACCATGGAGACTTATGACATTTTTAATATGCATTACTTCAGCTTCAGATGAACAAAAGCATGAATGTTTAAAATTTAAAGAAACAAAACAAATAGATCCAGAGGGAAAAGAAAGAGGAAAACTGAAATGCACTTTTTTTCCAAACCAACCAAACTCTCTGATGGCTACCAGAGAAATGAAAAACACACATGGAAACAAACCCAGAAGACATTCCACATGTACAAGGCTGGCCCAGACTCACCCCGAGGAAAGTGTTTGTTTGAATGTTCAACAGGAAGCCCTGATGCCTTACCATCAGGTGAGCAGAATTCTGAGAAGTTCTCCTTGATCAACGATCGTAGTTCCTTATCCAGCTTGGGGTTATCAAACAAGGGAGAGAGAGATCTGAAAACAAAAATGAATAAAAATAAATAATCACTTAAATTAATATGAATACCAACAGATTTTTGAACTTGACCAGACTATTTGATACATTTTTTTAAAATATCAAATTCAGTGGTATTAATACTTCCACAAATAATAATTTGTTTGTTTATTTTTCCCCTGAGGACAGCTATACCTTAATTAGGCAGTACTCAAGCCAAAATCTAAAAGCATAAAGTTTTAATGGCTTGAAAGACCTGCTACAATAAAATCCAGTGGTATCTAACCTATCTACCAACATTCATTTTGCAGACTTATTCATTTTAGCTTTTCTTTATTTTCTTTTTCACTTTGCTAAGTCTGGTTCAGTAATATACTAGAAAACAATTTAGTTATACTCTCATTAGCCATGCTGCTGCAAAAAGGTCATCTACACAAATATTTAGGACTGCATTTTCTTCCATTTATTTATTTTTTTTTTTTTTTAAATAAGTTGCTAAATAGTCAGATCATATCATAAAGAATTACTTGGACCAAAGGCGGGATGGTGGTCCACTGAATTGTTACAGTTGAGAACTTGAGTTCAATTCTTGATCTGGAGTGGTTGATTTAGAATACCTCCATGGCATGGTTTCTTTCTCTTCTTCACCAGCCGGCTGTGTGGATTTCCTCCAAGCTCTCCAGTCTCTACTGAGTCTAGAAATGAAGAGCTCTAGTAAGAATTTCTCTGCCAGAGGTGAAAATGTGGGGCAGTTCTTGGTGCAGGATTGGCAACATTTCTTAGCTAGCAGACAACCATGGCATTACACTCCATCACAAGGGTTGTCTCCCTTGTAGACTCCAGTATACAACACGCAACTCTGCACTACTAGATAATGTTGCAAGAACAAATATCATAAAAGTCTCCTAGTCATACAATCAGCAAACTTGGTCCATACACTATGGCAAGATCGAAAAGAATAAAAATCATGACATTTCCATCCATGAGGTATCAAATGGATATTATTAGCTGTTTAATTTTTTTTTTCAATCCTACTTGAATTTTCACCAAGGATAACTTCAGAATTTTCAAGTGATTGAAAGCTGAAGCCAATTTAAGTGGGATTTCTTGTAGACTTGTTCTGTATCTATCAAAAAGGTAGTAGGTGAGATTCTGAAAGCATGAGTAAATAGAATTTCTTATTTTAAAATTAAATGTTTCCTCATGACAATTAATATCAGCCAGTATTTTATAACACCACACAACTGGATTTCCTATTACAGCCAACAATAGTTCTTATCACAAATACTACACTGATCATTTATTGTGCACCCTCATTGTGAAAGAACAGCAATGCACTGTAGGACAGTTAAAAAATTATTTCTTCACTTGTCCCATAACCCATAGGTCATTGGGTCACCTCTCGAGGTGTGTGTGGCATTTTATAACCTGGTAGAGCCCATCCCTCTCCTCCAGGTTGAGAGTCAAGGTGAATGTCAGTGTCCAGAGGAGGGCTGTACAACTGTTTCAGACTTTTTAGCATCAACAGCACATACCTCTGACCCCACCAGGGACCAAACCTGTGACACAAGGATTGACAAGTGAACTCGCTAAACAATTACAGCAACCAACAAATTTTCAAATACTTATAATAATTTACCAGCTTTTATCCATCTATATACAATCTGGTGCACATTTTCACCCCACTACCCTTCAAATCCTATTACTCAGCACAGACTGAGTCAGAGAAGCTGTGACAAATAGTACCTTCCTCATTAAAATATTTTGTAACACCAAAACCATATTTTACTTCGACCCAATGTGTCTTGTATTACAAATATATTTGAGTAAATATAGAGCAAGTTCAACACAAAGGTTAACCAATGCTTATAGGCACAGGTGGTATAAGGGAGATAAAAAATGATTAGGTATATGGAGGGTTAATTTTAACTTCAGCTTAAATGTACCTATATAATTGGATCTTTTAACAAGATTATCATTTTATGATCATTTCAGATGACAGAAGCAAGCAAAAGAATCTTTCATAGAAATAATGTGATCTCTCTAGATTACAGAAATCACAGGAGATGCTTTACTTACGGTAAAACACGTTTCTCCAATATGGAGCGTAATGACGTGTAAATTCCTTGTCGGACTTGAGATGAAAGAGCTGGACAGAAATTGGGCATGATCTTAAGGAAAAAAAAAGAAATCACTAAATAAAGCAGTGTACAAACATACCCAAATGGGAAATTTTTCTCTGATGATTACTATTAACATAGCAATTGATGCCATACATTTATTCTGAATAAAAAGCCAATGCAATAGAGAAAAAATCTCAATAAAAAAATTAGATGGTCTCATTTGAAATCATGGAAACAAATGTATTAAGTATTAAAAAAACACTTGCTGTGCATAATTAAGGACAAATAATTCCACCTATATCCCCAACATATGCAGTAAATATATCATAAACAAAGTTTAAGATCTACATTAGGCAACAAAAAATAGCTGTTGTGTATAAAGCAATTTTTTAAGCGGTTCAAGAAGACTATCCACATCTTTTCTCAAATTCAGTTCATAATGTCCAATAAATATTTAGAAACTATTTTAATGGTTATAAATACATGCTATCCCTAGTTAACTAGCTCTTTCATTATCTGGAATAGTTTATTATTGATACCGATAATGATTTACTAACTGATTGGTGAGTATGTGCAGCATGTAGGGTGCTTGCTGGTCATGGCAGAAGAGTGCGCTTTGGTCCACCACATGTTCTCTTGCTCTTCTGTATGAGAGAGGGATTTTGTCTGGCCCCTCCAAATCCCTTCCAATGCCAATAAGAGTACTGATAGATTATTTCCCCACTGAAGTTGGTGGTATCTGTACACTTCAGTGCAGGTATGTGATTCCCACTACAGAGATACCATGCACTCTTCTCACATTTAAAAAATGCTTTGACCTTTGGTGGCAGTAATGGTAGTGGTAGTGTGTGAATGCTTGGCAGTGCCAGTAGCAAATGCCAGGCAGAACCTTTTGGCTAAAGCTTAAAGGTTTTTTCAGATATCAGAATTAGTTGGGTCACATAATGGTGATGCTTTCTCTGATTGATGCTGTCTGGAAAATGTTGGATATCTGCATCAATTTTCTGCAACCAGCCAGGTGTGCCAATAATCACTGGAATTACTTGTGCATTTCCAGAGGGTTTTCTCAGTTTGATGGTTAGCAGACCACAGGTTCCTATCTTTTCTGATGTCTTCCTGGATGTTAGCATTATTAGTAATAGAAAAACTAATCAGAAATAACAGGTAAACATAAGAATAGATGGGGTGGATTAAAATTAAAGTAAAACAATTTTTTAAGTAATAATGGATCACTAGCATTTTAAAAAAATATCTCTTGTAATATTATTTTACACTAGTCAGCCTACTACTCCAAATATGTACATCACAAAATAAAAATAATAAAGCAATAAGCTATGCATAATTCAAAAAGCCAATTCTAATAAATAAAAACACCCTTTAAAACTAAAGTGTTGTTTTTCTTTTTCAATTTTGTAAAATTCATGCAAATATGAAAGATTTTCTTGCAATACAGTGATTTTTTGTAGTGGATTCCCCTTATTTAAGTTTAGAATAATACTTTGTTATTTTGGGTACTTTTTGAAACATTTCTATAAAATCATAGTTTTGGTTGTAGTAAATTGTTTTACTAAATGAATATTATTTAACTAAATTAAGTGCCAATGGCCATAGAAAGACAGGCAGTATACTGTACCCTGCATACAAAATCCAACAACGTGGCAGTAATGGCAGGATGAGGCCTCATGGAATGATACATTACAAGGATGGCTGGCTCTGGAACAGAGAAACCAATTTAATGAACTACATTTTAACAAAGTGCAATTCAAAATTAATTCCTTATAATTGATGTGCACCTCTGCCTCAGCTAATAAACAAAATCAAAAACTGGAAGTTGCCTCAAAATGGGAGTTGTGAGTCCTAAAGATGTCCCTAATTTAAAAAAAAAATTAAATTAGCAAGGGTAGACAGAATATGGTTCAGTAAAACAAAGCAAGCAACTACACCGATTGCACATATCATCACGCATCAAAAGAAAATAGAAATTCTTTGTTAATCTGACACCTGCCTGCTTTTATCTCAACACTGTACATTTATTAAAAGAAAACACAAAATACTCACCAATGTTCATGATGCTGTCTTTCTCAGGATCAAACAGTAACCAGTCGTAAAACAGAGATAATTTAGCACTGGATGCTGCCACATTTGACTGAAAAATAGTTTTTATAAAAGATGAAAGTGGACCTTCATTAGGAAAGAAAACTGTGACATCATAATGTAACTTGCACATCACAAAAAAGAAATTTGTATCTAATGCTAGGTAATAAAAACAATAAAGTTCCAAACTAACACTAGAAATCCAGAGAAACTTGTATACTTGAACATCATGTGAAAATAACTCGTGGATAAAGAATAGCAGCAATCAAAACAATAGTTTACAGATAGAAACACTTTTTAGAACTGTAAGAGTCAATTATCTAAAAAAAACAAAGATATGCGGTGCCAGCTGACACCCTCCAGAGTTTGGAGGTTAGGTAGTTGTATAATCACTGTGTGTGTACAGAGCACAGGGCCCAGAGGGAGCAGTTTTAATACAGAAATAAGGTCATATCATTGTGATTAACTGAGAGCAATACTGCTCATAAAATTTCCAAAAAATCATCACCACCTTAGTTAAATTTTTCATCTGATAAATGTGTAGGTATCAGTTTGTCCAGGTGGTGGTGCATATTCAGTCTTATTCCTTTAGCTACATAGTGGGACAATCCTATGCTATCCAACAATGGCAATTTTTAAAGCATAATTTCAAAGGTTACATCCCATCAACCACACCATGGTATCAACTAAAAAAAAGATTTCAGTTTAAAATCTGCAACACTGTTAGGACATTTTTTAACTCTTAAAAGTATTTCTCTCTACATCAACAAATTGAAGGGGTCAATCAAACAGTCAGCCTTCAACATTTTTACCTATTTTCAGTTTATTATCTTCCCTGAAAGTAAATTTTGTATTCTAGCCATAGGTTTAGTTCATTTTCAACTATCCTATTACATGTAGAATAATACTGCAATAGGAACCCAACAACACGAGTTATAAAACACAAGTATACATCACTGTAGAAATAGGAAAAAAATGGAATGGAATATGCTTCAAATATCAAATGCGAAAAAACAAAAAAAGTTCTCAGCCCAAAGCTCCATTTAAATAGTAATTATTAAAGGCATGTAGGAGTCTGACAATAAGCAGACAAGGGGAATACTTATATTATTCATTTGAAGGAAATTTCAGTAAATAACAATTTCTGGTGCTTCTTCAAGCATGCACATGCAATATCATAACTGCCCTTTCAAGATGATCAAGAACTTGTGACAGTCGTGCAACTTGAACTGTGTTCACTTGTTCATCATAGTTGTGCAAAATGCACTATATGGCATTTACTTGTATGTCATAGTTATGCAAAATGGCATGCTGTTGACATTAATTTAAACATCATAGCTACATAAGATGGTTCACAATATGGCATTTAAATGTGTCATAGTTGTGCAAGATAGCATTCATTTCACATGGTTTTTGACATCAATGCTTTTTTATATTCTCACTTCAAGAGAGAGCTCAAAAACCCTAGATGATTATTGCCAAAGTATTGATATAAGAATAGTTAGTTAATTATTTATATTTGATAATTTATGACTAGCAATTTTAACAATGTGCTAAAAGTTTTCCAGACTTGCATGCCACATTAAGAAAGACTATCTGCCTGTTTTCCGTTATTTAAAAATCTTTTCAAAGGTGAGAATAGTGTGCAACATGGAAAAGTAATAAACTATTCTGTCTGACTGACTGATGTCAGAGAGAGAATGAATTTACATTTTCACAAACCAGAAAAGAAAACTTACAGTGCAGGTGGTTAACAACCAGCCAATCACAGCCCATCTTGGAATGATGTCAGAGCAGAGAAGTTCATTGGTTGGGTGGAACACAGCACAAATGTACCTGATCAGATCACATCTTAAAGACTGGCTTTCTGGCGTAGACAGATACTGAAGAATAAACAAACAATATAATAAGACTGACTAACCAAAACTAAATCATAACAAAATAATTTTAAAAAGAAATCCATAAAACTTCTTTAATGTAAATAAAGTTTTCTTTTTCTATTTCTTAAATTCTATTGTTTTGAAAATTTATAAATTATTTGTTCACATTTTTTTATTTATGCAAAAATATTAATTTTTCACATTAATCATGAATCTTTTGAAAAAAAAATGAATTCACTTGCTGATATCAAAACTGACCAGGGTTTATCTACATTCTGATATGCAGAACATTTTCTCCTGACAAAAGGCATACATACCTGTCTCTGAAACCAGTCTTGATATCGTTTATGCTGCCCAAATTTAACCTGAAAATAGTTATTAATATTTAAACCCTGAGCTTGCTCAGTCATAAGATAGGTGAAGTCTAAAATTGTTCAAGTAATTGATAACTTTTACATTTAAACCCAGAGCTTGTGAAGACATGAAACAACTTGAGTACTGAGAATTTTTAAAACATGCTTAGATTGTTTGGTTTATTCAAGTGAAAAATAGAGAATTTAACAACAGGTGGTTAGTCTAAATGGTTTCTATCTTGACAATATTCCAAATAAGGCAGTTTACAAAAAACATAAAGAAAAAAATAACCTAATTCTTTATTTCCAAATCAAAATCAAAATCAAAGTACTTAAAACAGATACACAGTCTCACATGTTCAATTCCCATATTTCACACAAATCAATTTTTAGTGCATGTAGTTACATGTAGATCAGCATAAATCTATTAGAAAATCCATAAATAAATTTAAGTTTATTTTCAAACTTTTGCCAAACAAGACTTCAAAATATCTCCCTTGTTTGCTTGACAACTTTCATTAATGAGTCCACAAGTGTATGCATGTTTATTCATTCAACATGTAATAAAAGATAACCATTTCAGTGGAGAATACTTTGTTTAAACATTGATTTCTGTTCTGGCCATGGCTATTGTTAGCAATATGCTTCACTTATCTTGAGAGACAGGTCTCACAAAAAATTTTTAAATATACCATCAGTACATTCCCACTTTACCGAATGTCTTATCAAGGAACCATTAAAGAAAAGCTGACTTACACATTTAAATTTTCAACTCCTGTAGAAACTCTTTCTGTTTATGCTGTCATGCTTTCAATTAAGTTAGTGCAAAAGAATTCAGTTTAGCTGACCAGTTTGAGACGAGAATGTCCAAGCGTTAGGTCTACATAGAAAATCTGTAAATACTTCAGATCAGTTATTGTGTTAGTTTTCAAACAGATGCACAGTCTTACTTTAGTTGTTAAAAATATTAACTTGTTTTCCATGTCAGGTGTAAGCCGACTGATGAGAAAACGGCGAGAAGTTCTGGCTTGCAGAAGTTGTTCTACACCTAGAAAAAAAGAAAAATGAATCATCTAAATGAATAAACTTTCTTCATTGCAGCTGATAAACCCTGAGTTTACCAAGAAAATAAAAAAATCAGACAAATTTTTTTCTTAATTTCTACTGTATATTTTTCTTTAAAACAACTGTTTTAACAGATACTCATTACTCCAAGTCTTGTATGGCAGATGGAAAAGTGTGGTCTGCTCCCCAGAGTACAACTTGGTTTGGCAAACCCATAGCATGTTTTCATCTTGCTCTTCTAATACTCCTTTGGTGTGGGTTTACTCTGGGCACTTGAATTTACTCCCACAGCTAAGTAGAGATTTAGTAGAGCCTTTGGAAAGTTATTGAATAAATATGACCTGATTCAGTTTTCAAGGCTTTGGGTGCTCCATAAAATGCCTAGCCAACAGAGTTGACGCTCTTCCTAACCTATCTAATTAACCACACATCAAGGACACTTCCCTGTAAGGCAGACACACCAGCCAAGAAAATGAAAGCTGGAGCTCCCAACAAGAATATTTACAGATCAAACTAAAGAGTAAATTAAGCTTCACTTCAAGTGTAACAATACTAAGCATGGTGATGTCATAAAAATAAAATTCAAACTGTTAAAATGTCTATCTTTCAACTCATCAAGTGACAATTGTTCTCCATGACAACAATATAATAGTGAGTTGGTGCATATCAAGGAGTGTGGCCTAACCTCTGCACTTTGTTTTCCTCTGTTGGCATGCAGGTTCAAAAAAGATGATGTATATCAAAACCATCATGTTTACCTGTGAAAGATGAACTCAATGTTGATGGATTGTGAAAAATGTCTCTCCAAAGCTTTTCAAACTCTGGTATCCTAGCAACATTCTGTAATAACCTGACCAAGTCCCTGCCAATCATTGCGCAGTCAGGCCACTAGTGAGAAAAAAAGAATTTCATAAGGTTTTTCTCAATACAATTTAATTAAACATTTACTACAAAAAAATTACTAATGCAAACAAAATATTTTGTTTTAAAATTTAATTTTTATTAGGCAGCTAAACATAAAAAACTGTTTATAAACTTGTCCAGAAATAAAATGAAAATAGTGATTCTTATTTCTTTTATAAATATTCCTGTTATAGAAATTTTAAAAAAAAAATTATACTTGATAAAAATTGTTCTAATAAACTATTAATCCGTTGGGTAGGCCAGAAGGTGAGTATTCATTCTTAGGCTTCCCACATCCGGCTAAACCTTGGAAACATTTTATAATTACTCTGTCACAACCAATACCTACTCCCTGTAAATACACGGGTGTATTCCTCAAAGTTAAACTCCTTCTATTGAACATCTTTTCATAATAATAATACGAATTCCATGTTTCCAACTTTCTGCACTTGGAAAAAAATAGTACCTCTACACAATTTGTTGTATTATTTTAAATCTTTTCAAATTTTTCTTGTTGAATTTATAATTTAACAATTTGAAATTTTACATTTTATGATGAAATAGAAGTTAAAATCCTTTGCATGTGTTCATTTATTTAAAAACTCTATTTAATACCACAGGATATCATCAAAAAACACCGAAAATATCCTTTTCAATAATTAAAAAATCAGTCTACCCTACCATACACCATTTTAATATTTAAAAACAACTAGAACTACAGATTTGCAATGACTTAAGGAAACACACTTTTGTCATGTAATTTTTACATAATGGTACTCCAGTAAAAATTTAGCATGTCCACACATTTTCTTCAAAATGGTAATTTTACTAAAGCACTTGTATAAAACAAGTGAAGGGATTTTACAAAACCCAAATCTCAGGAAAATTTTACTGTACTCAACCACTCACCACTAAATATTTTGTTTGAAATAGCTTAAAAAAAGGTTACATTGCATGCTTAATTGTTAAAAGACTAATAATGAAAGCTATATTTTAAAATAATAGTGAGAATATTCTTTTAATACAGCCAATCTGCATGTGCATCCATGCATGAAATATCTAAGAAATATTTATGATGTAAATTTACTTAAAATTTTTTTAAAATTCAAATATGGGAGGAAAAACTTTTTAAAAAAAAGATTTTTAAAATAACAATGTTATAAAGAAACAATTATATAAACTTGATAAGATACAAAAAGTTGGGCAGAGAATTTGAAAAACAACTAATCTTGCAACAAATAAAGCAACATTAATACAAATTTCTTTAGTGATATACACACATACACACACACACACCTTTTCTCGAAGCAAGGATGCACAAAACTCAACTTCCCTCTGCCTTAATGTTGCCAAACTTGAATTTCCATGGTCAACAATAACACGTAAGTATGTATATAATACTGTGGCTAACAGAGTGGGAAATTTTTCAAGCCATGACCTAAAAAATAAATTGAATAATTGTATGAATTCTATGCTCAAAAACTGCCAACAGATAACTAGATTTTTAAAATAGAATTAAATAAATTGTATTTCTTTATTATTCTGTGCATGGAAATAAAAGAAAAACAAAAAAAAAACATAAATATATGCTGTATTTACACCAGTTTGTTTTTACAGGTAAATAATGACAGCTAGCTTTATTGCTTATGGCCAAAAGAAACAATATTAATGATTTTCAGATTTTTTCTTCTATTAAAATAATATTTGCATAACACATTTAAACTGAATATTTGTATAGAAAAATTAAACACAATAAAAATTATCTAAGTAGTAAATTGTTCATGGGTATAAATGTGTAAAGAGGGGCAGAGAGAGAGAGAAAAAGAAAGTGTGTGTCTTTTAGAGAAAGCACAAATATCCAGCAACTTGCCTGTTTTCTGTAAATAAATCCAGCATAGATTCTGCCAGCCATATGTTTTTTGGAGCAACATCTCCACCTGTTTAGAAAAAAAAATATAGTAATAATGTTTTCAAATTTCCTTAACTTTATATATATAAAGATGATGACACACAAAAAATATATTTTAAATGTTTAAAAGTTTTAGAGTATGAAATGGTTTAATATAATGGAACTTAACACAATAAGAGAAGCAAACCGACTACCCTTTTTTTTGTGTGTGTTGACCATGGTTCTGTTCACTTACCAGCAATTTGCCTAATAAGAGCTAAGCAGACCGCATCTGAGCCTATGACAGTATTTTTAACAAGCTCTTTGGAGAACCACACAATCTGAAAATATCAATTGAAACATTAGCCTTATTATTTTTTTATGTGAATTTTAAAAGGGAAAAAGATTGTCTAATTATAGTAGGGCATTAATATCGTTCCTCAAGAGAGATTTTTAAAATTTTCAACTCTGCACCTGAAGCACAGTAATTAGAATTTGAAACCAATGGCATGCAAAATGTTTGTGATAGACAAATCAATGAGTTAAATATTACTTAAAAATTTACAATATCCAACTCTATGACCAAACTTCTTGAAAAGAATGCAAACAAGGAAATCTCAAAATTATCTGAAAATATGCATCTCTTTAGCTACCATACCAAAGTCCTTTTACTCTATCCGAACAAAAATAATTTCCATGTATACAATAATGATCAATGGTTGGCACATGCAAGTTTATCGCAATAATCCAAACTTTTAAAAGTTTATACCTATTTGATGGAAAAACTGGTGCTGAATAAAATATTAAATTTTGATTCAAATAATAAAAGGAATTCATTAGCGTTTAATTAATACTAATCTAAAATAAAAAAAAAAATCAGACAGTTTAACTGATGTGAAAAGTGCTTGCACCAAATCTAAAACAAATAAAAATGTGATGCTACATGGATATATATGATGTGAAATGTGTCAAGTCTACTATAAGCATTCAGCATTTTAACAGGGTGAGTAAAAATTTAAAAGACTGTAATATAAAAAAAAACAAAAAAAAAGAGGACAGAAAGTTAAAATATATTATGGAAATTCTGGAATAGCACTCAAGCAAGATAAATTTGAGAGATAGGGGTGTTTCACCCAATATGAATATTTTGTTAATTTAAAACTGTTACCACAAGTACTTGCAGCTTCATTTCTATTAAAAGCTTTATTTCATCTCAATTAATAATAATAATAATAATAATAATAATAATAAAAGACTGGTTCATTAGTTAGCTGTATTACTATTAATAAAGTGATTGAAAAAGTCCAAACCCATAGTAATTTTTTTGTTGTTGTTGCTTTGGTTTGTTTATTTTCATTTGTTTTTTTATAAATAAATGAACAGCTTAGAAACAAGGAATTTGTGATTTTAGCTCTTTTCCAGGTAATCACATAACCAAAATGCAGCACATAATTAACATTGAAAAGCAAATTTCCACATCTAATTTAATCTTAAAGACCTTGTCCAATTTCAATTATACTCACAGCCACTGCATGTAAATTTTGTAAATCAAAAAAGTATGAGCTCTGCTATCACAAAATCTTGTAATACATCCAAGAATTCAGAGGATAACTTAAGAACTTTAGAACTTGCTTATTAGGTTCTTGTGAGCTGTATTATTATTAGTTCATACCTTTGTTAAACAATAACACATTCAACAGTGACAACAATTTTCCTACTCAATGGCTGGTTATTTAGCTATCATAAATTTATGTTTGCTGTGGACTGGAAGTCTGAAAAAAGCAGAATAATGCAGCCCATCTGGAAGACCTTTAAATTCTCACTACACATTTTAACTTTCCTTTACTACAGTCAAGACATTAACAAAACTATTCACAATCTCATCTAGACAACCTTTTTTTGTTTTATATCCCTCTGACAGATCCACTTACCTGTGTTCGAACAGGATCCACTACTTTCAGCCATTTTTCATATATTAATTGATTTGTTTTTGAAAGAACTGTGTTAAACCCATCTCGTGTGACCAATGTCATATCCCTGTAAGACTGCATAATAATAAAAATATTTTCACACAATCTGTAAAAAACCTTTTAACTGATTTAAATATCAAAATACTAATAAATGATAAATGCCATTTCACTATAGCACATTCACTGTATAAAAATTTTATTCTACAAGTCATTAGCTGTTCATCACTTGTGAAAAAAATACCCATTGTTTAAGATTAACAATTTATAAAAGATATGTATATAAAACAAAAACAAGAAAAACCTCTACAAAGCTTCTTACCTTACTAGCTGTTTTGGGATCAACTAGTATAGAATACAAAAGTCCCAGCTGTGTTTCATCATGTTGTGTTAACCCTTTGCACACCTGTAAGAATAGTTTTCCAGTCTATTAGTACAGCCACAAAGTTTTAAAAAAATGATATAAAATTTGTTCCACAGTATTCATTCAAGTTTACTGCAGAGACATCTGTCCCAGCTAGGTTTCTGCCATGAAAAAGATAGTCTCTCATTTAAATTTTTTCGGGGACACATTATTATTGTTATTAATATTATAACATCATTGTCATTTGTATTGTTAGTATCACTATTATAATATCCTTCTAATCATTATTATAACATCCTCATCGTGTTATTGTTATGATTACTATTATGACATTTATCATCAGTATTATTACTTTTTTACTAATATTATCATTATTATAACATCTTCACTGTCCATGTACACTCAAAAGTCAGATGGATGTGTTATTTTGGAATAGATTCCTTTCTCATAAAATTCTTATGTTAAGTAATCTGGGATATGGTGCAAAGTAAATATTAAGTGTTTTTACAAATGCTCCAGCTTTTTTATTTTAAAAGACTTTTAAAGTTATTTAAAAAATAAGTAAAAGGTAGACAAGTTTCACTTTTTGGCTCTGTTCTACTCTCAGAGAAAAAGTTGTTGTCACAAACATCTTAAAAATTGTAATAGGCTAGCTTTCTGTAACCATTTTTGTGGTAATAAAGAAATGAGTATGTGAACAATCTGCCTCAACGTGGTTAAAACATGTTGGGTAGGTAATTAAAGAAAAAAAGGCTTTATAAAGTCTCAAAACTTCCTAAACCTCTGCACATAACTATTACTAACGAAGAGTTACATCCCCTGAATAAAACAGAACTAAAAAAATAACTTACATGGGCATTTAAGGCATCATTAGCTTCTCTTTCCGATAGACTATCGAGAAGATTGTTAAGAGAAGTATAATATTTTTCCATTTTCTGCAAAAAGTAATGATGATAATTAATCAAAGAATTATTCAGAAATAATTTATGTATCAAAACATTCCTATAAACTATTTAAATGAAATACATTTGAATAAGAACTAGATAAAAAAAATTCTCTCTCTACATATTATTCTTTAAAACCCGGCTAAAATAATACTGTTATGGCCATGCTTCATTTTAACATTCTTGTAATTATGCTTAATCTATAATTTTAAATTATTTTATTACAAAATTATATGCTATTTTTTTTTTGCTTTTCATGATGTCAAAAATATAATAGAATCATTCCTATTATTTTTCCTATAAGTTCTAACAAATGTTTTCTAGTTCAAGAAAACCAAAAAATAATATAAGGTATTCTTATAACATGATGCTATTTTAAGTGGTGTATAAACTCAGAGAAAATGCTGAGAAAAAAGTCATTATTACCAGAGACTAGAATACTGGTTGATATTAATTGCACATCACCAAAAATTACATAAATCCCATTGATATACACAAGGATATTAATCTAGCAAATACAGTAGTTAACAATTTAAAATTAAAAAAAATTCCACAAAATTTTTTCCCATTTCAGGGTCACACAATTAAGCAGAATACCAGGTCAGTAATAATACACATCTTCTAAATATACTAATCTCTTCAAAGTTTGTTTTTGCTTTGCTAAATGCAAATAGATTTTGATTTATAGGTACTTTTATAAATTTCTGTTTTGTTTGACTGGTAGATAGTAAATATGTTTTTTTTTGAGAGGTTGCAAGACAGGTTTTAAAAAAAACTTTAAAGAGGCAAGACACTAAGTACAATAATGACTAAAGCAATTTTATGATCAAGCACTTGGCAAGTCATGCATAGGCCATTAGCACATAACTGGAGTGAAATCTGACAGAAATAAGCTAAAATAATTTTAAGTTGAAACACTGAGTTAAAAATCAATTCATTCTTATTAAAGTTAATTACATAGACATCCACCATCCTAAACCCTAGCCTAGGAGCATGAAGTAGCAGAGCTTAGTAATTATACAAAATGCCATGTGTATATAACTGGAGAGTACGATGATAATATGGATAAAGATGCCAAACTAATATCTAATAGATGAGATTTGTTATCAGTAGTCTCCCTTCATAAAGACAAACCCTGCAATCACCACCAGCCTACCCTCAGGACACATCCACACTAGCAATCTTTTTTTTTGATCTCCTACATGTCAACAAGAACCTAACAGGAATTTTCACCTGTGGCCATCATATGTAATGCAACACATAATTTTCTCTTAAGGTTAGAATAAAAAATAAAGCAAAAAAAAAAAAAAAAACTATTGAAACTGAGGACAGGTAATGTGTAGAATAATCAAACTTAAAAGTGCCAACAAGAGTATCAATTACATAATTCTGCAGTATCAACATTTTTTAATATTCTTCATTTCTGTTTAAAATCACATAAAAGCACCATGTATTAATTTAGGCACACACACTCTCTCTCTTACAATTTCCCTTTGTTTATGAGTAATAAATCCTGACTATCGTAATATTATTGCCAGTCATAAGGTTATATGTATCACTAGTTTACTTAGTTTACTCTTTTTATTCCATATTCTAGTCTTCAGGTAGAAACTAGCAGGAGATATAGAAAAACACTGTTCTTAACTTATCAATATCGTCATATAACAGAATCAGTAACATTTTGCAGTAGAACTGACCTGAAGAAACAAAAATAAGTAAATTTCCTCAGAGATGACAAGCTCATAAGGAACTTGTTTACTACTAATAATTATAATAATAACTGTGTAATAATGTTTTCCCTATTATTATAGATTACCAGCATAATTTTGGACTTCGAGTATGCTTATGTTTAAGACACATTTCTGTTGTAAAAATTTTTAACAAAATATTAAATTTTTTTTTCTCTAACCAAACCTGGCTGCTGCTTCAGGTAGAAGCTAAAATGTGCTTGTGTGTAACAGAGCATGAGAGAGAAAACGAGCAAGCGAAAGCAAAAACTCCAGTTTGTACAATTAAAAAAATTCCCTTAGAAACGTTGACATGATAGGTGGATCTAGTGCCAATATTCAACAATGTACATAGTTTTAATTTCAGTAATAGTAAAATTATCAGTAGTGCGTAAAAATCAGTGACCTAAGCACAGTCTTGAAGCCAGAAAATTTTTGTTCGTCTTATATTCTGCATGCACTAAACTTCTGTTAGAAATTTTAAAAATAAAGCAGTTACAATTTAAACATTTTTTTAAATGTCACAAATGTTCAGACCAAAAAAATTATAATTTTATGCTTCTGGAAACCAAGCCAACTTTTGGTGCTGAATGATTATTTTTTTACAGAATATTAATAAATTTTTAAAAATTGGAAAGTTATTTTCAAATTAGACATACTTTATGAAATTTTTTTTTACTTTTAAATACACTCAAGGCACCTCTGACAAATTCCTCAGCTGTGTGCTATCCTTCAACAAGTTTTAGCTCATCATTCACAGGAGTGTTGGGATAATGGATGCAGCAATGGGGTGAAAGTCCCCCCACCATCCATCAGCTTAGCTAGGTGCTCCTCATTCCATGTACAAACTTCTAAGCTATAGACATTTTGATGCTCTTTCAGCATTCTCACTGTTTGATGCTGCTCTGCATTATCTAGACATAAACCAATGGTTTTCAGCATTTTTAAAACCAATTTACCAGTAGTTGTCTAACACATACTTCTACTGAGAAAACACTTTCAATCCTTTTACCTTTCATTTGCTTCTTCTATTGTTTTCCCTTGGGACTATTAACTCAATTATAAAAAAAAAACCTGCCTTGTCTTCTTATACCAGATGACAATATAAAGTCTCAAGTTTGTTATATCTATATCTTGAGAAAATACTGACTTCCATCCCACATCCGCAGTACATTCTAGTCATTGGCTAATATTAGGATACTCTTCCCCGTGTCCCTTCAGTTTCTTTGTTATTTCCTCCTTTTTTACTAATTGTATGTGGCTGTCTGCATAATTGACAAGTTTCCACTTGTTTTCTTCATCACCACCACCAAAAATTTATTATAATGCCATCTGTACATTCCATGTTGATGCCTCCTTTCAACTTGATAATATATGTTTAAGCAATGTACTCTTCTTACATATCACACAAGAACCATCCTCTGTTTTCACCCAAATCTGCAGGTTATTTGATAACTGAATTAATTAAAAACTGTATCCTTGCTGGTTCCATTTTCCACATCAGACTACTTTAACCTTCTTTCCTCCACACTCTCCCTTCTCATCCAGCCACAAGGATTCTTCATTGCTACTACTTTTTAATTCTGCTTGCAAAATAACCCTTCTTTCCTTCTCTTGTTTATTTTACAATAGATTTGTCTAGTTGTGACTCCTAGTCCTCAGCTGCCTGTGTTGCCTATTATAGCCAGGTCATGTAGTGTCAAGCCTTCATTCTACACTGTGCAATGTTTTGGTGTGCTGATCATTTCCTACTCGTCTTTATTTATAAATTTTGTTCACTTATCTTTTGGTCTGCTGATTTCTGTACTATACTTTGTCAAATTTCTTAAGCTTGAATTCATCTACTACAAATGCTTCCAAAAATTTTTTTCATTTAACCTTATTCCCAAATGGAGATTTGTATGTTTACAAATAGTTAAAACAATATCATCCATATGAAAATTTTCTGCACCTCAAGAAACAGTTTGCAAACAAAAGTTTAGATGGAGTTTGCAAAGCCCTCATAATGTATGTAGTCATGTAGTTACCATAAGATTCAATAACCTAATGAAAGTGCCTGAACATCTTATTAACAAGCTGTCCTAGACTTTGTCATGGAAGACATGTCAATTCCACAGAAAGTGCATTGTGAAGCTCCTGCAGAGATGGTTGAACAAGACAGGCTGATACCACCATAGGGCTGAGATCTGCAAATCTTATTGGCCAGTCCATGTTCACAGCTTTATCATGATACTTTAGCTAAGTGTGGTAAGGTATTATCATCAAGAATGATGAATTTTAGCCCTAATGCCCCATCATATGGCCATAATATATAGGTCAAGAATCTGTCACCAAACCTTATTGTTTAAACTGATCCCAACCCACTCTATTATTGACTTTTTTCAAATCTGCCGTTTTCTGCAATATTCTGAATAAGTTCACTTGATTTCACCCCCCCCCCCCTCAAATTCTTGCATGTCTGTGGAAAAATACTAGTATCCAGTAATTGATATTTTGCTTAACATGATCCTTGGCCTGTCGGCTTTTCCCGTTTGAATCATGATATTAAAGGCACCAAGAAAGCTCTTCTCAACTGGATAGCATGGATAAAAATACAGAAGCACCTATCACACTATGGTCAGCTCTGTAGTGATTGCAATTTTGCATTAACTATGCTTGAATGATCACTTATCACTTATTAATATATCATGTAGCAAATATGTAATATTAATTTAAAAGTCTGATCCCCAGCAAAAATTAATTAGTAGTTTATATTATACTGTATTCCTTTAACCCAAATGTCTCAATCTCAAATTCTTTTAGGAAGTAATTTTTTTTGAAAAACTGGAGTTTCATGCTCAAGAGATCAGAATATGTGTATGTAAATATTGTAAATGAATGATTTTTAGAAATAAAAATGTAAACTCACTCATACTCAATCAAACACTAAGACAACTGACAATCCAGAAAATCTAACCATCTCCTTCCAAAAAAAATGTATAAGTAAATAAATAAAAATATCAAACAGCATTAATATTATATAAATAGAATTTAGGAAATTCAATTCCAAGACAAAATTAAAAAATAGAGAAATTATCAACATTAAGTCACAAATTACACACCTAAAAGTTTTTCTCTAGTATCTTAAAATATGCCTCAATTTTACATTTCAATTAAATATAATTCCTTTAAAATTAAAATAACAGATATTAAAACAAGAGAAAGCAGCAGAGAACACATGCACTGTCTCATCTATTATTTAAATATACAGACAACAAAAATCCATTTCAAGTCGTTAAAGATGTGTAAAGGTTTTCAAGTATTTTGTTGCCACTTAACACATTTTAGTGATATCTCTTATTTGTTTATATAACTTTTCAATAAAACTACTTGCTAGTTGCTCTTTAGAACCATTTAAGATAAACTTTAAAAATAATTTATCTAAAAACCATATTTATTTGTTGTTTGTTTTCAGTTCAAATATACTACAATAAGCCTTATACACTATATTATCTGCATATTCATTTATTTATATAGTATAATTTTTTTTCTAAAGTAAGGAGAAATCATTTGAAAATCTGACGAGTTGATGCCACTGCCTACAACTATAGAAACCAGGAGCAAGTAGTATTAGTAGTAGTATTTACTGTATGAAGTATCAAACTTGAGATAAAGTTAATATACGTACCATATATATTAGAATGCCTATTTCTAAAATGTGCTAAAAATTCTATCGCTATTTCCATACTTTTAGAAACGAAAATCTTAAGCATACAATTTTGTCGATACCGTTGGGTTTTTAATTGAGGGGTCCACGAAAAAACATGATAATATTTTTAAAAACTTTAAAAAAAAAAAAAAAACGACAAGTCATTTAACGAATCCAAATTACTGTAAGATTATCCATAAAAATCACAAATCGACGACGATGATTAATAATAATAATACACCAGTTCTGCGATTAGTTCTCTACTCGACGTTGGACGTCCTGAAGCAGAATTGTACTTTTTTCGTAATTAAAAAAAAAAAAAAAAAAGTTATATAAAGTAAAAAGTAAACACTGAATCAGGTCTAAATCTAGTCAGGGTGATGTTGTGATACAATGCGGAAATAGATAAAATTAATAACGATCTAATACTTTTAATATATATGTATGTATATATATATATATATGTTACTTTACTTTAAGTTAACTTGCTAAAACTATTAAAATGCTCATTTGTTAACTATAAAAAAAATTAAAGTTGAAAAAACGAAATAATCCAAAACGTTACAGGACAATACTCCATCCAAGCTAACAACCGGACGACACAATGCTGCCTGATATGGACGAAAACTAACAAAATCAACAGGGTATCACAAACATTTGAACGGAATAGTATTTCTCGTCGTAACATACTTTTATCTCCATTAATATAAATACCTCGTCAAGCTCATCCTTAGGCTCTAGGACTGACGTGTGTGTGAGTCTTGATGCAGGAGCTTCGTTCTGTTCCATACCGTTCACAATCTCTACTAGGAGTTAACAACGACTACTATTCTTCATGAACGTAAAGGCCTACTACAGCAAAAGCAGACCTTTACAGGTCATCGCCATATTGTGAATTATTTGCCATTTGAGTAAAGCGCCATGAATAACAAAACGTGCATGTGCTACAATGAAAAGTCCTATTTAGAGCAGATGGTTGTGTTACCGGATGACATAATAACTAAAATTTGTTGTGGGATATTGCGTTTGCAAAATCAAAGACATTAGATGAAACGCGTTTCCTTATACTTTAAGTTGATCCGGAGCATGGTCAGCCATTTTTTACAGCACGGTAGACGTGATTCGGGCTGGGTTCATAGCCGGCCGGTTGTCGTCTCTGCGAGGGACCCGCCTAAAATTTTGTGTTTTGATTTTAGAAAATTTCCCTCTTTTCCTTATTTACGGCCAAGGAAACATTTATCAATTTTAGCAACATCAACCTTACGGTAAAATTCGGTGCTACCTTAAAATGTTATTCTCTTCAATGAAGTCCGCCTAAATTATAAAACAGTTTGTTTTGACCAGCTTTGTAAATAAAAGTTAGATTGCTGCAGGTTACTATGAATTAGCCTATCAATTGGATGTGACTGTCAGTGTCAATGAACTCTTCAGGGCTCTTGCTAAGTTGCTGCAAAAGCTAATGCTAAAGTTAATTGAATTTCATAATAAACCAACTAAAACATCATTTTGTAAGTTGCTGGCTAGTGTTCCATTTTCTTAATTAAAAAGAATTATTCCATAATGATTTAGTTGTTATTTGTATGCTTTTATGAAATTGGTCTAAGCGATCATTTTATTATTAGCAGCTGTAGTTACTATAGATGTAATGCACAGAAGAAGATTATCTCGGTGCACCATCAATTTTATTTTAAATATTAAAACAGTACTAAAATTCATTTGCTAATAAGTCAACCTGCAAGTCCCTTTGTTACAGTTAACTGTGTATTAGTAAATAAAAATACAAATGGATATAAAAACTGCTCATTTTCTTCAGGAATAACTGTAAATGAACGCATAAATTAGCAGCAATAGTTGAATTAGTGGTTTAGAATTAAACACTTCTTATTCCATTAGTTTTCTTCAAATAAATTATATGTTTTAAAAGAATTAATTGTATGATGTTTACTTTTGTTTTAATTAGCCCTCTTTATTTAAAAAAAATTGCTTTTAAACATTATTCTAAACATTTTGGTATCTTAACACTTCAAATATCACCTGATGGTATACTAATTCTTCATGCCTGGGCTACTATTGTGAAAATTTGATATAGGGTTAAAAACCAATTTTTGCATGTCACTGAAAACAAATAGTGTCTGTTAATGTTTATGAAAAAGATAAACATTATTGAATATATTATATAAATACTGAAATGTTTTGAAGTACAAATTTTGTAAGTTTAATTTTTCTTTTTCTACAGAACATAAAAAGTTTTCATTAAAAATTTTTTTAAAAGTCAAAATAATTTTGAGGCAACCCCCAATCTTGGTTTTGAAATTACTGTTCATATTATGGAGAAATTTTAATTTAAATACAATATTTAAAACAAAAATGGTAGTATATCTATATATGGGAATATAAAGTATAATATAAAGATACATGCTGATTCTAATGCTTTATCCAATTAATTGAATGTTTTGCTCTATTAAATATCTAATGAGTCTTTTTTTCCCGATTGTTTCTATTGACCTTTAATTTTACAACTATTTCATTGCATCTAGTGACTATAGAACTATGCATGTGATCTGATAACAACAGCTGATTTCTCTAACTTCAGTTCTAGCTACTGGTTTTGCAAAGTATTTCTTTCCCCACAATCACATTTAAATAGGTAGATTATGTTCTTAGCAGTCAGCAGTTCTTTTTTGGAAGCTACTAGCTCAAAGTTATTTGCTTTTTTAGAGCACCTTATATAACTGATTCTGATGATATACTATTTTTATAGGTGAGCAAAGTGTTTCAATATTTCTGATGTGGTAATACAATGACATGTTATACTCTTCTGCTCTCCTGCCCAACCCCTGGTTCATAATGTTTATAACAGGATACTAGTAGATATCCATTTTGCTGAAATGTGCAATTAAACTTTTCATTTTATAGACCAGGTGTTGGGAACATCCTCATCACAAAATTTTATAAACATGCATAAAATGCTAGCTGAACAATTTAATTTAATAACATAAACAATAAGCATCATCCTATTTATGCTAGACAGACACTTCTTGATGTTTTTGTGAATAAAATATAAAGACCATCTTTATCAGTAAATTATCAGTCAGACACATTTACTGAAAATGTTTTTTGTTGACAATTTGTAGTGCAGTTCACAAGACAAAGAAACTTGCATAGGAAAGTTTCATGAAGCCATGAAAAAAAAAACATATAATGGTAAATTTATGAAATGATTACCAACTCTATTTATCAACAAACAATTGTATTCAGAATGTAATTTTTCATAGTACATTGTTCTTAATTTTACTTTGCTAGGAATTTGGATTAATTTATCAAGGATAATTAAACAGTGGCATTAGTTAAGTCTTATATTGTCATTTCATCTTATTGTAAGTAAACCAATTTAACACCTTTTTAATGAATATTTTGCATAGGATTTTTTAGTAACTTTAGCATTAAGTTGTCTGAGTTAAACATTCTCAGTCAGCTTGGTCACAGACTTTATTTGTTGTCAAAGGATTGGAAACATTACAGCTATGAAGGTTAAAATGTGTTTGAAGGACCACAATGCTCTGAAGAGATTAGGCAATATCTTTGAGAAAGTATTTTTAATATATAGCATTCTGCTTTATCATGATTTGATTAACTTGATTTTAGGGTATGTATCTTTTCAGATCATCTTTACACAAATGCACTTGCCACCCCATGCTTATGCTACAAAAATTCATTGTGGGAGAGATTATCCATAGTGGTACTAATGGACGATATTACTCTTGCACAGCTGCTTTTGGTCTTCTACCCGAGTTGCTCCAACGCTACTTGACTAATGGGATAGCAGGTTCAACTTCAACCCAGACTGAGCATGTTGTGGTGAAATAGCCATAGAAAAAGGAAGTTCAGCAGATTTACCCATTTCATCTTCAATTCAGTCTGAATAGAGAATATAGTAGTTAGATAGCCAAATGCATGCTAAAGTCACCATTCACAATGTACATATTATTTGGTTAGCATAAATTCCATGACTGAAAAAATATTTGCACATTAGAATAGAGACTAAACATAATTTAAGTTCCTATAAACATTTATGGGATATGTTGAACAGTGAATTTGTTAGTAACATGAATAAAAGAAAACATTTCCTCATGCAGTTTGATCTCTTTTTTGTTGGTTTTTACTCTCATGGCTTACATGATTTAGCTGCAAAGGGTACTCATATTTGCACATAACAGACACATAGCATTGGTCATTTATTGGAAGAATGTCTTATGCATATTTTTGCATACAATTTTCCGAACAGAGTTTAGTGTTTTAGAAATATTATTGTGTATGATAATTTTAAGTCAAGTTTCTAATTCTCAGATAATGGTTGAACATTTCATCATATCCTCAGTACAAATGGATTTTTTCTCTAATTTTTAAGCTTATTAATAGTATATTTTTAATAATTACAAATTAAAAAAGAATTTATTCATATTTGTGTTGCAAATGATTTCTTACTATTTTGATTGTTTAGAATTAAATTGGATCTATCCATGAAAAGTCTCTAGAGGAAATTATTATTATAAGACTGAAAATTGCATTGAGTGTATGAAAAAATAATTTTTTTAGAAATACATTATGGATAGAACAGTGAGTGATGTAGTTCTTAGAAAAGGTATATGCTAAGTAGCTGGCTTAGTAGGAACAGAAAAGGCGATTGACATTATTACATAGAGGAAAGTTTGTCTTGATGGTTTTCTCTTTCTCCAAAAATCTTCATCTGTTTTTGGTAGTGTCAAATAAATAGACTAACCAGCAACCACAATGATTTTAAGTTTGCACAATGATTTTAAGTTTGATTTGTCTATACAGGTCAAGTATCCTTTATCCATACATCCAAAAACTGAAAGTTTTTTTTGAATGCACCATCCCCACCTATTTGCACGGGAAATCGGAAATGATCTGACAAGAACCAAGCCAATCCAGGCCTGACCTATAGCGCAGGAAATCCAGTTGTTTATATGCACAGTTCATAGTCACTGGTTCTTCCTTTACCTTGTGACCTTTGTGATTATTTAGTGCATTTGTGCTTTTATTTTCCAGTGAACCCGTCAAAAATACCTTCAGAGAGAGACTTTATGGATAACAGTAAGAAAAGGAGGAGGAAGCCTAATTCCTTAAGAGTTGCTCAGAAAGTTGAGGTATTGCAAAGACTTGACTGTGGTACCTCTGGGAAACGATTGAGTGAGAAGTATGAGGTGGATTTCACCACCATATGTGATTTAAAGAAGCAGAAAGACCGATTATTGGAATTTTATAGTGAAAGTGAATCTCAAAAGTTAATGAATAATAATGTAATAATCGTGTTAATACCTTTCATGTGTATAAAATACCTGAAAACTGAAATTAGCCCCAAGCTTTTTGGATAAAGGATACTTGACCTGTACTTTTAGATACTGCACGAAGTTGAGCTAAAGATGCTATTCATAGATTGATCTTTTGTTTTATTGAAATTAAGTAGGAGCTGTTACAACTTACAACACAGTATCAAAAATCTTAATAAATACATATTATTGTTAGAGCAAAACCTAAAAGTTGCCCAGTTGTCTGCTGAAAAGTGTTTCTACTTGCTTTCTTGAGTGAGTGACCTTTGGCAAAGCATCCATATCTTCATATAGGGTCTGGCTTCCACATCAAAAGTGGATCATTAAGACCTTTCAACATGAAGCTCATAAAGTTTTTACTAACAAAGTTCAAGTGAAATTATGCTTATCAAGCTGAATTCTTCACATTCCACAGTGCTACAAGATAATGTCTTCAGACAACAGTCTAATCTTCAGTACAGATGCTGAGGTGAATTTCTCCAAAAAAACATTGCAGATCGGTGTCCCTTCATTATCAAAATATAATGTCATGAAAGCTGAAAGCAATATCGCCTGTAGACTTGCTGACTTAATTTCTCCAGTGTAGTATCTTTTATATACAAAGTGCAGCCACTCTCAAAACTTACAGCATGCGTGTCCTTGCAATGGCACCTTCCTGTGTGCTGGCATCTCTGCCCTGTCATGGCAGTTTGGTGTGCTTTGTCCTGCTTACTTTGTCACTGGTCAAGTGTCATTGTTTAAGGTTCCCACACCCTTGTCTGCTTGTTAATTAGACCTACTGTAGATTTTGCAACAATGTATTGATGTAGTGGATGACAGTGGTATGTATATATGAATATACTGGTGAACAAAAAACAGGTGAGTATATGCATGATGTTGACAGTGAGGTTAATATACTATGTACACCCATGTATACCTCCCTCCCAACACACTGCTACTATAGAAGCTTATCGTAATCTCAAGTGCAATTTTCCATGTGGGTAAATAACTACGTACATTTTACCAACCACATTTGGAGAATGCTTGTACCATTCTTCCAGTCCAGCCTTTCTGCATGTTAGGGTATCAATCACGATTTCACGATATAGGAGTTAAGAAATACTTAATCCATACAGTTGGTAAGTAACGGTGACTGATGTTTGTGGGGTGTATATTATGAATATCGCCTTTCTTGTTCTTAAAAAGTATTGGTTTGCTAAGTTAATTCTCGCTGAGTCTTTGAAGAAAGGCGGCAAAAATATTAATGACTTCCTCTTTGGTTATTCCATTCGAAAAGATGAGAATCGCCCCCCCCCCACCAAGGTTCCAGAGTTTGATCTAAATGCCGCCGCGCACTTAATTTGTGTATAATCCATAACAGATAGCATCGGTCTTTTGAAGGGTTCCAAAAAAAATTAGAGGGCATCTAACTTAGAGTTTACTTGATGTTGTTTAGATCTTCATAACTCCATGTTTGGAAACTGTAAGTATTGATGCTAACTAGAATAGTATTTAAGACATTAATATCACTATTTTCAGTCGCTCATCATTAACGTAAAGAATTTACTTGTAGTTTCCGATTTATCAGTAAAGCAAGCATTTGCTACTCGGTACAAGTCTCGCCGTACGCTGAACACTATCTGGTTTTGTGCCTGAGAGGTTTTCTTCAAATTACGGGCACCACCGGGCGAATGTATGAGAAGAGTTACGGCCCTTTGAACATCAACGGCAGCTCATTCATTTGCGCTGCGCTTGGCTTTGGGTACTCGGCGCTTTATCCACTAGCGACGGATCAGCGCAGCCTCAGCGGTCCTGGGGCGATCCATAACCCGTGAAAAAACCAAGAGAATGAACCGCCAATCTAAGCTGGAGCGAGAGACCTCGTGATTGTTATTCATTTCTTTCGTCCTATTGGACGATACATAACGGACATGAATAGTAATAAACTAAACTCTCGTGTTACCATCGTTACAGTCCGACCGGTGTTACTTCTTGGATTTCGCGCGTAAATGCTGCACTTCACCGCGGTCGCGTGCTCTTCAACAGGTAAGCATTCCGTTTTCTTCGCAGTATTGTCGCAGCAGCAAACCATTGTACACATAAAGCTGCTGTCAAGGAGTACAGTTCTCCACGTGAGTAGCTAGCAACCCACGTATAAATATCTCCTTTTGCTTTGTTGCATCTTTGAGTTCTCACTTCAGCCATTGTTTTCGTTGCTGTACCAGGCACGATTTCAGACGTGAGTGAGAAACAGTCAGATGGTTCAACAACTTATAGATCCTGACCTCCAGGGTGGGGCATGTGTCCTATTTCCGCGGTATCTTTCATAAATAACATTTTTTAACTCTCTGCTTTGCTCACTTAAATTAAATTTTAAATCATTAAAAAATTGTGCGTATTTAAAAGGAACTACATTTCTTTGCTTAATATTGAAGGTAACAAACCCGAGTCTTCAAAAAGTGTCAAATAGCTTTATTTCTTGTAGCTAGTCTTATACCAACATGGACAATAAACAGGGTAACTGTTGTCGATGAGGTCGTGAATTTGAATAAAGTCCATCAAATCTTGGAAATAGCTGTACAAGCACATCAAGTTAGGCGCTTCCTTTATTTCCTTTCAAAAATCCTGTGTGCCAATGTGGTAAAGGTACAAGTCATGTTGGGTTCACACATGTAGCTAGAGGTCGGCCAGCCGATAAGGTCTGGAGGTGAGTGGAGAGGAATCAGATGGAAAAACTGGCTACAGCAAGTGCACCGCCATCAATCATCGACCAAAGTGAAAATATCCTAAAGGGACATTTCAGAAAAGTGGTGGAATCTTGTCATGTACAGCATCTAGCATCTAATATTACAAGAGAAAACCTAACTGCTCCCCCCAACAGACACAGATAGTAGTGCTGCTTTATATCAATGAAGGCCATAATCTGCTGAATCTGCAGTAGGAAAGAAAGCTGAATTACAACAAATAGAAAGATCGGTGAGCGAGAGACAGGAGAACAGATGCAGAGTAGAACAAAAGCTCGCTAACTTAGAGGCTTTCTGATCTACTTCTCATCCTAGACAATCCTGCTATGAAAAGCTCTTCGATAAGCATTGTTGGTATACCTTGTTTGGATCAAAAGGCAAAAGATCTAAAGTTTTTTGAAAGTCATGTAGATGACCTGGAAGAAATGCTGAAAGCCTGTGTTAAAAAACTTAGCCTTGTAGCAGACGGCAGGCCACTGTGTTCTAAACATTGCAACAGCGCCATATTGCTCTTTTGCAGAAACCTTAACTTTAAGCTGACAAGGGAAAAGGAGTTTGGAAGTTAAGTCTCTTTTAATAGATTGTGTGTGTTTAGAGACTCTATAAATTTCAAACCTGTGTCAAACTGGTAGACACGGTTCAGAAATATGAAATCCCTTTTGATGAAACTGTGACAATGTTGCATATATGGCCAAACCCGGGAACAGTCTCAAAGCATTTTTGAAAATATTCCAAACACACCAGATCTTCTAAATTGTCTTATAATAAAAACAAAGTCTTGGTTGAGTCGAATTCCTTGTCTAAAATGTTGTTCATCTTCAGAGAGTTACTTATATATATATATATATTAAATTCTTCAGTTATCAACAGATAATATGATATCTACTCCAATTTTCTTCATTCACTGATGCAGGAAGGAATAATCATAAATACATTTTTAAAAATAATTTATGCACAGTAAATCATTTTTTGCAGGGTAACCATTTCTACAAACTTTATTAAATTATATTTTATAAATAGGTTTAATGGTAGATTGATGTAGTTATTATTGTTAATATGTAAAAATAAAATAAGCAGTTAATCAATATAAAGAAAAAAATCTGAAGAACTAATCTGAAATTTCACAACCAGATTTTTCACTCTACTCATTACATGCAGTGAAATAATGTTTATTTTATTCATTAAGTAGGTGATTTGACTGTTTTCAGTTTAGTTGCCAAGCTAAGGGAAGGACTTCACTGTATCTACTGAAAGTGTCTCATTGAGATTTTTAATTATTACCAGAGCTTCAAAATTTTTTTTAAATTTGGTAATCAGCGAAATCTGGTAGCCTGTAGTCACTATAGGCAGGTCAAGTGATTTTTCTTTTTTGCTGTATCCAAAAATTGCTTTCTGTTGCTCATGCTGTAGTTTCTCTATCATCTATATTTTGCTTTATGTACATTCTGAAAATGATTTCAGTTGGAGTTGATTTACCATCCTCTTAATTTCTATTCCATTGTTGCAGGGTAAAGTGTTTTCTCAACCAACCTCTACTGGTAGTATGTTTTTACTATACATATAATACCACAGTCTATGGCTAGAGTTTGGTTGTTATGTTATTTGGAAGGCAGAATTGTTCAATATTTGTTAGTCTCTTGATCAAAGGGGGTGCTGGACAGTTATCTATTAAAACAGACCTTTTTAGCTTTAAATTTTCTGTCTGGTTTTCAGATGTGCTACTAAAATATTTTTGATGTTTCCAGGCAGTATGATTGTTCTTGTCTTTGACTAGAGATGATGAATACACAAAAGAACTTCAGGTTGGATGACCTTCAAGTCATCTGTGAAGGCAGGTTTTTCATGCCTATTGTATTAGAACCAAGCCAGGTAGTCTGGTCACTTTTCCTTGCTTCCTTTCCTTCCTATATACTTGTCCTTTTGCATTTGCAGTTCTATCTGGTGTAAATTGCCAGAAAAGTGTTGCGTTATCTAAGCAGAGAATGTCTTCATTATGGGACAGATTGCTGCAGATGATCCAACTTTGAATCTTATGTGTAGTCAGTCAAGCTGCCTATCAATTTTTTTTAGCTTTTACTACAAGATTCTTCACCCATTAAGCAGATTTCTCCTAATATCTTCAAAGTTTCCAGTATAAATTTGCATTTATTTGAAATTGCTCTGAAGTAATGATTGTCACCTTTGCTTTTCAAAAATTCACAATTGTACGCTTTGCAATGCCATATTTTCTCAGCAAGATTTTGAGTCAATCCCTATGATTTTCAGCCTCTATTATGCAGTATTTTTAAAAATCTGAATCCAAACCTTGTTAATTTTCACTTTGAGCTGTTGGTGCACACCGATAAATCAATGGCCCTTTCTAGACTGACAATTTTTCTTATGAATAGGCACTATTGTTTATTGACAAAGAATGGACAGATAGGAGTGAAGAGCAAATATAGGTGGGTTGAACAAAGCACAATCAAACAGCACCATTTTCATCAGTTATAAAAAAAATTAGTGAAAAGAAAATTAATTAGATGAGCTGAATAAATATACTTTGTCATTCATTTGTTCATATTAAGTGTATTTGATTGTTTTGGGACTAGAAAAAGTTTATAATAAATGCATATTCAAATTAACTGCACTTGTGTATATACAAAATAATAATATTTTGGTGAGTTCTTCTCAAAAGTTCATGAGGCTTTTGAAAAATAGAGTTTTTCATCTTTTTCTGAACATATTTACTTCACTACAATAAAAAAAAAACCCCAAAAAAACATTACAAATACCAAAGCTCTTTACCGTCATTTTAGGGTTTCAATATTTGGAAAACAGAAGTTCTGTTTACCAAAGAGCAGCTGAACTAATGTAGCAGCTAGTACTGGTTTCACTGCATCAGCATATAAACTACTTGAGAAAGTTTTCAGAATAATTAAAGAATCCTCCAACAAAAAATTTACCATTATCTCCCAGCCAACAGCTGGAAGCATCTAATCAACATGGCAAATGCTGGCATTATTATAACTTTTCAGTTAGCATTATTAAACCATTAATGGGGGGATGGGTGGCTTTCTATAGCCCATGAAGTCTTGGAAATGTATATTTACAGGATTATTGTTAGGATCAATATCCACTTCTCAAATTTACACACATTTCTCAAAGTGTTAAAGAATGGTTACCTTTTGATGAATATTAAAGTCAACATGAAAACAATGAAATTAAACTGCTCTGATAGACACAGGTGGAGAACTAATTTTATTGTTACCAAAAATTATAAAAATGATTACTACAGTGAATTCTTTAAAATTTTCAATATTCAAACTTTTCATTAAAAAAATTTATTTGAAACAAATGTATTAAATACAGTACCTTAATACACCATTCTTTTATTTAGCAGCATTTTATTTTGATTTGTTATAGATCAGGTGTTGAAATTACTATGTAAGTAATTATTATCTTCTAAAAATTCCAATTAACCTAATTAAGATATGAACAAAGTAATTAACCCAATATTCAGCAAGTTTTGGGGGAATAACATTGAGATGTTATATAGAACACTCATTTACAGTAAAAAGTCAATCCTTGTTTTTCAGTCTAATATGGAGTTACAGTGTTGCCACCTCCAAAAGTAAGAATTTTGAAATGTGTCATTGATGGCTGTAACAACAGCATCAAAAATTACATTTATTGTTGCTTCATAAACATTTTCTCAAAATGCTGATGATTAGAATTGGATCAAGAATGCACATACCTTTTCAATTAAATTGGCAGTTATTTTCCCACTCTACCCAACTTTTTCCATTCCACTTCTATAGGTAATTTGTCTGTGTACATTTCTTTGTTTTCAAATTATATGATAATACTCATATATAGATGCATATACAGTATTGTGCAAATTAATGTGAACATGAAACAAAGGAAAGCTTAAATATTGTATTTTTTTATCAATAAGCTATTTATGGTATACATTATTGCATCATTTTTTGAAATCATAAATTTTAAGACTTTTGTCATTTTTTGAGATTTATCATGCATTTTCTACTTAAGTTATATTCTTGTCACCCATCAGAGTCAGTCCTGTGATATCTGTTCTTGTGTTTAAGAGTTGACTATGGACATTACACCAAGCAAAAGAACTAAAATAATGACTGAAAGATTAACACAAAGAGAAATTGCCAATGAAGTGAAAGTTAATGTGGGGGCAGTCAATAAGATTATTAAGAAGAAATAAACCACATGTTCAATATCCCCATCAAGAGATGCAGATGAGGAAGAAAATATAAAACATCACTCAGAGATAATGCAAAATTAATACGAATGAGCAGCAGAATCGCAGAAAAACTAGTGACATGCTTAATTCAGAATTAGCAACAGAAGGTGTCCTGTTATCATCATCAACTGTAAGACATTGATTGCTGGAGGTGGGGTGCCAAACCAAGAAACCTTTGAAAAAACTGCTAACAAAAATAAAGATGATGAAATGCTATGAGTGGACCCAGATATATATTGGTTAGTCAAAAAAAGACTGGTGCAATGAGTTATTTTCAGACAAGTCATTTTCTCGTTCAAGATCAACAATGTTGATTTCTATACCATTTGGCTAGTGAACCAATTCTCACTATAATCATACTGTAAGGCAGGGGTGACCACACTTTTTCAGCTTGCGAGCTACTTATAAAATGACCAAGTCAAAATGATCTACCTACTATAAAAATGCAAAACATATATTTATTTTTGAATATATTGAGTTTGTATATTTATTGAATGTATCTGTACATTTTTTTGTCATTACCTTACTCTGATGACTTGCACTGAATGTAATCAGCCAGGGATGCATAGTCCGGACAGTAGCTGCTGATAGCCAACCTCAAGCACACTTCCAAATGATCATCAGTCGTGGTGGAACGGTATTTGGACTTAATAATCTTCATGTGGGAAAAGGCTGACTCACATAAATAAGTGGAGCCAAATAATGCAGTCAAGGAGGTAGCACATTTTCTCATGTTGGGGTACTTTTCCTCTGTGAGTAAGTTCCAAAACTGTCCATGAGCCCTGGACTTCAGCTCAATGTCAGCTTGTAGTCTGAAAATCTCAAACTCCACTCCAGACAAGTTCAGGTGAAAGAGTGTTGCAATTTTTGATGCAAGTAAATCAACCTCAGCATCCTGCTGAAACGGGTAGCACATGAATGTAGCAATTGGCTCCAATAAAGCAAAGTCTTGAAACCGTTTGTTAAAGTCTGACAGACAGTTTTCAACCTGCTCTGTGTAGCGTCCAATGTCAAGTTCCTCACACACCTTCCTTTGTGTCTCCAGCTCTGACACGAGGTTCTGGAAGTTTGACAAATCATGGCGCTGGAGCATTGAGCACAGATGTTGCAATTTTCGTTTGAATGCATTAACTGCGCTGATCATATTGACCACTGTTTTGTCTTTTCCGTGCAGCTCATTATTAAGTTCATTTAACATGTTGATCAGATCAGTTAAAAATGCCAAATCCAGTAGCCACTGATCGTCATTTAATGGTTGTATTCTGCGTGTTTAGATACAAGGAAAAACTCCTTACTCTCGGGACAGAGCTCGAAATCTTTGCAGGAATTCCCCTCAACTAAGCCATCTTACGTCAGTATGTAGCAACAATTCGGTGTGGTCGCTTTCCGCCTTCTCCAGATGCGCACGGAAGAGTCGTCTTTGAATAGAACAGGCGATCTTCGTTGCCGCATCCATTATCTCTTTCATGCTGAGCATTTTTGTGCATAAAGCTTGTTGGTGTATTATGCAGTGGTAATTGAGGAAGTCGGGGAAGGCATCATCCTCCTTGCACTTGGCAATAAATCCATTCGAGCGGCCAACCATCACAGGCACACCGTCCGTGGTGATGGACACCAATTTGCACAGTGGGAGTTGAGTTTTCTCAATAAAGTTTTTGAAAGATTGAAAAATGTCCTCTCCCCGCGTGTGTTCCTTCATGGGCAATACTGTTAATAGCTCCTATTTTGCAGTCATATCCGTAAACACCATACGAATAAAAATGCACAACTGGTCTGTGTCACTCACGTCTGTAGACTCGTCCAATTGCAATGAGAAACACTCGCAGTCCACGATATCCCTCCAAAGTTTCTGGGTCAAATCCTCGGCCAATGTTTCACAGCACCGTGTAACTGTACTTCTTGATAGTTGGAAAGCTTTGATTGAAGATAATATTTCTGGTTTGTTTTTAAAGTCTCGAAACAACGAGTCAGCCACTTCAATGAATGCCTCTTTTATCATCTCTCCATCTTGGAAGGATTTCTTGTGTTTAACGATGAAATGACTCACCTGGAACGATGCTTCGGTGGCTGCCTTCACTTTTGTGGTAAGCTGTGAGAAAAAGGCCTGTTGTCCGGACAACTGGGATTTTAGTTCTTTCACCTTTCTCTTTCTCAGCTCGCTTTTCGGAGGGAAGTCAGTGTCGTAGCTTTTATGAACAGTCCGAAAATGGTGTTCCACATTTCCCTTCTTCAGAATAGCAATGGTAGACTTACAGATGAGGCAAACGCACTTCGAATATGACATTGTGAAAAAACAGTCCTCTTCCTATTCCATATGGAAGTGGTAGGTTTTTGGCTTCTTACTTGGTCCAGCTCCCCCACTCATTTTTATACCCTTTCTTAAGTTTAGTAGAAATAAATTACAGGCTAACTTGCTAGCTTGCTTGACTTTTGCAGCAGCTGCTTGGCGCTGTTGAACGCGCATGCGATTGGCTGGTCATGTATGTCAATCAGGTGACAAATGTCATAGTGAGGATAGATGATAGGCTATATTTTGATGATGATAATCTATATCTTTTAATGCCATGTGATCTACCCACACTATCTTTGCGATCAACGTAATGGGCACCCCTGCTGTAAGACATCCAGAAAAGAAAATGTTCTGGGGGGTTTTCTGTGCAAGGAACTGGCTCATTAGGGCATTTGCGAGGCATGATGAATAGTAAGAAATATATATTGAGGTTCTAGAATGCTGTGTGAAACCAGAAAAGCTAAAGACATCCCCAAGTTTGGTTTACAAACAGGATCTGACTCCATGCCATAAAATGTGGATGTTTGAGTTATCAACTGGGACCATGAAATGCATGACAAAATGTTCTCCATCCTTACAATATGCAAACCTGAATGGTCATTATTGGTACATGAAGCATTCATCAGAGGAAACACTTGGTTTCAGTTCTTGTCAATCTAGGCCAACAATGTAAGTTAATTCCATAATTCCAGAATGTCTTTCACGAACTAACAATCTTGCTTCCCCTTAATAATAGTTTGCCAACAAATTTATCCTGAATATGCATGCTTACACAGAATGTTATTCCAAGATTCTCATAATAAAGAATTTTCCACTTTTTAAAGCTTTTTTGTCTCTTGCTGACTTTTGCTCAATTTGTTGTTATTTTTTGTTTTAGCTGTAGTAGTCTTTGCATTTCACTTGTATTTGTATTAGCTACCACTAGTTTCAGCAACACAGTGTCAATGTTTTATTTTGTAATGGCTTGTATATTATTAAATTTGTATGGTTAGTTTCTAAACTTTGTGTGTGTGTGTGTGTGTGTGTTAGAAGGAATTTGAAAGGTTTGTGGCCTACTAGTGGTTCAAAATCTAATCCATAAATACATGTGAAATTTTTTACATGCCCACACAAGAGTGCCTCTTTTTTGGTCTAGGAGTATTGCCTTTCTGCCTAAGTTAGACTTTGACTTGCATATTGTATGGTGGTTGGACTCTCATCACTTACTCTCTGAACTAAAACTGCTCAAAATCTGACAAAACCATCAGCAATAACTAGAGATTTTTCAATTTTTTCCAAACTAGTCAAATGTCCTGGTACTCTCAAGTTTTCCTTTTAACACATCATTTGCTCTTGAGTCTCCATGTAACTGGTTTACTTTTTCTTGTTAACTTTTGAGAGTTTCAGATAGCTTGTTTCATGCTGTACTTCCAAACCATCTCTAGCAGGGCCCAAGAGACAGAGGTGCATGAGGTGCAAAACACTGGGCTCCTAGAACCCAGGCTCAAGCAAATATTTTCTGCTCTCTGAAAGCCATGTCCCTAGAGTGCAGTACCTTAAGCCTAAAACACTTTTTCTCCTTGTCCTTGCCTTATTTAAATATATTTTTTGACAGTGCCCATGATTTTTGCTTGATTTGAGAGGTCCTTTAGTAAACTGAAGCTGATTGATCAAGAATCATCTGAGCACTATCAGCCAAAATAGATCAGTTGATTTAACAGTTTTAAGCATTAAGAATGAACTAGATTAATTTGATGTTCGTGATTCATTTGCTGCTACAGTACAACCTCACGTATCCGAACCTCACTTATCCGAATTTTCGCATATCCGAACAATCGACATGTCCCCTGAACAAAATCTCACGTAACCAAACTTTCACACTTTTTTGTTCGGTTGTCAATGTTCTATTGTAATTTCTCTTAGATCTTAACCGAACAAAACATAGCCTTTTTTAAAGTGAACAGTGGGGGGGGGCATGCCTATATAAGTGATTCATATAGTTTAACGAGGTCTGACTATATATATAATGTACATCGTTAACCTTACAGTATTATGACAAGCAAGACTCATTGCTCATGCGACCAAAATTTCTGCAGCCAGACAAAATGGAGGTTAACACAGACACACATGCAAACATTTTCACTCACATTACATTGAAAATCTACAGCAATTAAGTAATACAGTACTTCACTTTGGGTTAGAAAGGCATTGTTTCGAAAGTTTACACAAGTGACAATTAACATGCATAGCGTCTATTGTTCGGATAGGGTGTCAATTGGATGTTCGAATTTGACCCTCGGCATGCTCGCAGCCTCACCTGCATTCAGTTTTTTCATGTATCCGAACACTCGCGTATCCGAACAAATAGCTTGTCTCCGGGCTTGTTCAGATACGTGAGGTTGCACTGTATTAAAGCTAAGAAAAAGTTGTTTTCCTCTAGATTCACTTTAATTTAAATGCTTAATTTTTTTCCTGGTGTCACTCCTTTATTCTCAAATACTGAATTTTTGTTTCCAATTTCAATTTGTCTTTCTATATTCTATGAATTTTCAGTCCAATTAGTTTCTTAGATACGTGTATTTTTAAAAAGACTTTTACAGCACATTCACTTCTTGTCATAAAAACTGAGCCACACTAGCACAATATTAGCAGTGGATGAATAAAAATTGTGAATATTTTGAAATATTGGAAACTATGATTGAGCATGAAGAGCTTAAATTAAAGAAAAGGAATTGGTTAATCTTAAAAGAAGAATATGCATAAATTAAACAGGTAAATGAGGGCTGGGATATAACCCCTCTCCAACAGGCTTTGATCTCTGGTGGTAGATGACAGCTAATCAAGAACATCATGACATGAGAGCCACTGGTAGCCACCATGGTCTGTACTATTGTAAACTTGATACCTAGAATGAGATTCACTTAAAGGCATTTTTATATGATTGCGAACATCCCAATAAACATTTTCCACTAAACCACTAATAGGACACAAAGTATCTTTATTATGTTTATGTACATGGTGGCATGAATCTTCAGTGTCCATTAGGTGTGGAGCCTTTCAGTTTCTGATCCTGACATCAAATCCAAATTTTTACCCTCCCATGACATTTCACAAGTTCATCAGCAAAGAGATTTGTGTTTTGCAGAGTAGCTGTTTAGCTTCAAACACTTTGACCAATTCATGTTAGAGACAGATATTGAATGTCCATGTTGATGACACTGGTGGATTCTAGCTGTTTAACCATTGCTCTATTCAGGTTAGAAAAAAGTAGCTGACCAAAATGCAAAGCAGTCACTACAGTATCTGCAGATTCACAAATATTGAGTAAAAACTTATTCCAATTGGATATAATCTATCTCTTTATAATATAGGTAATGACATTTTATTTGTTGTAATATATCCTTAATTTTAAATGAATTGTTGGATGTTGTCTTTGCAAGGTTGTTTTTTTTAAACAGAAACATCTAGATTTAAATAATCACTAAACACACCACAAGGCATTCTTGATTTTGTTTGCTTGAAAGAAAAGGGTAGATGGATTTTCTGTAAAACATGGCACATGATGCCATGCAAATGAGTTGTGGCCACCACTTGTTGGGAATGTGTACCTGAATTATTCAAGGCAGATGACTTGATGATGTGTCCTGCCAGAGAGAAAAATGTGTAGAACTGAAAAAAATCTTATGTACATATACAAGCTTTTGAAGTCTTTTACTCTGGAAATTCTTTGATTAGGTGCCAAATGAAATGACTTCATCAATTATTTGTTGTTGTTCAGATTTTTTATGATGTCAGTGTTCATAAGGAACTTCATGGTTTATTGAAAACATTTTTAATGTAGCTACCAGGAAGCTATGCCATGAAAAGATCTGTCAGTAAAGCTTTAATTCATTTGAATTCTTAAAGAAAGTTTATTCTATAAGACCTGTCTATAAAGGTATCAAGTGTTTGTTGTTTAAATGTCATTAGAAATCTTTCACTATTTTCAGTTGATAAGCAAACAGTCATGACCTCTAGACACTACCATGGTGTTTCATACACATTCTCCAGATGCCAACATGTACCACCTGTTCTTCAGGTAACAATGTCATATACTGTACATACTATAATCAATTACTGTAAGCTGCTTTTCACAGTCAGTGATATACTTAATCATGTGTTCCTTTCTACAAAGTTACTTTCTTTATACTACAAGTTATGATATTATCATTTAAAATGGCATGCTTTTTGTTGACCAACAATTTTTTTTTCTTCTCCAAGGTGTTTAGAGTAAGTAAAAAAACTAAAACAGTTCAAATGGTAATTTTGACAAAAACATCAGGGTTAATTTTCAACCAAATTATTACCTATATTTAAATTATTATTTGTTATTAACAGTTTGCCTTTTACAACATAATTACTGTAGTCTAATGAAAGCCAATTAATTTACTCTAAAATGATTTTGTTAAAAGAAATAGCTAAAAATGGTAGCCAGCATGACCCTCTACCAACAACTGCTGAGACATTTGTCATCCAGTCTTGCACCATAAAACACAATCTATAACAGAATAGGATACAGTTCAATCCACAGCTTCAAATTTTTAAATTTAGAAAACAAAAAGCTTGGTCACCAAGGCTGATACCAAACACCTCCCTTCTAGCTTCACTGCTGTGAGATGTCAGGAGAAGGGTTTGCCAAGAAAAAATCAATCTTAGATTATATAACTGATTTTAGCAGAAAAATAAACTAGGAGGCTGCTTTCTACTTTAATCTCCCTTTAAACAATGATGTTCTGGTTTTTTTTAAGAACTTTTCCTATCAGTATTTTCAGAAATGTTCAGACATGGTGATATGGTTCAGATGGAGGGAGAACTCCACAAAATTCAAAATTACCTGCAAACCGCACAGTAATTTATGCAAAAAATAAACTTACCTATACAGCAGTTCCAAAACAACTTGTACAGTAAAACAGCTTGTATTTTAATCAATATTAAACTGATGACACTGAAACCATATTTACAATTAAAGGAAAGGAATTATACTTTACACGACATGCAACAGAACTTAAAAGTTTCAAACTAATCTTTCTAATTACACATTCATAACAAGCTGATTGATCATTGTTGTCCAACATTATCAAAGGTTTATCTGACAAAATATTGTCCACCATAATCACATTTAAGTGAGCAGATTGTTCTCTGCTGTCATCAGTTAGCCTGGATAACTGCACTCTTAGTGTATCATCATGTGAATGACTGATCTTGCATTCTTTGTATAGGTGAGCAAGACATTTCTTTGTCCCTTTGACATATGGAATTAGTGATTACTTTTCATCTTGCTTTTTGTTAATTTCCTATGTAACAGAAAGCTAGATAGTCCTGCTGTTGGTATATGGATATCAAGTTTTCCACTCTTCCTATAACTGTGGTAGATTACATGTTACCAGACTTTAGCCTCATTCTGATTGATCAGCCAGCCAGAAAGTACTATATACCAAAACTATTCATTTATCTATGGTGATAGATGAATGGAGAAAAATGGCCTCATCTACTAGAGAAGGATTCAGAACATATTTGGGTACTTGTAACCCCATTTCAAGCACAAAGGTATTTATTTATTTATTCTGTAAAAAATTTTAAAATATAAAAATAACCTTGCATTTGCTGTATTTTTAAGTTTGACATTTTAGTGAAATAAATCTACTAAATACATCTCCAATTTTTCTTTTTACATTTCAATTGAAAAAGTCCCATTAAATTATTTTAAAAAACCTGCATAAAATGAAATTTGGGTTTGGATGAATAATATTGGATTAAAAAAAAATTTTAAGATATGTAAATAGCATTGCTATTCGGATTTATTTTGTGATATTATTGGACTACACTAATGGAACTAGGAAATATCTAACAAATAGGTGCTTGTTTACCTTTCTAAACCTTGGTATGTATTCTCTATTTTACTTTTCATTCTTTTTTTTTATCTTTGACTACCTTAAACTTCATCTGATTAGAAATGACATTTATTCAAGACTAAAAATGTGAAAATTTCATGGAGAGATCTTGGCTGCATAGAGGATGTTCCAAAACTTCCTACAAGAACTTGTGCAGCAGGTTAGATGTCATACAGGACACATGAGGGCATGTGTTATTGTGAAGGAGAATCTCATCCTTGGTAAGTTGTTTGGATCGTTTCTTCGCTGCTTGGAAAAGGTATTTCAGGTTATCAGAATATCATTTGGACCAGTTTTGCCTTGTTTTACAAATTCAATGAGTAGGGACCCAGGACTATCAAAGAAAATTGTGAACAGGCACTGCTTTGAACTTCTTGGGTGAAGGTGACTATGATGGGTGTTTCCAATGCATGCTTGCTCTTTTTGTTTTCTGTTCTGTGTTAACACCATGATTCATCCCCAGTAATAATGCATGACAGGAGTTACCTACCTCAAAGAAAGGAATCATCATGAAGAAGTGAGATACAAGTAGAGTTGTCATAATTGAATCTGAATTCTAGCCACTACTATGACAAGCAAAGGCGTTGCTTGCTACTGCTACAAATAAACGGAATACTGTAGTCAATTAAGTTATACAGTGGAACCCGCTTAAGCCGACAAACCGTTTATGTCGACAAAATTATCAAGTCCCAGTCCCACATGCTCCTTTTTATTACTAAAAACACCCGCTTAAGTTGAGGTCGAGATAAGAAATTCCCACTTACATCGACTTAGAAGTTTAGTCCCAGATGGTATATTTCAATAAAAAACTAGCTTTCTATCTCGACATCTCCACTTGTAATCCATTTATAATTTCAGTGAAAATAACAAGTTTATTAATGACTCCTTAACGTAGCTAACTCATTCACAAAAGATGTGAAGACTCATGACAGAAAAACAAACCTTTTGTTTCAGCATACCGACTTTTATGTATCGCTTCATTGACTAAAGTACAGAATAAAGCGGACACACAGAACAATAGCAGAAAGAGCTACTGGTAGCCCGAGAGCAGAGCCCCAGTGACCTACTTTTGGCGAAATTTCAACGGTCCCGTGCACATGCGCTGTGACTTTAAGATCAGAAAAAGTCGGAAAACCCACACGGCTCCCTCCTTTTTTCAAACAGTAAAAGAGTTTCATAAAGCGCTAGTTAAAGACTAACTAGTATCACTGCCCTGCGCCTTTGCTGTCAAACCAGGATAAAAAGCATAAAAAAAGAATTTTTCCAGATTTTCAAAAAACCAGGGCAGCATATCAAACTGGCCGGGACGTATGGTAAACCTGCATAGTACGTACTGTATTTTCTAGGGAAGTTTGCTTAAGTCGACAAGAACAGATTGGTCCCCGGCATGTCGAGTTAAGCGGGTTCCACTGTAATATATACTGATATAATTTTAAAGTGGGAACAAAACACAAAGTTATGAAAATAACTGAGCTTTTGCTGACTTGGTATTCAGTTTTGTTAAAGCAATGAGGAAAAATGGAATAATGGAAATATTTAAATGAGGAGGTTGCAAAATGACTTGAGTAAACAATGTTTTCAACTGTTTGGAACTTGTTATAACTAAAGAATCATTTAAATCAAAGAATTAAAGATTCTGTTGATGACATTGCCCGTACAACAGAAATAAACTAAATATTGGTCCAAAATCACGTTTAACAACTTTGCTACAGAAAATTTATAACATGCAAGAAACCTTTCTGTCCAGTAGGAATAAAAGACTTTGGAAGGTCTGGTGTCAGGCGATGTACTCTTTCTCATTGAGTCTAGATTTCAGGTCGTTTGCACCTGGCTTTGGAAAAAAACCTTTAAACTCAAAGTCTTCACCTCACAGTTAAGTATAGAGGTATAAGTATCATGATATGGTTGCAATCTAGCATTGTGGAAAGACTGAATTAGTATTTGTCAAAGAATATTTCAATTATTGCCATTTTAAAAGCATATCTCTTACTATTGTACTTAAAGGACATATTGAGATCAAATGTGCATATTCTTCAAAAGGATAGTGCAGTATATCACACCTTTCACATGTCACATTCAAGAAGAAAAATTAAGGTAGTTTCCCTGAGTACCCCAGAACCCTGATTTTAATCTGATTGAGTGGCTGATCTAGTATCCTGATTATCAACTGAGAGCACTGCCTATCTGTCTTCTAACAATATGATGGAAATAAAGGAAGTTCTGATGTGAATAAAGAGAAACCTAGACCAGGCTATGATGCATTCTTTTGTTGATTCAATGCCAAACAGCACTTTGTGCTGTAAAGAAAACTCATTTCTCACAACCATCATATTGTGATAACAGGTTGCTAAATTATTATGGTAGGACATTGTATTTTTGGAACCTAGGTAGTCCTAAATGAAAAGCAAGAAAAGACAGCAGGTCATATCACAGCAATTAGATAAAAAAAACCTAAATGAGGTAAAATCCCACCAAGGTGAAATCAAGTTAAAATAAGATTTTTAAAAACAAAAAAATAATCAAGAAATAATACAAACCAAACATGAGGCATGTTCCACAGAAATTGCCTCAAAGATTTTTGGATTCCAAAATAATTATGGCATGAGATAAATAGCCACTGTACAAAATAAAACTGAGGCATGAACAGTAGACAGAGATCACCACAAATGTAGACTGTCCTAAAAAAAACTGCATTTCTTAGGCTGAAAAATCAAATATAATTGTGTAATTTAAATGTCAATCATGTTACTATTACATTGCATATGGAAAAGAATAAGGATCACTCATTTGAAAGGTAAAAGACATTTAATATGAATTCCTCAAATTCTAAGAGCAGAAGACTATGTTCTAAAAGAAATATTTTATTTGATATCTAAGTGTTTATAACAAATGTAGTTACATCTTTAAATCAGTAACATCAAGAATAAAATCAATAAACTTACAGTAACAAAGAGTGATATTAATGTGTACAAACATGTCCTTGCTTTATTTACACTATCTTAGTGGTGACCATAGTTAATTTATCTTAATTGCTAAAATATTTAGCATTGAACTTGTAACTATGTTCTCTTCATATTGAGAATTGTTTGTGGGCTTGCAGTGACATCAGACCTGGATTGATGCAGTAAATCATTTGCTGTTATGCGGGAAGTGATCAGAATTCAGTAGTATATTTGGGAAATTACTGCGTTATGACTTTATAAAATCATTTACTTAGATAATGTAGATCTTAACCTTGGTTTGGAATAACTTTCATTTAGCTTTCACATTGATGATCACTTCATGATTCTTCCATGGTTTACAGACAATATATATATATATAATAGTTTTGCTACATTGCTTTACATGCCCAAATGTTAGTTTGTTAAAATAGTTGTTATTTTTTAATTATCATTTTATAATTAATAAATTTCTTCCATTTATCTTAATATTTGTGCTGCGTATTTTAGAGTCCATTTTCTACAAAGGTCAGCCAGTTTCTTTTTTTTGTAAGAATGTTGACTTTGTACTTCTTTCAGTTTATATAGAGGATTTTGGAAGTATGCAGATAATAGATCCACGGTTGCTGATGCCGTCTATTACACAAATGGGAAAATGTGGAAAATTTTTTTCAAAACAGAAGACTGATTTTGTAATTCATGGTGACTACTACTTTGGCTGAAACAATTTTTGAGGCTGAGTCTGAGGAAAAACCAATGATTTTGGACTTCTTGGCACAGATATTTTTGCAACAAAGTCACCAATTTCTAAAGAAAAAACACCATACACTAATAATAATATTGCAGAAAAAGTTAAAAACCCTCATGGCTGAAATTGTTAAGAGTTGATGATTAAATGATTAAATTACAAATTTGGACTGAGACTTACTGGCTGGAATAATTTCAGATTGTACTACACTGCACTTTGCTATAGATGATGATTCAGAAAATGTTGCCTTTTGCTTGGAAGCCATGTCTGAAGCTTCTCGCATAATAACACTGCCAGAATAATTGTGACTATGCTTGGCTTGGTGTAATTAAAAGACCCGGACAGAGTTGTAGTTGAATGTATAGTTGGAGTCACAGTTATCAAGCAGCTTCTATGTTACAAGCCTTGCTTAGACAGGCGATTAAAATGTCACCAGGCATTCAGTGTGGGTTTGGAAAAGTTTTAATGTAAACCAGAGTAATTTAGTCTAAAAATGAAAAAGATTAGTATAACATCACTTTCACACACTTAAAATTTACCGTATACTTCTGGGACTATGAATTAAAAATTGTTAAAGAAAAAGAGTTTAAAATGTAAATAATTAAGACCCCTTGCTGTGTGCAATAATACATATTTGTACTAGTTTGTTTTTTTTTACAGCATGTCATAAAATGATTATGCAAAGAGTATAAGAATAAAACAATTTTCGTTTTTCAAGATCACCTTTTAAAATGTCTCCAACAACCAAGGAAAATTTCTGTACAGCCTTGATTCCAAAATATGAGGTTAGCAGCTCATCTTAAAGAATGACTGTTTAATATGATAGACTGCCAGATATGTGGACAGAAAAATATTGGAGAATAAAGAAAAGGTTGATATCTGGACACCAACAATTTCAATCAGCATAAAATTTTCTAAGTTCTTGTCAGTTTCCCAAATTATTTCAAACCAACTTCACCAATACTATTATTTTTATTCATTAAAGCAATGTGCTTGTACATATATGTACTCACTAAGCATAGTAGTAGTTTGGGAAAATAGGGGCATGGCTGATATTTGAAGGGTTTGTGGTCTGAAAATAAGTAGGTTTAGAGTTTGCAAGTTAAAAGGGCTGAATAAAACTGGGTATAAAATAGCTAAGTGCATAATGTACTGGCTTGCTGTGGCTGAGGGTTTGGAAAACTTCCCATGCTATGGTTTCTTTTAACTCTTCTGTATCAGTCCAAGTCATAGTAGAGACTTTCCATTTCCTTCTGGTGCTAGGCACAGGAACAACAGTGGTTGTTAATGTTAACCACGGCACTAATCAAATCTCATCAGGTATCTCTACATTTGTAGACAATGAACATTCAAGAATAATAATAAACTGTATTTTAAATATGCATCACAAACCTTTTTACTGCCATATCTAGAAGCAAACTTTAAAAAAAGGGTTAAACCAATTAACAGATGTAGTCACAATGGACTCATTTGTAACCAAATGTTAACACTCAGTATTTTTCAGCCATGATAGTTGTGTCCAACACTACCTTTGATGTTGATGTGTCAACATTCAACTACTAAATCATTGAGAATACTCTAAAAGTGTGTACTCATTGATTTCTGGCTGCATGGAACAAACAATTGCTGGTCCACCTATCCAACTATTTGTAAGCAATAAAATTTGCATAATTTTTTACTGGCAGGTCTCCCCCTTCCAAAAAAACAACTATTTGACTTCAGAACAGTCAGAAAAGAAAATAATTTGTAAAATTCTAGATGTTTGGTTCTGTTTTAAAAAAAGTAATTCCTGTAAACAGTATCAGTTTAAAATTTCTTTTTTTTAGAAACAAAGTTTAAAATTAAAATTTCGGATTACAAGCTTTAAAATGTTAAAAAGTTCATTATCTTCTGCAGGAAAAAAAAAACTATGAAAAAACAAGTTATATACTGTACATTAATTTTTTAAATAGTACAAATCAATCAAATTCTGTTTTAAAAACCATTAAATACCTTTATTTTAAGAATACATTTTACTAATCTTAAATAATGCAGTAATGCAAATGTGAGTAATGCTGTTTTGTTTTCTTTAAGATATAAGCCCAAATATCAATGCAGCTGCTCCCACATACTTAAGAGTGAGGTATATAAATGGCAGTTATTTTTTCTTAAAAGGTTAAACAAACAGTGTGTATCACTGTTAAGGTATTGTTTTATGGCTGATTTTTTTCTTTGCATTTTCAGCTTACAAGAACTGCAACATCACAGGTTTTATTTTGTCCTATGCATTGGAGACTTGCATCTTGTCTCAACTGTATGTGGAAGATCTGCAAGTGCTGATAAATATTAGCAGGTGTTTTTTTTCTCTCTAGCGGCAGAGCATGGTGCCATAATAGCCATGTTACTTTGGTACAAGGCTGTGCTATGATTCTGAAAAGGCAATTCACATATCAACCTAATAAATTTTTTTTAGATCCCAAAATGCAGCTTCCCATTAAGAATGAATCATTTAAACTCTTTGCAAAGAGCAGTGATGACTTTACTATTTTAGATCATCCCATAATGCAGTGCAAGCTTTATTGAATTATACTGTTATCAAATTAGAACAATCAATTCATATAGCTACACACAAGACACTTCATATTTGTTCAGCTATTAAGTGTCCCTGTCTGATTGTTTACATTGCCTTTAAAATGGAAGCCTGTCATTGATACTCAATTTTCATGGAAAAACTTCAAATAGAAAGAAAGAAATTGATATCTCACTGTTGGTCCAGCATTGACTGATTGAACATCTAACTACATATGGATCAAATTAAAGATGCAAACAAGGAAAATCAAGGTCCTGGGGGGGGAAGATAAGCCATGGCCCTTTTCTGTTGAAAACTTCATTGGTATACTTTGCAACCTTTGTAAACAACACAGAACCAGAAACATGCAGAATGAAATGAAGTGTTTTTGTGGTGTTCCAAAAGTAAAAGGTTAAATGGCACAGAGTTACCTATATACCAAGTAGTAGTATGTCTCAGGGGGGGGCAAGAATTGCTACTGGAGTGATTGGAGGTATTAAATAGGCAATCAGTAAAGCTGCTTCCTTTGAAAGACCAATGAAATTACTGTAATAGCTGGTAAACCAAAAAATCCTACATATAACAAATTTTTCTTCTTTGCTTGAGCTATCATATGAGCAGTCAAAAGTGAATTGATGATTTAGTTCTTGAGTATTATGGATAACAGCATCACAAAATTATGGTTAAAGAAAGAAATGCTTTCATTGACTTGATGGCAGATGAAGCAACTGATACTAATGTAATCATGGAACTTACTTTCTGTGCAGGTAGGATTTATCAATTAAAATTCAATGTTCATCTTGAATCAGAAATAGCAGAATGTAAACGAAATCTTCCTTTCTTTCAGGTTTGTAAAAAAAGGAAAAAATCATATGTCTTGAGTTCCAGCAGATTGCTGATGGCAAACCAGACAGTGACGAATTCTGTTGATACACTACTGTGAGGAGCTTTGGGTAACAAAGCTGCTGCCTTTACTGGTAAGATTTTACTAATCAATATCTTTGACTTAATTATAACATTAAGACATCACAAGAAAATTAATTTGTGTACACATATGATAATTAATTAGTAACATTTACAAAATGATATAAGATTATACTGTCCATAAATCAAATATTTACTGGTGTTTATAAGTATAAGAAATAGTGGCAAAACAACTCAAGGATTTGAACAAATGTTCCACTTCAGTTATCGACCATTAAGTTCCTTGTTTTTCATAGGAAACTGTTGTTTTAAATCTGAAAAAGATCTTTAAACCAAACCAAACTTGTTTGGCTTTTATCCCTTTCATTCTAACAGGACTATAAGAATAAAAGTAATACAGGTTGTTTTTATTTTTTAACACACCTCTCATGAGCCAGGTAGTCACTCTTTACTATGGAGTTGTTGACATTCCCTAGGTCATCAGAAGCATCCAAAACAGTGTTATTTGAATGTATTGCATCACACAGATTTTTAAAACGTCTTTCGGAACAAAAATGAAAAGGTTAAAGGCATCTCAGTTTTCAGTAGTACATAGTACAAATGTATACTAAAGTATGCAAATATAGTTCCAAGGCAATACAACATAGGAAGCAGGAAGTACACATGATCAATTCTGACTTACTGCTGTGTGCCTCCTCCTGTGCTTCTGCTTCAATGAACTGATAAAGCCTTTAACTTTATCATCAGTAGGAAAGCTGCTCATTCGACTATCTTCCTTGTGCTCTTTCTTGAACGTCACCAGCGCTGCCGTGGGACTAATCGCATAGTTGCTGTCTGTAACAATTCTCATTATCGTTGACTGGAATTGCTTCTGAACTCTCTGTACTGTGATATTCAACGACCTATGCTTGGATTTTGCTGTCAAACTTGTGATGTACTGTTGAATTTCAGTATCTGAAGGAAGTTGAATCGATCAGGGTACTTCTTTTGCAAAGCTTCAAGCATTCAACCTGAGCCCATTTTATTTCTATTGTCTTTGACCCCCTTCATAAACATTTCTTGAATATCCTTGTTGAATCCTTCAATGTACTTGGCACCATAAATTTTGCCGTATGAGTCGTCTTGCCCATCCAGACAGGAAGGTTTCTGTCGTATAGTCTCCCAGGGTTGTTTCCACCTCATTCTCAGCTTCACCACTCATGCTAATAGCATCTGTTTCATCACTGTCTCATTGGGAAACATTCATCTGCAAATGCTCGACCTTTCCTTTGCTTACGAGCTGGGCAGTATCTCAAACTGAACAAAAAAAGATCATTGCTGCACCTAGTGCCTTTGCACACATCTTGTTTTCATGATGGCAGAAGCAAAAATCTTCTGACACATCCTGCAATTGGAGTCCTTGTCATCGTCATCATCTTGTTGCAATGTACAAATGACTGTCATCTTCATGCTGCAATGCATCACAGCCCTAATCATCCAATGTGCCAGTTTCCTCCTTCCGTCACCATCTCTTTCTAAATCCATTATGAACCTGAAAAATGTTCACAGATCTTTTCTTCCCCTTGCTTCTTTTGTGTCTACCACTTTGAGGTGCATCACAATTCATCAAGCTGGTTACAAAAATACATCCCATCAAAGGTGTTCTTGACTCTTGTTTTTCCACAGCCAATGTTATGTATTCCTCATCAGTGTTTTCATAAATTACTCCATCATCTACCACTTCATCACCTTGCTCATACTCTTCACAATCGAGTTCATAATCAAATGCATCAGGATGAGCACTTGCAAACTTTTGATTTTCAATGTTCGAGATATCGATAACCACGGGATCAATGGATGAATACTCGTACAAATGCACCTAATCACCATCAACAGTGACCTCATTAAATCTATTGATCTTACCAAAGAATCGGAAAGTGCGGCTGCACTGCTGGGTCAACAATTGATCAACTGTATTATGAAACCGAGTAAACACGAAAACCACATCAGAGAAATAACGTTAAATCCCATATTCACAAAAAGCCATTACCAACATCATGGTGATGGCAAAATGAGCATCAATCAGTCCTTTACCATCTTGTGTTTCAGTGTTAACATAACTTTTGAGCTCTAAGCCATGTTTACTATTCACTAACAGCATACCCAAGAGCAAGACACCCTCTTGGTAGCATTTGGCATTGTCCAACTTCATGCAAATTTTTATTACATTTGGAAAGGACAGCAATGCAGTCTTGTTTGAAATCACCTGAGGATATATAATCATAATACAAGATGTATCCATTATTAGCGGTGGAATCATGTGTAGCTCACTCCACCATTTTTTCATGAAAATATACAGGCTCGTACTTCATCTTGTAGTCCATGACAAGGATCTCTTTGTTTGTCACAAGATTTTTGTGTATTGATGTGATTCAGCTTCTCTGATTGCACACATCAGCTATGTGGCCCATCATAAGCTTCAACTTTTTAAATTATGGTGCTTTTCATCAATCGTTTTTCTTAGGAAATGCATAATACGAAATGTAATCTGACACTTGCTGCATTGTATGCCCCGGCTTTCCATTGAACGTTTTGACAGTGCAAAAACCAAGTTGTAAGACAAAGAATGATCTTTTTACAGATGCATGTCATCAAATCCATATTTCATGAACAATTCGATCACGCTTAATACCTTTAAAGCATAGAGCTTGCTGCACTTCATCCGCCAAGGTGCTAATTCTGCTGAGCATATCCAAATCATCATAGAGTAAAATTGCACCAGCTTAGTCAACTGCTTTTCAGGCTTTTTGATCAAAAGATGTTAATGGAGAAAGAAGCTTCATAAAAGATCCGTATGAAATTCTGTCCCCACTAGCACTTTCGCATTCCAAGTAGTCGCGGTAGACAAACTCTTTGACTTTCATTCATGTTAATTGTGGCAGAACCAATTCTTCTCCATTGAGCAGAAAGATATTCATTCCTCATGACAGAGTTCTTATATTCCTCAGCGACAAGATAAATTCAACAGTCTTCTTGACATTTGATGCTCGGTAACGAGATATGCTCCTCTCCGGAGGTTGTATCTCTCATCTGGCAATCAACTTTTGATAATTCACGATGCTCATTCAAAATTCTATCTTACCAAACAGGTTGATCAATGTCTTCAACAATTTCAGACTCATAGATGAACACAAAGTTGCTAGTATCACTTTTCTCTGGATACTTTTCAGTGCCTATGTATGTTGAACACTGATCATCATAGTATACAGATCTCCACAACTTGCTTTCCCCAATTCTTCACTCAATTTTTCCACAACTGCATTCGTTGGACCTTTAAAGTCATTCAGAACCAACATGGAACATGCTAAATGCAAAATTGTAACACAAGAGAGTACACTTGTCATTTGGAAGCTCCAAGAGTGATTTGGCTTGTTGTCGCTATCAATCCCAGTTGTAGTATTATGTTCACCAAGCAGTGATTCACTGTGCCCCATCCAACAACATTGTTTCTTCCTCGAGGATACCAACATCAGAATCCAAATGAGTTCACAGGCTGAACTCCACCTGCTTTTCAAGAAAATTTGTTTCCTATATCCAAGTTATCACCATCACAACCACAAAGCGAGCAGCTGAAACAGATTGGTCATCTTGGTCTCTTGCATTTGCAGGTAATTCGAGGTACTTCTTTTGTTTTATTAGACATCATTAAACACTTCACTAGAGTTTCACCTACAAAGTTGGAGAAAAGATTTTTTAATACTCTCTCATGTGATACACCAAGAATAAAATAGAGGGCAACAAACAGCTTCTCTCCGCTCACGGAAATTCTCAAACAAAAAAATAAAAACGAAATCTCTTTTTCTGCATTGACATGGGTTTTTGTACCAATGAGAAACTGACCACCTGGCTCATGAGGGGGTGTGTTAAAAAAATTGTATGCATGTCTAAAATAATTTTTGAATATTTTTAGATTTTAATTTTGTTAATGCATTTTTCTCAATTTACAGGATCTCTCAAATGATCAAAATATTAAGTTGAAGGCAGCTAACGATGTCAAATGGATTTCTCAGAATGCTTGCCATTTGCTGAACCAATTATCTCCATCAGCTCTGAAGTCTGGAGATAGCGAGATAGGGCAGAACCAATTGTTTGGGGCTTGCTAAGATTGCTTCAGATTATAAACTTATTGTTTTAACTTATATCTGCAGATGAAGCCTTTTATGAATACCTCCATAGCCAAGATGGAGCAATTGTAGGGGAGATATGAAAGAGAGCTTGATACTGTACTAGACACTGGCTTAAAAGCACCTTGCCATCCATGTGACATCAGTTGCCAAAGCAAAGTTTAAATTTGAGGCATGAAGATTTTATCAAAAATGTGAACACAATCCTGGGTACATTTATAATAATACTAAATAGTTTTGCTTACTATAATTTGGTGGATTTTGTAGTGATAACATGAAAATGACACAACAGATTTTAATTAGTAAATTTGTTTTTTATTCAAAAGTGAGAGGGCTGTTGTCCATCTTAGAGCAGACAGATGTCAGGTTTCCCTTCAACTGACCACTATAGTGCCCAACCTGCTCCCCCACCAGTAATTGATACTGGGATGGATTTTCAGTATACCTTAGCCAAACCATGAGGGCATGGGGATCAAGTGAGTATGCCTATAGTAGTGCATAAGACCAGTAAAAACATTTTATTTTTTTAAAGAATCTATGACACTGATGGAGGCAAAACTTGATTACCTGTATAAATCTGAAACAATTCAAATCTAATAACCGAAACAATATACTTACAATTTTTAAAAAAGAATGTCTAAAACAGCATCTTGAAAGTGTTGCAAAAAAGAAATTTGCAGCTTACAAACCATCTTGGAAAAAAATTTCATCACTCCAAATACATTTGAAGTCCATGAAGGTATATACCAAAATGTTGCAGTTTTTTCTTTTTGAACCTAGCAGCTCTCCCTAACTTGGTAGCAATAATCATGATATATTTAAGTTACTTCAGTTCCATCAACTTGCAGATATGGTATAGTCTGTAGTGTTATTTGCTGGTGTCTACTTTTATTGGGGCATTTGACCTCTAGTCTCATCTGTACTTTCAAGACCATCAAGATTTGACCCTTTAAAAGGGTATTTTTTACAAAGTCACTAAGTTGATAATAAATGTCAAATGCTATATAGTTAAATCACTAAAAATCCATACATTACTTATGTATTGTACACTTTTATATTTTCATCCATGTTTTCTTGCTGCTGTCTTTTTGTCTCTGTGTTCAATAAGTTGTGTAGCAAAGTATACTTTTTTGTTGACAGATTCTGCCAAAGCTGAGTGAATTTACTCACACAGCTAGCTTTACTCTATTTTCAACCATTGTTAATACACTGTCTTGTGACCACCTTAACCTATAAATCCACCCTTTTTTTTTATCTCTGTTACTTGGACTGGAAGACATTCTGTGGTGTCTGAATGAGATAGTCATGATCATCAGCCTCTGCAAATCTATTTGCTGAACAAAACATTTGAGAGACAGGAAACAACCAGCATCAAAGTTTAATGTTACATTCCTGAAGTTATCTTGACAGTCAACTCTTTCATTCTGAAAGAGAATATGGATAAAAATTCAACATTTTTCCTTCTGTTGATGACATCTTCAGTTTATTTGTTTTCACTGGGGATTCTTTATGCCAGTGATTTCCAAACTGGTGGGTGCGCCCCCTTTGGGAGAATTCCAGATGGGTTGTGAGGATGAGAAAAAAAATTTTTTAATCACCAATAACTAGAAGATTCTGAATTTCAAAGTCATCATTGAAAATTTTTGCTACATCCTCAAAGGCAAGGCCAAACGTCTTCAAGTGGATCCAAGGCTGAACTCTTACTGTTTATCTTCGAAAGGGGGAGGTGATAGGACTGCTGGCTCAAGTATAAATTCATGTGTCTAGAGTCCGCTCTCTTCTCAAGTGGGTTGGCGCAACACAACACTGTCCAGGTCAGTGGACACCACAGTTTTAAACAGTGGAATCTGTTGTTTTTGTACATGTGATATTATAAATTATAAAAGTAAATTATCTATAATGTCTTTGTACATGCGATAATGATAAATTATAAAATCAAGTAAATAAATTAGAAATATATTATATGGAATTTGTTCTTTTAGTTTAACATCTTGTTTTAGCAGTCTACAACAAAGAAAAGGAAGTATAATGAAGAGTACATCAACTTTGGATTGATGTCACTAAAAAAATGGGATTCACCTCCCCGAGTGCATTGTATGTCATGCAGTTCTCAGCAATGATGCCTTGAGACCTGGACATCTGGAGCAACATTTGAACACAAGCCACAAGGAATTAAAAGACAAGCCAAAAGATTTTTTTTCTGCCAAACCTCAATGCTTGAAACACATGAAGCTAGACACTATAGAAACTTTTCATCAGGATACTTCAAAATTGGGGAAGCATCTTATGAGTTGTCATTACTCATTGCCAAAGTAAAAAAAGCTCACACAATTGAGAAACTCTTGTAAAACTATTCTTGTTGAGTGTTGCAAATATTGTGCTTGGTGCCAAAAGCCATAAAAATTTATCAAAAATTTCACTCTGATACCACTCTAAAGTGTTGCACTGACAAACTTGCAGAAGACATTAAAGGATAAATTTTGGGAAAAGTAAAAGCATCGATTTTATTTTCAATTCATTGTGACAATACCACAATAAAACTCAATGCTGTCAGTTGCTTGTTTATTCTCAATTTATGGATGATGGAGCTGTGAAAGAAGAAATGCTATTTTCAAAAGCACTAGAGACCGCATCAAAGGCTTGCAACATTTTGGCAACAGTTTTTGACTTTTTTTTAAAGAAAATGGTCTTTCTTGGGAAGTTTGTTGGCATTTGTACTGATAGTGCTCCCCACAATGCTTGGTTCTCGCTCTGGATTAATGACAATAGTCAACAAAAAAAAAAAAGAATCCAACCATACTAAGAACTCAATGCATCATCCATAGATAAACCTTGGCTGCTAAGACTCTTTTAGATGACCTATGTACTTTGCTGAACTTGGCAATCAAAGTTGCTAATTTTGTAAAGAGTGCTTTAAATACAAGACTTTTTGCAGCTCTTTGTGCAGATTTGGGAGCTGATCATAAAGTTCTCTTGTTTCACACTGAAGTCTGCTGGCTATTGAAAGGAAATATGCTGAGCAAACTCTATGAACTTGGGTATTAAGTGGACATTTTTCTCAAAGGTCAGAAAAAAGAATTGTATAGTGCTTTCAGGGATGAAATGTTTCAGCTTTCACTCACTGGCTCACCTTGTGGACATTTTTGAGGCTATCAACAACCTCAATTTGAAGCTCCAAAGAAGAAATACAAACATTGCCCACTAAGATACAATTAGAGCCTTTATAAAGAAAATTCAGCTTTGGAAGTGGGAACTTTTCATCATTCCCTCATCTCAACAAACTCCTAGCTTAAAAGGAAAATCTTGAAAAGCATTACCTGGATCAAAAGAACAAAATTATGTCTCATCTGGATTGTCTTGTTGAGGAATTCAAGCATCGTTCCAGATGCTAACTTGCATATTCATACTTTTAAATTGGTACAAAACCCATTCAACATTGATGTGTGGATTCATTGCCAAACCCATTGCAAGCAGCAGCCATTGAAATGATTTGTGATTCATATGCAATAGATAATTTTGAAATCATAAGTTTAGAAGAGTTTTGGGTAAATTACCTCCCCATTTACACATGTTTCAGGAGTGCTGTTTTTGATTATTCCATTTTCTTCTGCTTATCTTTGTGAATCTGAGTTTTCAACTCTCACTGTATTAAAAGCAAAACAGTGCAACTGCCTGGAAGTGGAAAGTGACTTGTGTTGTGCTTTTGCATCCTTCAAACCTAATTTCTGTGAGCTTGTGAGAGATAAACAGTGTCATCCTTCTCATTAAAACATTATTTTGTATTATTTGACATTATTTTTTCTAATTTGAAATTTTAATATAAAACAAAACAATATTAAATGTCTATATGCGTATTTTCCAATAATTGGACCATTAAATTTCAATAAAAAAGATGGAAGGGGCATGAGGGTTTGCTAAAAACAGCAAAAGGGAGGGCATTATGTCAGAAAGATTGGGAACTACTGCTTTAAGCAATCTAGGTTGATGAAAAGTTTCAATTCTGTGTAGATGTTTCTCTTGTTATCATTTCATTGTTCAAGCAGTAAAAGTAAAGTCCCATCCTGGATTCCCAGTCAGATTGACACACTTCAATTATTCAATCAGAGTTTACAGCACCGTAAATGTTATATGGTGCATTTTTGCTCATTGCTGTCTTTTTCAAAGAATAAACACTATCTGTCTACATTTTGACAGATAATAAAAACCTATTAAGCCAGTACTCTTTTTCCATTGTTTTATTGATATCTGCCAGGTAAGTGATATTCTATTCTCCACACTCAGTTTGAAAATATGTCCTTGTGAACATCCCTACTTGTGACCTCTTCAGGGATGTTTAACTTGTATTCTGTTAGGTCTGACACCACATCTTTAGTGAAATTGGTAATTGTCATATATCTGAAGCTTAACAAAATAATACAAACTCTTCCCTTTCTCAGACTTCTCATAGGCACTGAATAATTTTTAAAAATGGAACAGAAGTCACATCATGTGCATCTTCAGTTTACAGGTTCATGAGATAAACATTAACATGCTTCTAAAATACTCCTCTTATAATAGAACATATTTTAAAATGAGTTTAACAAATCATTTCATTTCATTTTTATAAAAATGATTTTTTCTTCAACTGTTTTTAAGAAATATTCAACCTAAAATTACTTGATTCAGTGTGCTAAAATATAACAAAAATACAAAGTAATAAAAAGATTCCCACTGTAACTATTTTTTAAGCTGGATGATAAATATGAAGCTGTGAAATTCCACTGATAAAAATGTAGGGTTTTTTTAAAAAATTGTAAACAAGTTTGTACGAGTCTTCATATATACAAAAATAAACCACAATTTCTGAAACTCTATCTGCTAAACTTTTACTTGAAAAATATGATAGTTATGTAAGGCCAGTAAAGAAAGGGTTAATGGTTGGTTTTACCAGAACAAAATAATCTACAGAATTCAGGTTAATACTTTTGTTGGCTAGTGTAGCCTGCATGTAAAATATTTTTATTATTATTTTTAGGAGGGGTAAAATACAGATTTCATTTGAAAACTTTATTTTGCCTCTATTCAAATGTTGCATGATTATGTCAAAAACAAATTGAGTACAACACACATTTACAAAAATCTAAGAATATATGAAATTAGTTACCAGGAGAGCAGCCATATTCAAAAATGGAAGCCAAAATAATTAAATTACTTTGTTAGTTATACATATAGAATACTTAGTAAACATGTAAGTTATCAACTTATTGTATGTTACTGCTGGAATATTTCAAACCATTGATCGCAAGTAACAAATAACTAGAGAAAACAGACACCTAAGTTTGATACTCGTTAAAATAATTTAAATTATAGCAGCAAAATTAACGTCATTACCTGTGAATTGTACTTTTGAGTTAACCAAAAAAAATTTTAACAAATGAACGAACCATATCAATGAAATTCTCCCTTACACAGCACAACAAAAGCACAGATGAAGCTTCTTATTCTCCTTAAAATAATGATGACACAAAGTGAACAAACTAACCCACACAGGTGAGGTTAAAATACAATGTGCTTGAAACTTCGTCACCCATTCTTAATTCTTCTCGCACCGTCTTACCTTCATAGAAGTGGAAAACAAAAGGATAAAGAAAATGTAGTTTTCCACAGGGAACCATTTTAAAGAATTTTCTAGGTATCATAATTTCTTCACTGTGCAAGTAGGAGCTGGACTGGCAGAAGTCGACGTCATAGTCAAAGCTCAGGAATCCTTTGGTGTCACAGGGAGCGGGCAAACTGGCGCCTTCAAAGGGCCTGTTCTGGAGGGGGAAAACCTTTTTCTTGTTAAAATACGGAGACATCGCATATCCGTTTGTGACATCAAACAGAAAACTATCGTCTTCTGAAAAGAAGAAAATGTCAATATACGGCCACCTGAAAGGTTTGTGAGCTAAGGTAGGCGCGTCTTTCAAGTAAAACTTCCACTGGTGATATTCTGGGGCGTAAACCCCAAAGTCCGCAACGGCGTTCAGAAGGCAAAAGATCCTGTTTTTGTCGGATACATTCATGTAGACATCTATGTCGTCGTCCCACGGAATGAACCCGTGGTGGCGGTAAGATCCGAGGAGCGTACCTCCAAGGAGCAGGAAGAGGAGGTTGTTCTCACGGCAGACGTTCACAAATGTCTGAAAGATGTACAGGTACAACTTTCTCTCGCCCGGCGACAACTGCCGCCGGAAGTATGCGGGTAGAATCATTTTACTCGGGTCCACCTTGAGGAGACCCTGGCCGCGGGTGTCTTGGAGGAGGTCGGGGGTGAAGCGGTACGACTCCAGACCGGGAAACACGACGTGCGATCGGTTCAGTCTGGAGAAATGGAAGCGATAAATCGAGCAGTTCTTATGCAGACGGACCACGAAGTCCGTCTTGCGATGGCGCGGATAAAACAGCCACGCAAACACCAGCAGCGTGGAGACCGAAGCAACCTGCAAACAGGCTCGCTTGTACCGAAGGTGCATTTTCGCGGCGGCAACAGCTCTGCGCTTGACCCGAAGAAGTTATCGCGGCATCACACGCGCGCCGCCTGACGACGGCAGCACCCCCCTCAATATCGGCTCTCGGAGTCGGAGGCACAAGTTCTGTGTAAAGTTGAACGCCTCGACCGGTCGAATCGACTGAAAAACGTACTGAGTCAGATATTAAGGAAAATAAAGTCACCTTTCTGAGAACATTAGAAGTACAGAATCTTTTGCCTGTGCCTTAACGTTGACAGAAAATGAATGACTCCTCCAAGGAACGCTACTCCATCACGGGCTCCGCACGCAGCCCTCCCTACCCGGCTACAGTTCTGGGTAACCTTGGCCATCTCTTCCTCTTGTTTCCCTTTTTTTTTTGTAATTCAAGAATTTGAATTTATTTTCATGAATCTTAGTAAAACGGAATGACAGACACTTGAGTTAGCGAATTTTTCTTTCCGTTTCCAACCCAGTTGATGTCACTATATCCGGGTCACTACGTAGCAGATGTTTCCGAATCAGCGTATCTTTCTATTTCCCTTCACCAGGCCCCTGCAACTGATATTTAATAATTTCTTGTCCAAGTAACACGGCGATTTAAATTGTAAGAAAGGGTGAGGAAAATGGAGTGTAATAGCCGGAGTATCGTGCAGAATCTTTGTTTACAACGGCAGGGGACAGTGGTAGCAGCATAGTGAAATCTAACGAACTGCGAAAAATGATGTAATGTTATCACTATGGGTATGAAGTAACGAAACAAGTTGACATTTAATACTTAGTCATCAGTTAAGATCCATGGATTCATGCATCCTGCCCTGTCTTTCCGAATGTTCAACATCAGCTTCTGGCACTCCTAGTGAAGTACAGTTTAGTTTTTTTTCAAAGAAAATTGTCAGAGGCGCAGGAAGTTTCACGGTGTCAATAATTCAAAAGGCAATAAAGCTAATACGACTAATACAGGGTGACCAAAAAATAAAACAGACCCCAACTTTCGATAGGCCTAATTTCTTAATTTTCTGCAAGAATTGAATGTAACTTTGGTGATAACTAGTTTATTGTGTTTAAAAACATGAGAGTCTTTGGACTTTTCTTCTTTATTCTAGAGCATGTGTTCGAGGTGACCTCCATTTAGCTCTGTGCATTTCTTGAGGCGCAGCACAAAGTTGTCCATGACGTCCTTACAAACCGACCGACTAATGGCTCTGACCTCCTCCCTGATAGCTTCCTTGAGTTCCGTGATGGTCCTGGGTCTCCCTGTATACACTCTGTCTTTAAGGTAGCTCCAGAGAAAGAAATCTGGGGGACTAAGGTCTGGGCTGTGAGGTGCCCACTCAAAATCAGTCTTGAGACTGATCACACGGCCACCAAAGTTCTCTTTCAGCCAATCTCGGGACAGGTGAGAGAGCTTGCACCATCTTGCTGGAACCAGAACTTCCCCATAAGCGATTGGTACAGGGTCTGCAGCTCACTCTTGAAGGTTTTGAGGACCTCAACATACCGCTCCTTGGTGACTGTCACTGTCGCGCCAGATTCCTGGAAGAAGAATGGTCCAATGATGCCTCTGGCTGAGATTGCAGTCCATACCGTGCACTTAGGGAAGTGTAGAGGCTTAGTGGCTACCTCATTTGGTCTGGAGGTCCCCCAGAAGACATTTGTCTTCGAGTTTACCTTTCCTTCAAGATGGAAGTGAGCTTCATCTGAGGTCCAAAGTAGATTAAGGAAAGTTGGGGTCTCCTGAATCTTCTCCAGTATCTTGACTGCCATAGCCTTTCTCTGCTCCTTGTCTGAGGCTGTAAGGGTCTGCTTCGTCTGTATTCTGTACCGGTAGGCCTTACATCCATTACTAGCACTCTCCTGCAAGTCTCACGGGATATACCGAGGGACTGACTTCGCGTGCGCACAGAGCGTTTCGGACTCTGCTGAACCGACTCTCTCACGCTCTCGACTAGCTAAACTGTACGCTTCCTGGGGCGTCCTGAATGGCTTGGACGGTTGCCACTGGCTGCATTGAGGTTCTCCACTGTCCCATAGTTCTCGTAGTGGTCCACCCAGTCCTGAATTCTGCTCTTGGAGGGGGCTTTTTCACATTCGAACTGATGCACGAAAGTGCCCTGCACTTTCTTGAACGAGCCTGTCTTGTAGTAATGTTTGACGCAGTATATTCTTTGCTGGAGCTCCCATTGAGATCTAGTTGTGTTCACAGGCGTTGCTTCTGTCATGTCCTGCAAAGTAAGGATGATTAGTGATTGAATGAAGGATATATCTCAAAAAGTGTGCGCGGTGCCCGTTTTTTTTGGGTCACCCTGTATATGAATTTCATTCAAAGTTTACTATGCTAAAGCTCGGAATATTGTTAACGAAATTGATGATCTACAGATTTTAGTTCACAAAAAGTTAATATTAATGGTGACTCGAAATGAGTTGGATATGTGATGCGGAGACTTCGGAAGATAGTTACAGCTTATTTAGGAGGAATCGAGAGAATGGAAATGAGGCAGAGTTTCGATACAAATAGATAATAAATTTAATATACAACAATATCAGCCACTAGATTGTTGAAGGAAAAAATGTAGTGATCAAACTTAATCTTGAAAATAATTACGATGTGGTAATAGGGCTGCTGCATAGAAATTCTAGTTGTTTAGTGTCAGCTTGTTAATATATTGGGGGGGACCGGAATAGTTGTTACAGCATCAGTAATACCTAAGTAAATGTACGGATGAGGCTGTGATTGACGTAATATGCTTTGACCTTAGATTATAGCCTCATCTATACGTTTAATTGGGGATTACTGGTGCTGTAACAACTAGGTCGGTCTCTCCTACCATGATTCGTAATTTACTCGTTTTCTATATTCTTATAGGGGACTTAACCGGGGTTTTTGAAGCATAAAAACGGTGTAAACATCACAGAGTAGCATTAATTGGACCTAAGAATACAGAAAAAATTAACTTTTTCTTTCTGACTGACTGATCTACCTCTTTACATTTTTTTCAAATTTAGGATAAACTGGTTTTAATCAGGTGCATACCAGGTTTTGAAAAGTTCTGTTGACTACTATCTAGTTCTAATACAGACCTCAGTTCCATTAATGTGTAATATAATTCAAAATGAGGTCTTTTCTTCTTTCATGTTACACAACATTTGATGCTTTTACACCAGTTATAAAACCATTTTTAAAAAATGCTTAAACTATCTTGATAATGACTGGGAATGTGAAAGGCGGCATTCATGGCCTAGTAGAGAGTTTTCTGGTGTAGTGCAGTATGATTTCTTGCTCCAAGCTGTTAATGAGCCAACCAGAGAATGTCCATTACCAAACCCTGCATCTTTGTCGAGCCCTCGCGAGTGTGGCCGCTTGGAACTGGGCAGTCACGTGGGTACGAGAGCGGCAGTGGTAGAGTTCTTCCTCGCCACAGCATCCTTTGGGAGTGCATTCCAAGGAAAGAAATGCAAAAACCAAGCACAAACAGCGTACGTGGGGAGCAGCGTGGAAGACTAAGGACCTCGGATACGGTGAGCAGCAATGGGTCGAAAACGGGTGGCTTAGAAACAGACTAGTTAAGTCGACCTACTACCCCCACTTTATTTTTCCCACTCAGTGGTTGTTGAAATTCTGAGACGTTAGACGTCCATAGAGCTTACAAACCAAAGGCTATGAATATCTCCTTTCTCTGAATATTCGAGTAGGCGGCGTAAATTCGTCTTTGATATTTTTTAAAGTTGATTTAGATAAAAATAAAATAGATTTTTCTTTTTTTACAGAAGATTCACTTGGAAAACCAAAAGGAAATAGTATCTAAATTCGTCCGGTGGAACAAAAGCTCATTAGTTTAGGCATCTTCGAATCCACGTGCCGACGCCCCATCCATGATTTAAATGAGGTGTAGGGATACGTATTCATCGTGAATATTCAACACAAATCAAACATCTTTAGCGATAACGAAAATGGAATAATTCTAGCTAACTTACCCCGCAGAAAAAAACCCATTAAACAAAAGTTCTAATTGCATCCACAATAATTTGAATAGCCACAAGGCTTTAGAGGCAGGTAAATCTCTTCCGATTAAACTAGTTAGCTGTAATTGCTTACATTCTAAAAAAAAAAAAAAAAACAGCTATGAAACTTTTATAACAATTAAATCCAAGTGAGATTGATTGGTTGGCTATCTGGTAACGTGCAAGGGCTCCTAGACACAAAATATCTTCTTCTTTGTATATAATGAACCCAACAAAAACTATTACAAACAATAATCATTATCTTTGATTTTGAGAATCGATTAAATGATGTCACATTGTACAAAACGTGTGCTGCCCTTTAAACATTTTTTTGTTGTTTGTAAAGTACAACCTATCTGTTCTGTACGATTTTACGCAACTGATGACTCGAAGCAAACAATATTGTCATCTTTTAGGAGTAAATTCCGAGTAAGCACTTGAATAAATGACATGTTTCTTTCTTGCTCTCGGGAAAAGGCTGAATGGCTAGCTAACTCAGTAATAGTTCAGGTTTATTATTCTCACTGCTAAACAGCTACGACCGCCGGACGTGGAAACAATGTAGCTATACCACACGATTTAGGAAATGAAAACTGTACACAATACGGCACCGAAAGATGTCGCTTCGTTACAAACCAATTTTTTAAAAAGAGACTTTGGCAGGAGATATTAAAGAACACCAAATGGTTTTATGAACGTGCTCAGCCAAACTTTGTCTGTTGGTCCGCTTAAATATAAATGGGGTAAAATGTACAGAAAATAATGTGGGAATAGACACTCCGTTTAATGAATATTCTTCTGCTATATTTGCAATAGAAGAGAAGAGAAAAATCGTGGGTACTAGAAACTTTGCAGTTATGGTTATGTTAGAAACAGAGTAAAACATTGCTTAAAAACCAGGAAGAACCGGCAGGGCTTTCTAGGGTGTTATTTCTAAAGGCAGTTAGCTAACATTTATCTAAAATATTTACCAAATTATTAGAATTCCTAATAAACGGAATGATAATGTTTCCCCTGTATCTAAATAAGGGAACATGAGCTGTTCAGGTAATTATAGATTGATAAGTTTGACATCACTTGTAGAAGAAACTGTAGAATCAGTTACCAAAAAGAATGTACCTGATTATCTTAGAACCCGATGTGTGTTTTGTAACGGTAGCCATAGATCTCAGTGGAGAAAATTCTGTTTGACAAATTTGTTGGAATTTTTTGAGGACATAACCGAAATGGTATATAATAATGGTGACAAAGTAGATGCCATTTACCTAGATTTTAGTTAGAACTTCGATGAGATGTTTCGTGAAAGATTTCAAAGGTGAGAGAAATTGGTAAAATCGGCCAACTATTCACATGGTTTGGGAATTACCTTAAAAACAAAGCACAGGATGTGTAGTTAAAAATTATGTTACGCAAGATTTCGTAAATGTTACACACGGACTGTCGGAGAACTTGGTTCAATTTTTGCTTTTTTCCCTATTTATTAATGATAATGGCATCGATAGTTTGAGGAGGATAGTAAGGTGTATGCTCCAGTAAATAACAAAGAGGTTAGACCAGAAATCGCTCCAAACCATTAGCTAGGTGTCCACGTAGATATAGTTTACCATGTCCAAATGCAAATGTATTGGTTTCGGACATGGTAAACAAAGGTGCAGATTATAAGTTAGAAGATAATATAATTTCTCAAGTACACGAAAAGGTAGATGTAGGAGTAATTATTTCTTCAAACTTAAATGTCATGTAACTAATAAAAATGGATAACAAAATCTCAGCGACATTGAAGGGACCATCAGATAGAGAAGCAAAGAAATTATAGTTTTTCTTTATAAATTTGTTCTCATTCTAGACTAGAATACGCACTGCAGTCTTAGTGCCGGTATTTTAAAAATATATAAGAAGGTGCGATGATGATCTACTGAATGGTCCAGGAAACAGGTAATTTGACATGCGGAGAGATAAAGATGTTGAAGTCAAGTTTGTGAATCTTTTTGAACTTGGACTTATATTTATTTGTCAAATGTGCAAATACATCATGGCGTTTCTAAAGTCGCTGATGGGGTTTCAGTGTTTAATCATTACTTAACTGCATCAGATAAAATATTTAAAAATAGCAGCCAAATGCTTGAAGTTTTTGAATGATGCAGCGAGGAATCCCCAAACTTCTATGTAGCCAGCCTATTCGCCAGTTGTTGGGCGTGACATGACTGATGGCTGCTTCCATTGGTGACTTGCCGGCGAAACCTCATTTCCGAATTTTGAAAATAGGAAATGATAAAACTTTTGCAATGCACGGCGAAAGCGAAAGTACTTCATCTTCGAAAGCTGCAATCATCAACTGGACCTGTTTCTTTAAACGTCTCCATCCGCCGCCTCCTAATACAGTTGTCGGATAGTGTAGTATGCCCTAAACTTCTGTTTCACCGCAGCCAACAGTATGTAGCTAGCGAACCTCGTCGACACACCTCATTCTGGTCTCGCGACGACCCTAAGACTAACAAAAACTTTTAAGCATATGGCTTTTTAATACAATTTTCTGTTTGTTTGTTCCACTCTGTGCAGCCAAGCGGTTACCAAATACCGAAACCCCGCAAAGACTTCACAAACATACATATAAATTCACCTGGACCTTTGTCTACCAAGCTTGCGCGGCATCTCTCTCAAAACTGCCCCTTTTCTTTTAGCAAATAATTCATATGGGCATCGAAATTTCTACAAATTAAACAAAGACTTGTTAGTGTGATGTACGCAATTACTGCCGTACTCCAGCCAATCGACAACACCTTCTTCTTCTTCCTCCTCTCTTCTTGTTGACGTATTTTTTTTTTTTTTACTAACCTTTAGAGTACTACTGAAACAAACATTAACAGGTTTGTTACCACTATTACGACAACCAAGCCCCTCCCCCTCCCGGTTCGGTGGTTCTGTAACGGTTAGACCGTAGACCGGTTTAATTTGACAGAGACAGATGTTGCGCTGTCACCGTCGCTCGGATGTTAGAAACGTCAGTCTGGAAGAGCTATTAGTTTAGTCGGAAAATAAAATAAGAGGGAAAAAAAAGGACGTTTCTCGTCTGTTTAATTTATGAACAATAATAACAGACGAAATTAATTGCTGATTTGAATGTTTATTCAGATGGAATTCTAGCGGTGGCGCAGACGACTTTACCCGATTCCAGGGGTAGCAGCCGGTCGCCGCTCGGGGCGGTTCGTCTTTTTGTTATTTTCTGTATTCTACGCGGTTATTTTATTATTCTTTTTTATTTTTTTTTACCTCTGTCTCTAAACCGCATGGTGTTTCTTCCATTTGGACACGGAACCGGCCCGTGCATGTCAGTGGTGGGAGGATCGCTTTCTTCTCTTTTTTGCATGCCCATCAAAATGCACCTTCGGCACAAGCGAACGTGGTGCTTTCGGTTTGCGTCGGTCGCCATACTGCTGGTGTTTGCATGTATGCTCTACTGGAGTTATTACCAGATGAATTTCGTGGTCCGTCTGCATAAGAATTGCTCGATTTATCGCTTCCATTTCTCCAGACTGAACCGATCGCACGTCGTGTTTCCCGGTCTGGAGTCGTACCGCTTCACCCCCGACCTCCTCCAAGACACCCGCGGCCAGGGTCTCCTCAAGGTGGACCCGAGTAAAATGATTCTACCCGCATACTTCCGGCGGCAGTTGTCGCCGGGCGAGAGAAAGTTGTACCTGTACGTCTTTCAGACATTTGTGAACGTCTGCCGTGAGAACAACCTCCTCTTCCTGCTCCTTGGAGGTACGCTCCTCGGATCTTACCGCCACCACGGGTTCATTCCGTGGGACGACGACATAGATGTCTACATGAATGTATCCGACAAAAACAGGATCTTTTGCCTTCTGAACGCCGTTGCGGACTTTGGGGTTTACGCTCCAGAATATCACCAGTGGAAGTTTTACTTGAAAGACGCGCCTACCTTAGCTCACAAACCTTTCAGGTGGCCGTATATTGACATTTTTTTCTTTTCAGAAGACGATAGTTTTCTGTTTGATGTCACAAACGGATATGCGATGTCTCCGTATTTTAACAAGAAAAAGGTTTTCCCCCTCCAGAACAGGCCCTTTGAAGGCGCCAGTTTGCCCGCTCCCTGTGACACCAAAGAATTCCTGAGCGTTGAGTTTTACGTCGACTTCTGTCAGTCCAGTTTCTATTTGCACAGTACAGAGGTTGAAAAACCAAGGAAATCGTCTAAAATGGTTCCATGTGAACAACTGTATTCCATACATCCTTTTGTTTTTCATTCTTCTCAAGGTAAAACGAAACGAGAAGAATTAAGAATGGGTGACAAAGTTTTAAGTACATTCTATTTTAACTACATGTGTGTAGATTAGTTTGTTTACTTTATTATTATTATTATTGAACTTAATTTATACTGTGGAATCATGAGAATACTGTGATATGCTGAAGTATAATAGCACTTTTTTTTACTTGGAGCATTATAACCATGGAAAACATGAAAATTGATGTACAGTAGACATTTATCTCCACTGACCACACATTTCCTTACAAGTGATGGATGGCTTAGCAAATGGATGAAGTGTCATGCCACCTCTGTGAGATTGAAAATAACTATTGTGCAAAAACTGGATCAGCATCAAAGGAGGAAAAAATATAAATATTCAACTGATGCATTACAAGAATGTGACTACTATGTGGGTTGTTCATTGCTGATATCAGAAACATGGATGAGGTAATTGTCTATTTTGACATGCCAGGTATTGTAACTCTGCTTCTTGGGAAGAAAACTGTCTTAATCAAAAAAAACCCGCCATGAAAAAAAGTGATAGTTATGCTTGGTTCCATGGCCATTGGAAGAAAATTATCTCACCTTTCACTTTTTAAATAAGAAAACAAAACTGCTTGATTACTACTTTCTGGAGTTTTTCAGAATGAGCTCACATGGTTGGTTGAATGAAGCTGTCAGTCATTAGTGGCTGCAAAATGTGAATTCCCACACCTAATAAGATCGTGTTTTGTTCTGTCTCACAGCATACAGGATAAATGCATCAAAAGAAAGCATACACAAGGTGCTGTGACTCAAATATTGCAATAATTCTGGGCGGTTGCACTAGCTTGTACAACTGGCTGTTGTAATCTGGACTTGGCCATTGAAGTGAAACACCCAACAGAAATGGGACGATTTGATGGTAAGTGGAGATGCCTCCTTCAGTGTGTCAAGGATACATGGAATGCATTATTTCCTAATATGATTTTTAAAAATTTCAAGATAGGCATATCAAGTGCTCCAGACAGTATGTGCAGAAGACAGCATGTCATAGAAAGTAGATTATAATTTGAACGACAATAAATTGAAGTTTCCAGGATTTACATCATTGGATTAACAAAGTGTCAAATGCAGCATGAGTCAAAACTAGACAACATCAGGTTGATGAACTAAAACAATAATGTCATAACAAAATCTGCAGTGATATTGAAAAGTGATTCAGTGAAGTTATTCAATGATAAAACTAAAAACAAGAACAGTTGATTTGCATTTATTCATGTTGTTTTCTCCTGGAGAAGCAGCATTTCCAGAGTGGTTCTCTTTTTTGGATCAGGTTTGCTTTGCATTATTTATTTATTATTCTTATTTGTCACTGACAAAACATTTGAGTGAAATTGCTTCAATAAAATTTTAAAAATTATTTTTCATTACATGTAAACCTAAGCTGTTTGTCAGATATGTTAAGTGTTAGTTTATATTGACACTTGGATATATTTTCCTATAGTCTAATTCCTAGATAGGGATGCCTTAACTGTTGCTGATCATAGAAAGGTTTGGGTTTCACTTTCAGTTTTTAGCAGATTTTTACTCTCTTTACCCAAATAATCATTCACTCATACTTTATAATTTTGATGAGTTCCAATAAATTTCTGGGTGGCAGTTGGAACCAGTACTTATATTGCAGAAAATGTATGTTCTAAGAATTTTTGAAAATGCCAGTTAATATGAAATGTCACCAGTGTTACAATAGCATTCAAGAAACTTTATACTTAAAATATATATAGCATAATAACTAAAAGAGAATGTCTGACACAAAGTTCATCCATTAATCAAAAAGTTTGTGATTTAACCAACAGACCTCAAATTATCATAAACATTAGCTGTAATAATACTCATTTTTTGACAAAGAAGAAAGGGTTTGATGTGTAATTATATGCATGTACTGCTCTGAATAGTGAGAGTAGGTAAAGGAGATGAGGCTACATATAGCCAAAAAAATGTATGATCTCTCCCACCCACAGGCCACATGGGCCTCCCCATCTCAGTCAAGAACAGTGTACTGACTTCAGACTTCTGTTTCCTGCCCATCGTGACAGGCCAGTACTTGACCAACAGACAATGCATGACAATTTTGGTAAAAAATGAACCTGCTCAGTTCCATGGGTGCTGGATAACAGACTTTACTGTACTTGTATTGATATTTAGAGTAAATACTAAGAAAATTGTTAAATAGGAGGTTAATAACTCTTAGGTTCCCCACATCATATACAGATGTGAGAGAACTAATAGCCTCATAAGATATGCAAAAAAACTGTAAACCACTATCACTTAAGTTATAACAATCATAAACATGTATATGGACTTTTAAATATTTTTAAAATCTTTGATTTTTTCGCATTCACACCGTTTTAATTCAAGCTGCAGGAGAGTAATTGCTTTTCATGAACCACAAGTCTTTCTAAAAGCCTTACCTTTGTACCTGTCAACTGAAAATCTACTACAATGGTTTGCATTTCTAAACAGTGACATCATGGCTCTATGCTTTTTTTGCTACAACTGAACACCTCATTGGCTGGATATAGAAGTCACTTCAGCGATCAACAAGTCACTGTTTCCTTGAACATGGATGAGTTAGTTACCAGCAGAAGTAAAGCAACACGGCAGAAGAAAATGCGTAGCATCTGAGAAGAGTGCCAAGATTGGGAAGAATCATTTTGGGTACCAATGATCAGAGTAAACCATACTGTCTGCTTCGCTCAAATTCTCTGTCCGTTTGCAAGACCTACAATATGAAGCAACATTTTTAAACTCGGTATTCAGAATTCCACAAGCACCCAACTGTTAGTGAAGACAAGACCTTTAAAAAGATGAATTAGAAACGTGACTGCTGCTTTGACTAAGTCTCAGTAAGCATCCTTTTGTATTTTCTTCTAGTAAGAAAAATGCTAACTGTTTAATGGTGATGAACTGATGAAAGGGTTTCAAAGTATGAAAAGTAAAAATGAAGTCATTTGTAAAATTTCTGGCACCTGACGAACCAACAGGTATAAGGGATGTTGCACAGTTATGTGTGGATTTGGTGCATTAATAAGGATAGTGAAATTGTGGAGGGGCCACTAAGTGCATTGCACAGCCTGAATTGCACTGATGTTTTCAGCTGGCTGCAAGAAGTCTCTTTGATTTGAATTTAAAAACTTAGTTGCTGTAACCACCGATTTTGCTCGCTCCATAACCGGTAAACATAAATATTTGGTCGTTTGGTTTGAAAAAAGAAACCAAACAATTTCTATTCCCGTTTTTGCCGTACAGAAGTGCGCTGGCTCAGTAGGGCTTGAATTCTGTAAAGGTTTGTTGAATTACTTTCCGAAATAAGCCAAATGCACTATATGACTCAGTTCATTGATTAGAATTGGATCTTATATTTGTCATTCCTTACACAGATTTAACACTGATGCTAAATCATCTGAATTTAGAACTCCAGGGAAAATTGTTATCCAGATATTGGGTTTCATAAGTAAGCTCGGCCTGGCCATCACTCAAATGAAAAGCAAAGATTTTTTACCCATTTTCAGAATTTCCACTTGACAACTTCAGGATACGGAATCCTGCCAGCATTTGTTTTCGCTATGTGCCTTTTCTACAATGTGGAGAATCAAAACAAAACTCATTTTCTGTTAAACCAGGTGACAAGCATCTGGAAGCAGAGCTTGGACCCATTGTTACTTCACTTGTACCAGATTTCGATAGTCCCAGTGAAACACACAAAGTAAATATTGTAAGAAATGTTGTTTTAAATGACAATGTTTATTAATCACGTGCTATTCCTGCAAAATGTATTATCCCAAAAATAACGATTATTTATAAAGTATTACTTTTAATTTACTTCGTATTATTATGCAGTGATGTCATAGCGACAGTATGGTGTTAATGCTTTGTGTTTGTTTTGTATACTTTCATTCTTGATATGGATCAAGCAGTGGTGTATATAATAAAGTTAACAGTAATTTTAAGAGAAATTTTCTCTATCTCTCTACCTATGTTTACAGGTGCATCTAAAAAAATTAGAATATTGTGAAAGAGTTCATTTTTTTCATAATTTAATTCAAACAGTAAAACTTTCATATATTCTAGATTCATTACACATAAAGCGAAATATTTCAAGCCTTTTTTGTTTTAATTTTGATGATTACGGCTTACAGCTCATGAAAATCAAAAATTCACTATCTCAAAATATTAGAATATTTCATAAGATCAATAAAAACAAAAGGATTTATAATATAGGAATGTTGAACTTCTGAAAAGTATGTTCATTTATGCACTCAATACCTGGTCAGGACTCCTTTTGCATGAATCACTGCATCAATGCAGTGTGGCATGGAGGCGATCAGCCTGTGGCACTGCTGAGGTGTTATGGTGTTATGGAAGTCCAGGTTGCTTTGATAGAGGCCTTCAGGTCATCTGTATTGCTAGGTCTGGTGTTTCTCATCTTCCTCTTGACAATACCCCATAGATTATGGGGTTCAGGACAGGCGAGTTGGTTGGCCAATCAAGCACAGTAATACTATGGTCAGCAAACGAGTTACTAGTAGTTTTGGCACTGTGGGCAGGTGCCAAGTCCTGCTGGAAAAGGAAATCAGCATCTCCATAAAGCTTGTCAGCAGATGGAAGCATGAAGTGCTTTAAAATCTGGTAGACGGCTGCATTGACTTTGGACTTGATAAAACACAGTGGACCAACACCAACAGATGACATGGCACCCCAAATCATCACTGACTGTGGAAACTTCACTGGACTTCAAGCAACTTGGATTCTGTCTCTCCACTCTTCCTCCAGACTGTAGGACCTTGATTTCCAAACAAAATGCAAAATTTACTTTCATCTGAAAAGAGGACTTTGGACCACTGAGCAACGGTCCAGTTCTTTTTCTCCTTAGCCCAGGTAAGACACTTCTGATGTTGTCTCTGGTTCAGGAGTGGCTTGACACTAGGAATGCAACACTTGTAGCCCATTTCCTGGACATGTCTGTGCATGGTGGCTCTTGATGCACTGACTTCAGCTTCAGTCCACTCCTTATGAAGCTCCCCCAAGTTCTTGAATCGCCTTTGCTTGACAATCCTCTCAAGGCTGCAGTCATCCCTCTTGCTTGTGCACCTTTTCCCCTTCCAGTCAACTTTCCATGAATATGGTTTGATACAGCACTCTGCGAACAGCCAGCCCTTTCAGCAATGATACTCTCCTTGTGGAGGATGTCATTGAGTGTCTTCTGGACAACTGTCAAATCAGCAGTCTTCCCCATGATTGTGGTTGTGTGTACTGAACCAGACTGAGAGATCCATGGTTTTTATACTGCATAAATAGTGATTTACTCAAACTCCAAATTGGAATATTGTAATATTTTGAGATACGTTTTTTCTATTTTTTTTAGCTGTAGGCCGTAATTATCAAAATTAAAATTAAAAAATGCTTGAAACATTTTAGTTTACATGTAATGTGTCTAGAATATATACAATTTTCACTTTCTGAAATAACTGACAAAAAATATTGAACTCTTCCACGATATTCTAATTTTTTGAGATGCACTGTATATTCTATAGCTAAAGGTTAAAGTCAGATTATTCTTTGGTAATATTCAGCTTGCGATAAATATTAGGTCAAACCAGTGCTTCTCAAACTTCGTGATACTGTGACCCACTAAAATGATAAATGGATTTTTGCAACCCCTCCCCATGAATAAAACTGATGATTTTATCGGGGTTAGGATTCGGAAAGAAACAGATATACAGACAGGAGCAGTGATTACAAATAATATTTTTTTAAACTAATTCAGTTACATTTCATGAACATTTGGGCAAATTGTGCGGGTTCAATATTTTTCTCTGTTGTTGTAATAACAACATTAAAAACAAATTGAAATCAAATCTATTTACAAAGGCTTATTAAGTTGCTTTCTACCGTAAGTCCGGAATTTTTTTTCAACAAATCTCAGAGTCCGGAAAAGTGGCATGTCTGAATATACCGCTAACATTTTAAAGGGAAGCATGAACTCGCTTACTTTTGCATAATTCCTGAAATCTGGGTGTTACTTTCGAGACAGCCACTCTTATTTCTTGGTCCACATTTATTTCTGATTGGTATTTGTTTTTTTTATTGCAACAGCTGTAGAAAACTCTGACTAGTACAAACAGGATGTTGCAAACGGAATCAGTATTCTCATAGCCTTCTCACTTAATTCTGTGTGCTCGTCTTGCACACTGATCCAGAGACATGTTGGGAATTTTATTTTCAGAGAAGTGTCAGCAGAGACGTCAATGAATTGCTGCTCCTCGGTAGTAGTGAGTACACCAGCTATTTAGTTAGCATCGATTAGGTTCCTTATCTTGTCAAATCTTTATATTTCCACATCTGGGAAATAGTTCTGAAAGTGAGATTTTAGAGAAGAGAGGTGACATAAAATACAAATTTTCACATCTTCACTAATTCCTGTGTTACTGCTCTCAATAAATTGTTTTAAAGTAGGAAACATATTTTCCATTTTACTCTTCCACAGTTCAACTTTCCTAATAATCGATTTTAATTTGTCATTGAGATGAAGAATATTGTTATCACCACCTTGCAGTGAGGTATTAAGAGTGTTCAGCTTATGGAATACGTCACTTAAATATGCTAACTACATATTGAAATCACAGTCAATAAACATGTGTGCACTACTATGCCTTCCCCCCAGTTAAATACTGGTAAAGTTCATGTCTCAGTTCGAAAACACAGGTCAAAACGTTTCCCAGAGACAGCCATCTTGACTCGCAGTAAGAAGGGTGTCCAGCACCCATCTCTTCACAAAACCTTGCAAACATCTTCGCCTTCACAGGCCTGGTTTTTAAATAGCTCATGACATTTATAGTTGTTTGTAGAGCCTTCTCCAATGCTGGGCTCAAATCCTTCGAAGCAAGAGCTTGCCTATGAATCATACAGTGTGTCCAAACAGCACGAGGAGATTTTCGGGGTATTAAAGCCTGAAGTCCTCTGTGACAGCCAGACATAGAGCGCGCATATATATGCCCACGCAGTTTGACCATTCTAAGAGATTTGCATCAATATAGCTATCAATAATACCGAAAGGGTCCTCAGCTTTATTCGTCCTTGTAATTTCTTTACAGAAGAATAAATCCTTATTTATTTTCCATCATCAACGAATCTAACGTACGTTATTAAATGAGCATCCTTAGCGCTATCTGTGGCCTCCTCATCTATCTGAATGGCAGATGGTTCTCTTATCTTTTCAATCAGTTGCTCATTTAGATCCTCTGCTGTATCTGCGATTCGGCGGGAAACAGTGTCATTAGACAAAGGGATACTGAAAAGCTGTTTGGCACTAGACCCCCCCCCAACATAGTTGTAACCATATCAATAACTGCTGGAAGAATTACATTTTCTCCAATTGTGGGGACTTTTTGCATGGAGCGATTTTGTATGCAACTCGATAAGGTAGAAGTGACTTCGAAGGAAAAGTTATATATCTAACCAGGCTCACGTTTTGTTGCTTCATCTCATCTCTTCTTCGCTGTGTGCAGGTGTCGTCTTAGTTTGCTCGGCTTCATGCTCTCAGCAGACGGCGTTTTATGACAAATACCACACTGAGGCCGTTCTTCTCCAGTAACAGAAACAAACTTCCATCATACTTTCTTGACTTGGGCTCGCCTTCATCAGCACTACCGGCAGATTGGTCGTCGTTAGCTTTTCTCTTAAAAGTAACAGATAAAAATACTGAACTTTACCGACACGTACACTTCCACAGACATTCTAAAGACTACGGGTGCAGTACTACACGGCACGCGAATATTTCCGAGAGAAGTCGAACCCGACTATCGGAGTTCAGTGTCAATCGATCGCCAATATCCGGCAATAATTTGTCACGTGACCAACAGGTGTCAGTTGTTATACTCTGCAGAAATGAGTTTTGTCCATTTTGATCGCGTTAAAACCCCAATCCACGACACACACTACGCTTACACCAAAGCAACTTACTTTTTGACATAACAGCGGATTTTAACGGGTGGATTCAGCCGACGATCGCCATATTCGGCAATCGTTCGGCTGATGACTGGGACGAAAGTGAAATCAGAAAATTCGCCGCCGCCGTCCGTGTCGTTGAAAAGTGGTGGAATTAATTTTAAAAAGTGAAAGAAATAAACTGAAAGTAGCATATTCATATTTCTAGAAAAGTCGGTAAAGACATTTTATTATTAAACAAACAATAATCATTATTAAACAACGCGAGTTTCCACCGCATATGTTTGGAAGCTGGACCCTCGTTTCCTGTTCACCAGTTTATTGGATAGTGCTGAGAGGCCAGATCAATGCACTCTACAAATTTATCGAAGAGGTTTTCAGGATGTGGCCTGGATCTCCACAAGAATTCGACCAGACATGAATTTATTAAGTCCTCTTGAGTTCCCTGCGTGTTTCGCACCATCCTTGTCTTTAAAATTTTCCACTGCCTCCAGTTTCTAAACATATACGACGGAAACTCGCATTGCTTAATAATAATAATTGTTTGTTTAATAATAAAATATCTTTACAAACTTTTCCAAACATATGTTTGTTTAATAATAATTATTGTTGTTGTTTCAAATTCTCTTTGAAATATATGGAATATAAATATATTCCTTTGAGTTTTCTTCAGTTCAGTACCCCCAGAAATATGAATATGTTACTTTCAGTTTATTTCTCTCACTTTTTTTTTTTTATTAATTCCACTTTCCAACGTCAACGGGGAATTCGAGTACAACCAGTTCATTTCAAAGCAACGTTCTATAACATAAATAATAATGTAGGGAATACAATATTGTTGGCGGTTTATAGAACCCTGTGACTCTGCTAAGAAAAGGAAGCAGGTGGAAAACCGATTCATAAGCTCAGAAGTCCGATCGTCCCCGAGGGTCTCTACCCACAGTTTGAGAACCACTGGGTTAAACTGTATTTCTAGATAGGCAGCCTTTTGTAGTAGCTATTCATTTTAGTGAGGTTTCCTCCCCATAGTACATAAAAAAGAGTAAATCAAGAATTGTAGAGTTTTAACAGATTTAGATTAACAAGATAACCACTTTAATAAACAGTCGCGATGAAAAAGAAAAGCCACTGTTAACCCATTGATTGCCGGAATGCATAACTACCTTTGGCAATCAGAAAAGCAGTCGCTTGAGCGAGATTTTAAGGAAACAAACTAACTTAAAGGTTATCGCATTCCAAAGAATTAAAAAATAATAATAATAATACGAAAACAAAGAAAAATTATAAAAAAAAGATTTTGTAGGACACACTTTGACTAGCTTTATACTGGGTCAAAGCATTGGGACAATCCTACCTCCCTCCAGAGAGAGAGGGAGTAGGGTTGGGTAGCCGGCTCGCAGTCTCAATGTAAACTGATTTTGGCTAAAATCCTTTAAGACCTTAAGTTTTCATTTTAAAAAAAATTATCAATTTTTGTTACTAATCGAAATTTAAATAAAATTTCTTTGAACCTAAAAAAAAAAGATAGGAAAATGAAGAAACCTTAGAGTAATTCGTTATTTTATTTGATCTAAATGTATCGCTAATGCTCTAGACCAGAGGTTCTCAACCTTTTTTTGCTAATGGCCCCTTCTGACTCGTAATTTACTTCGGTGGCCCCCTCACAGCCGTTAGAGGTAAAAAAAGAGCTTATTTTACTATTTACAGTATATATGAGTTGCATTTGTATTATATAAAACAAAAAATATTTGTTTTAGTTTACAAAAACAACCAATTCTACGCAAATAAACTTACATTTTAACAAACAAAATTCTATGAACCATGAATGTGCACTAGTAGCACGACCTACAATATATATAAGGACTACCAAAGACCTATTATAACGCGCACTATATTCATAAGAAATTTTTGAAACAAAACATTTTTATCACTGTTTATTCATTCAATGCGATCCTTGTGGCTGATGCAGATCCGCAAGTTTTTTAATATCTGGCTCCAGCGTTGTCAATGACAGACGAAGATCAATCACTGCCGAATGTTCCAAGAGCGGGCTACGGCTATATGCGTTGAAATAATTAACCGTTGCTAAATAGTACGTAAGCAGACCAATCGTAATGTTGAATAACATTTAGAAAAAGGAAAAAAAAGGATAAAATTTAAAAAAAAACACTTTAGTATTTTAAATAAAATGCATACTCTTGATAACTCGAAGTTGCAGGGACCTTCCAAAATATTTCGAGTTATTGAAAGTTTGATTTATCAAAGTTGACTTTTTAATTTATGTTCCTGTTTCTATGCTCGGAGGATAACGGGTACATTAGGCCCTATGCCAACCAGGTAAGCTTCTCTGGTTTTATCGGCCTCTTTAGGCCATGTAGAAAGGGTATTTGGAGGAATGTCAAACTGCTTTGCTGTTTCTGTTTTACTTTTTATCTACTCTCAACTTTGAAAATTGCCTGATGCTTCGTCTCAATTTTGTGAGTCTGAAGCCATACCGACTGCGAGTTGTTGCAGAGGAGGCGTGTCAAAAGACAAGTGGTACGAGGGGAAAGTTGTGAATCTTTTTATAGGTAGGAAAACAAAATACGATCACAATCAATCACCCGGTGTTGACTGACAAACTTCGAATTATGAAGAGAAATTAACGAGTAATTGCACTTCAAGGAACTAAAATAATGCCTCGACCTATCGAACCAGGGAAAGTTATCTGCTGTTTTTATAATGGAAGACAACGGTATATCCGAGATGTCGAGAGTCCACTCAAATCTCTCAAACTGATAATTCCAACAACTGTGATAGTTTCCTTGTAAGGTAAAGTGGCAGCAGTGATACGTTATCTCTTAAAGAGAGAAGGTACATTAACTAGAAAGCAATTTCAATATAATAATAATAATAATAATATAATAATAATAATAATAATAATAATAATAATAATAATAATGTTAGATTTGAAAATTCAGAATACTGAATAAATATACTTTCAAACCTACGAAAGCATCGTGCATTAATGAATTTCTAAACTAATTTTATTACGAATGTTATCTAAATACTTTAATTGTTCTTACACAGTACATATCATTAAAGGCACAAGTGAAAGTAAAATGATGCAGCTGATTAATTTAGTTAGTCTTCAGAAATAGAAAAATAACGCTAACTGTACTCTTTACTATTATTTTATTACTGTCACGGAAACAAAAACAGCCAGTAAAGTCAGACTATTTACACATAAGTGGCAAAAGAATTATGGATGCATGAATTACTTTTAAAAGTATTTCATAGAGAGGTGTTGTTAACAGCAATCTAAACCTTACAGTAATTCTAAGGTTTGGAGCTTTACTAACCAACAAACATTAAACATATTAAATAAATACTCAAAAACTTTCTTCATTGATTAACTAAAACCTAGTCATGCAACCGATTTCATTTCAACGTCTTAAGGGACCCCTCCCAAAAAAGGGATAGAGCCATTTTATTAGTTTAAATAACTTCATCACATAGCAAGGATTCCTACAGCGGCACAACCTTCCCCTTCTACCCTTGCTTGCTCAATCACTCGTCACGCACTGTGGCTATCTCAGTGTCTCCACGACCCCGAACGAGCCTCGTGATTCTGAATAGCTCTCGAAGCAGACCTTACAATCAGAGTAAAAGAAAGAACAAAAAAGAGGGACGAACACGTTTACCCGCGCAGTCGACACGATAGTGTTCTCTTGGCCAGGGTTTGATTGGTGCCCTTTAATTTTTAAAGTCGAGTGCGACATACGCAGGCTGGATGTTATTACATCACTCCACGCATTCATTCATAGCCATCAAGATCGTCGTAGCGCCTTGATTGAATGAAGAGTCTGCCGGAAACAAGAGTCGCAGTCCCCCTTCCCTTCCCCAAATCGACTTATTACTCATCTGGGTTCGGCCCGAATCAGTTTACTACGTACTCTGTTTTCAATTTCAACTTTTTGTTGCTGCTGCTGCTGCTGCTGCTGCTGTTGTTGTTGTTGTTGATGAGCGAGTTCAACTCGTGACTGAGCCGCCAAGCGGCCCGGTCCACCCGACACCGGGAGGTCGCTCTCTGTGTCGGGCTGTTGTTGTTGCTGATGCTGTCGTGATTCTACTTGCATACAGCTGCAATTTATGACGGAAAATGTTCTTATACAAAATAAAAACGAGTCTGAGAATCTTTTTGTTCGCTAAAACCGACAGAAATGTTTCCCAATATGCTAATAATTAACATCTAACGTTCCTCTACAGTATTCATTCATAAATTAGTTAATCAGGACTAGATCAAGTCAGGCGGCCGTGAATAATAGCATCCCTCTCTCTGTGTGCGTTTAAAATATCGTGGTTCTAAACACTTTTAGTCGTTAAATGCACTGATCTAACCTGACAGCCAGGGGGAAATGACAATGACGATAATATTATACTAGGAGTAATGCAAATTCACCATGGCAACAATAAGATTTGGTTTTTTGTGTATATTCTATCTATGGCGACCTTTCTCGGAGTTGACCGTTTTCCCAAGGGATCATTGCAATAATTTTACTGGTTATTTCGGGCAGATATCAGGCGAAGATGAAGAGTCTTTGCACTTTGACTTCCGTGAATTTTGTTTTGTGGTAGTGTAAAATTATAATGGAACTAAATGCCGTTAGACTTGGTACATTTTTTAGCAACCTAGAAGTAGTAAGTGCCCTGGAACTACAAACATTCATAAGTAATATTTTAAGATGTACAGATTCCTTTATTCCTTTTCCTATCATAAACTACAAATTAAAAACTATGTGTGTATGTGTGTGTGTTTGTTCATAGCACATACTTTTATCGAGGCCCTGCGAAAGCGATAGCAGATATTTCGATTCCGAGAAAATTAAAACTGTTACAAAGTTTTACTACCTTAGTTTTAAACTGAAGTCAATTTGGCGGATGCACATATACGGTGTAAGTTGTCTCCGCCCAAGGATACGACCGATAAAGTAGTCCAATATGGAGTTTGATGGTGTTTTTCAACACGTTGATATGGAATACGTTTGTAAATATTTCACTTTCACCATCTTCTGCCAAAGTGATGAACAGATGAAAGTGGACCGCGAAAGTTCCAGGGTCTCTATGTTTTAAAGCACTCGTGAGTAAGTATAATCTTCGTTAAAACCCCCTGTGCGTTTCCTTTTGACACCAATCGTGTGCAATATGGGTGACGGCGAATCTGCTGTAGTATCGCACCACCACCACCTCCTCCACCTCGACTAGCTGCTGTATGTTTCCACCCTTTTTGTTTTTATCTGTTTCAGGGCCGTGCCTTTCAGATTAATGGATATTTTATCTGCAGTTTTATATAGCAAACTGGATTGAACTGATTCCTGCTTAGAAATTATTTAGTGAATAGATTTCTCGGATGGAATTGTAAACAGCCTAACTAGGTCTGAAATAGGCTACCTCATCTTCTGGTTACTTATTTCTGCTGAGTCCACCACGGACCCTTAACATTTAATGCATGTATGTGTGTATTCAGAACCATGTTTTCACCAGTCTCGATAAACTCTGGATTTACTAGAAAAAGGAAATGGAAGAAAATAGAACATTAGAATTTAAATAAAACAACAAACATGAAAAAGTAATTTTAACTATCAGTAATAGAGTAGTCGGGCTACTTATTACAGAATTTGTTTATGTATTATTGTTTATACAAGAAAAATCTACTTTTTGATAACATTGGATATGTAAATAATAAACAAAAACACCCATGAAACGTTGGTATCATGATGCTAAAGGGTAGCCAGAACAAATCTGAAGATATCGAGCATGCAGTTTTAATTTTTAATTCATTTTATACAAACACTTAAAAATATAACACTATTTCGAGAGCTATTTAATATATGTCAGTGAAATTATATATTTTCTGTCATAGGTGCTACCAGCTGAGTTTAATAAGGTTTACAGCATGGTATATGCAGAAAGCACCATATACAAATTTGTAACAGTTTTTCATGTTTTTAGCTTAAGAATTTGTTAAGAACAGCTATAAATTTTTTCATATTTAAAGTAAATAATTGCTTATAAAATTAATATTGTCTCAAAGTTCTGTGACAATGCATTAAGGCAACTGGAGCAAAAAGATAATAAACTTAGGCCACCATCCAACAAGCATTTCTCCAGGCAGGTGGATCTCAGCTAGTTTTGTTTGTATGTCCATCATATGCTTTCATGAAACTACTGGCAGCATAGCGCTAGAAATAAACGGAAACCTGACAAACCCCAAGTTACATGAAAGTATTAGTAATTATGGCTATGGTATCATGGAATTACTACTTAATAGCAACTCTGTGCATCATCAACTGTAGGAATGTGAAATGTAACCAGTGTATTTAGTCACAGTAATCAAGATGTTTAGATCTGACAACATAAAATGTTGAGGGCCCCTAAATGCCATCATTGCGCATATCAGTGATTTGCATAGGCATATCAAGGATCCCAAGAACTCAAGATTTCAGGTCCTATGACGGTAAATTGGATTTGGATGCATTAGTGTACATTGCCATGATTCTCTTGGACTGTTGTTAATTTTTAATGAGTTTTAGTGTGTAAAATGATTTTATATCATTTGTCATGCTTTAATTTTCATTTTACCAAACATAGTAACTCTAATAATCACAATGGGTCTGAAGAAATCAGGCCATGACGAGTTGCTGATCACTTGAATAAAAAAATAATTAATCAAACATTACACTGATAGCATGATTTGTTTGTTTACCCATTGAGCACCACAAAGTAATAATAAACACTTAACTGTTAAAACAATTTTTAAAATGCATCTGATCATTGTTGAGTACGATTTATTTCTTTTTTATTATATCTGGTTCATATATTTTTATATACATTGGCAGCTATATATGAAAACACGCAAATTAGATTGGAAAATGTGCCATGTTCTATCAGAGCTCATAAACAAAAATTAGCATAAATTGCACGATCTTTTCTAAACCCTTCAATAATATACACTGATATCTCAGTGTAAACCTTTTTTTTTTTTTTTTGGAGGATGTAAGCAATTGGCTGATGAAACTTAGATGATGAAAGTCATAAAGAAAATGTGAACTTTTTGTTTGATTGGCAGTAAGAAAATTCAAAAAGAGTGATTATTCCATGATGACTGGTTATTGTTTCCATGGCTTTGGAAACATGAATTTGACAATCAAATTTGTGTTAAATGTACATGGTGCCATGATGCAAAGAAGAAAGTTGCATTTGCAATAGATGGAAGTATGAACATCCAGTATGATGCATTAATGCAACACAAAATAAATCCTGGTTCGTTGGACTCTCAACATTCTGAAACAGACCCATGTTTATTAGAGTGAGGAGTGAGTCCCTGTCCATGTTTTGATCATGAATTAAGAACCCTTGGAGTATGCTAAGTGTTGCAGATTTTGGATTAATGTAGTTTTTTCATAGTCATTTCATTGTGTTGTTTGATGATGGAAGTCTAGTTTTATTGCCCTCACCATGAGTAGTTATATAATTTTGTATCAGAAAACACCAAGGATTTTCTATTGCACCGAAATCTTATGGGGTGCTATAAATACCGGATTTATCATTCTGTTAGGTGAATAGTTCTGAGGCAAAATCTGAAGCTTAGTTGTATATGGAGAATTTCTGTGCCAATTTCCGTATCTATTGTAATGTGGACTGTACTTGATATTCCAACAGGACAGTGCATGCCTCTGCATAGCAAAGCTGACACAATCTTTCTTAAGGCTGAACAATGTCAGCATGCTTGGCTGGTCTTCTATATCTGATCTCAAGAACATGTTTGCAATCAGCTATGTCATGCCTTTATCAATGTAATGCCATGTTACAAACTCATCAACAATCTGTCTCAGCATTAAAAGAAGTGGAACATCATACTGAATTCAGACTTTGTCTTACGTGCCAGTCCATGAGCCATAGACTTTGTGCATTTACCATAGCAAAAGGTGTCCATACTGTGTATTATCCTGCTGGAACTTTGGTGTCAAATGATTGTACGTCATTCAGAGAGAGAGAAAGAGAGGGGGGGGGTGTTGTATGATGGACTGTGTACTTTTTTGTGATGGATGTTCAATAATGTTTTAACCTTATTTCTGCCATTTTCATGCATTACTATTGCTTATTTCATAGCCAGCATAACTAGACAGTATGTTAAAGTGTCTGAATATAGCATTTTAACATTTTACTGTCAAAATATATCTAAAGCTAAACAAGGAGAAGCACTTTATTTTAAAAAAACATCAAGTCCTAAAGCATTTGAGAAAACTTATGATAATTCCAATAATCTTATTATCATTGTTGTTGTAGCATTAGTTTTTAATCCTTGAACTTCTAGATGCTTCAAATTAATATTACTTCATAACTAAAATGTTTTTGGAATAACTTGCTTGTATCATTGATTTGAACCTAAACTTTCATGCATGGGTTAACGCCATCATAGCTCATCTGTCAAAAATACCACAAACAACTTTGTCATAGTTTTATATCTTTTACTCTCACTAAGAACATTTAATTAATTCTTATCTGCTCTTGGTAATTTGTGATTGGTAATTTTAATGTTGAAACCAAATAATGTGTGTTAAAGCTGTGGACTTCAGTGTTAATTTAGAAATTTGTGCAAGGGGGTGTTAATGTGCCTTACTAAATGAATAGAACTTTTTTTTAACTTAATTATTACTGATATTATCTTGACATGGAACAATATCTGGAATAGCAATGCAATGACAAAGGGATTGCATGGCACTGAAAATACAATAATGATATGTGTATCATGCTATTTAAATAATAAAATTATGCCTTACAAATGTGAAGTTAACTTTTGCGAGGCTACTGTCCTCCAGGGAAACACCTGCAAAACTGTTCAGGAAATCATTCCATCAGCGAACTAAATTAGAGTCAGTGCAGCTTATGACCACAATGACCATTCAACATCATCTCCCTGATGGTTAGTAGTTATTTAATCATAGTTGTAATAAGCAAAAAGTAAAGCTTATACATACTAATGATTTCCCAGTTTGAAATGTAAATGCATGCACCAGAGGTACACACCTATAATGTATTACTGAAGAAAATACAACAAGTTTTACAAATTCCAGTGAAAGCTTTTAAATTTCTTTTATTATTTGGCATGTTTTCATCATGCGATGCCCAAAATTAAAATTTAAGGTTAAAGAGTGAATTCCACAGCAAAATCATTTTCTTGTAACTACTTGTTAAATGGGTACACTATAATTCTTATCTGAAGTGGCAAAAAACTAAACTATTTTCTTGTATTGATTTTTTAAACTTTGTTTATATTGTATCTATTGTATTGATTGTTTTATTTTATTTCATGGTCTTTGCTCTATAAAACTAATCAAATCACTTTGTTATTTAGACTTTTTTTGGTCTTAAAATAGTTTCTTGTGTTTATTGCACAATCTTTGAACATTTAGTCTATTTTTCTTACATTTACTGAATTTTAAATGAATGATTATTATTATTTTTTCACATTGAAAACTGAAGTTTCTGCATAGTTTTAAAGACTTATTGCTGTTAAAAATAAAACTGTATACCACCTGGGGTTGATTTGCATTCCATTACTCTTTAAATTTGTATTACTCAGCTCAGGTCAAGCCATAAGGGTTATGACACAATGCCTTATTTATATAAAAACACCACATTTTGCATTATGACTGTGTTGATTAAACATACAAGGTCTGTCGAAAAAGTATCCGACCTTAGGCTGGGAAAAAAAAGTTATGTACTTGGTGGGGTTCAATTGCTAATCCCCTTTGAAGTGGGCCCCTTGTGCCTCCATACACTTAGCTCTCAAAGCGGGAGCCTTTCAGTGGCATCTTCATTTTTGGGAACAACCAGAAGTCAGAAGGAGCCATGTCTGGAGAGTAGGGAGCCTGGCGAATGAGTGAAATGCCTTTTTTTGCCAATAAACCTTGGATCAAGTGTGACAAATGAGCCGGGGCATTGTCATGATACAGCTACCAGTTTTGCGAGGCCCACAGATCCAGTCTCTTGTGCCAAACTGCATCATGAAGATATAGGAGGACTTCCTGATAGTACTCCTTTGTAACTGTTTGTCCTTCTGGTGCGTATTCGTGATGCACAACACCTCGGTAGTTGAATTAAAACAGTCAGCATCACCTTGATTTTGCTCCTGATTTTTTTTTTTTTTTGGGCCTTGGCGACGTTGGCTGCTTCCACTATGATGACTGAGCTTTGGTTTCTGGGTCGTACCAGTACACCCACATCTCAGCTCCAGTTATCACGGTATTCTGGATCTCAGGATCCCTGTTGACAGTATCCAGCAGGTCCTGTGCAACCTCAAGACGAAGTTGTTGTTCCTGAGAAAGCAGCTTGGGCACAAATTTTGCTGCCACTGCGCAAACCCAAATCCTCCTTTAAAATTGCACGTGCAGAATCTTTACTGATCTCAACCTTGTCACCAATTTCCCGCACAGTTGAACGATGATCCTCCATTATCAAGGTCCACACTTTCTCAATAACAACTGCATTGCAACTTGTTGATGGCTTGCTGGAATGCTGATCACTCTCCACCGATGTGCAGCCATCTTTGAACCTGTTGTACCATTCTTTAATTTGGGTAACACCCATCTGTTGAATTTTGCAAATTGTTTCCGCTTGGGTATCTCCAAGCTTTTGGCAAAACTTGATGCAAGATCGTTGCTCCACACATTGCGTCATCACAGGCAAAATGAAAATGTGACGAGTAAGTAGTATAGCACCTCTCACACTGGATGCCTGACAGAGATTGACGCATCCAGCAAGCCCATCAAAAGCCACACATGCGCATGAAGGTATGCGGCTCCACTATTCACACTTTTGCCTCCCTAACATCATTACTCCCCACAGGAAAAAATAAAGTTGGATACTTTTTCGACAGACCTCGTATAGTCAGTTAAACACAAACACTAATGCTTCTAGACTGATTCCAGGTTGGTATAAATAAGTTAGAAACTGACATCGTATTTGGAGAGCTAATAATGCTTTAAATAATTTATTTTTAATAATTTAGCAAGCATTGCTGATTTAGATAATGCAGAAAAAAAAATTATCTCTTTGCATTATCTTAACAGAAAACAACTGTCACTTAAAATTTTATATATGTTAAGACTTCTTTTTCATATCTATGTTAGCTACTGATCTTAACATTTCTGGTTTTGTTCTCATACTAGGTCTATAGTGATACTGTTGGCAGTTTATACACATTTTTAATTGCTTGTTGCGGAAAGTTATTTTTTTTTGCTAATTGAAAGTATTAGTTAACAGTTGGAAAATGAATATCTATGTTGCTCGAGGAATTATATTTTGTATTGAAAAATTGATCATTTGTCAAATTTTCTTTTTACATTAGACAGACAGGTTGGAAATGAATCAGGCAGTATACTTATTGATGATTTTTTTAAAAATATGTTTTGATTCTTAATCTTTTTGTTGCTGTTTTGTAACAAGTAATTCCTTTCTATCCCTGAATGGGAAAACACCTTATTTAGAAATTAGAGAAGCTACATTGCTTCAGTTTTGTTTAGTTGTTTTCATTGATAACTGCATTTCTTTTGTTAAAGATCCAATGAGTCACCTCATACATCTGCTTTAGGCATAAAAACAACAACAAAACTTGTTTATCTGCCCTGTCACAGTTAAGTGTTCTGTGTCCTGGTTATGGCTTTGTCATTTTTCTGGGTCTGTTGAATAGAAATTTAATGTTTTGTTTACTGTAAAGTTTGCAGGGTAAGCTAACAAATGTATTGCATTGCACTGATAGAAAATTAAAAACACCTTAAAAGAAAAGAAAACCGTTAAACATTTCTTATGAAAAGCTTAACATTTATTCTAGAATTTTCAAAGAAAAGTGACTCAGAAACCTAATTCTTTGTATGGTATGTGTGTGTTTGCATACATTTATATATAAAAAAATTTGTGAAGGTTTAAATAATTATCAACAAACAATGAATATTACATTTAATACTAGTATGATTTACTGTTGGTTCCTGACCTTGATTTCCTTTTTGGGATCCTTATCCAAAGAGTGACCAAATTTCCTCTAGTGCATCAGTGTTTCAGATACATGTGAATATGCAACCTTCAGATTTTCACATAAATGTCAATGTGCTTCATACTCTCATTTTGGCATTTATTGGCCACAGAAATATCTAGTGAGATTGGTATACTGGAAATTGGAGCAACTGAACATTATGTAGCAAATCAGTTTAGCATAAACAAGAGCATCTTTTTACGGCATGAACCTGGTTTGAAACTTCTGGTAATGCTGCTTGGTGGTATGTTTGTGGCCAGTTCAAGTCACCAGGATTGCTTTTTGGTCTGTGACCATCAAGTCTCAACACAAACTGTACGTAATTGACTTTGGACTAATGGTATGCAGTATAAAGAAAAAAAAATTCTAATTCCTATTTGCATATCACGAATCAAAGGCCGTGGCAGGGTGCAACAGGACTGAGCTGTAGACTGAGATATTTGACTTTTGTACTTTTCATAGTCAAGTTCAGATTTTGTCTGGACTTTACAGATTGTTGTGCCAGTGTGTGGAGAAGGCCAAGACAAAGTTTTCAAGATGCCAACATTGCTAAACATTACCACTATGGACAGGACTTCAAAAATGTAGTTGCCAGGTTCCCACTGCCGATAATCTTTTCTGATTACTGTCACTGACACCAATAGTGAAAACCATGAAAAAAAATCTTCATAAGCCTGCTTGAGCATGAATTGACCTGTACAAACCATTATCTTGCAAATTATAGATAACTAAATGATTCAATAAAGTGATATACTCTCAATTTATGATCTAAAAAAACCACAATTTTATGAATGACACTACGTTTAGTTTTAAGGAATAAGCAAATAGCAATGCATGATGATGAGAAGGTGCACACACCATGGAAAATATAAGAACATGTCCCTCACAGAATAAAGACCAGTGGGACCAGTCCAACTTTTGATACAAACAGTTAGAAGTTTCCTGCACATTCTGTTCCAGGGCATCTTTGGGTTTACCTCTCATTGAACTCTAGCATCAGCAACAGAAAACAATTTTTTGGATACTTGGTTAATTAATCAAGCTTTGAGCTGCTTAGAAGGCAGAAAATTCCACTTGACCACCTTATTGTTTATTTTAACTGGTGACTAGAACATTTTGCTGGCTACCAAAGTTTTAGAAATTTCTAAAGTCTTGACAATGGAGATTCTTCTTACATGTTTTCCAGAATGGCACATAAGTTTCAGATATATTAATGAGATTCTGATGTTTATGCACAGCCATATGCTATTGTTAATGGGGATAACTTTATTTTTATGAATGATGTCATCTGTCCACATCATACCCAGATAGTCAACTAGTACAGAAGTAACCAATTCATTCTCCAGACCCTAATCCGATCAAATACATTTTGAACATCTTTCAAGCTGCTATTGCAAGACATTCTGTATTACTATGAAACTTTCAGGAACTTGGTGAAATCCTTGTAGAGGAATGGGACTGTCTGTCTTAGATCAACATTCAAAGACTCAGAAAGAGCATAAGATGTTGATACAAATTTCTTATTTGTGCTAGATGCTTTGGCCTAGATCAACACTCAAAGACTCAGAAAGAGCATAAGATGTTGATACAAATTTCTTATTTGTGCTAGATGCTTTGGCCTAGATCAACACTCAAAGACTCAGAAGTAGCTTGAGACATGGATATAAAGTTGTCACTTGTGCTGGAGGTTTTTGTCATAAGATACTGAGTGAATTTCTGAATAGACGTTTGCCACCTTGGAACAATGCCAGATTTTGTGCACTGTCTTGATAACTAAAAATCATTGCTTTTGATGGTGTCTTTATTGACTCATTATAACATCATTTAACGATATCTTTGTTATTTACCAACATTAATATCTCCTTAAATTATAGTCTGTACACTTTCTAACTTTGCTTTCTTTATGGTACCTAACAGCATTTTGACATGTTGTTTTATCCCTTCATCCTTAGTAATTTTTTAATTAAATGTTTGTGAATATAATTATTAAACATTTCAAAGTCATCATCTATGTATGTGAACATGTGCACAAATTTCACTGGTTGACTTTTGAAAGACAATTCTAGAAGTTTCATTTATAAGATTATAATGATAATTAAAATTCTTTATCTTTTCTTTTTAGCGATCTTATGAAAAGAATGTATAAAAAATATCTACCCTTGTTTGTAGGAAGATCCATTTAAAAAAGGAAAAAAGTTGTTGCACTACCATTAGCTTTTAAGTGAATTCCAGAATAGTTCTCAGAAACATTCTATAAGTGAATTTATTTGAAGTTTTTCATTCAATAAGTTAAAAATTTTAGAATGCTTAAGAAAAACAAGAAAACAATTAAATTAACTTGAACATGATGCATTTGCTTTGTTTGATTTTTCTGATAAAGAAAGTTATTTATATAGATTAAAATTAAAAACAAGACTGCTTAGGTAATAATAATAGCTTAAGTTGTATAACATTTTTAAGAATGATAACTGTACTTGTATTTTCTGCTTATTTCAATGTATGCATGTTGTTATTCTGAATTTTGTTTTCTCTAAGAAAACCAACTATCCATGCATTTTTAATTTTACTGTTTGTATAGGGGCATTCAAACGAAACCCAGCAGGATGGAATTATGGTGATGGTATTCCAGCTAGTTTTATTTGACACACTCTAGTATGTTGTGTTGTGTTTGTTGTCTAGGAATGGACCAATACTGATTATGATGTCATTGCTACAATTCACTAATCACACTTTGTGTGTACTGCCAAAGTAGAAGTATTGATTTGACCTGTTGAAGAGTTCATCTGTATTTAACTGGTAAAAAAGAATAATAATTGTTTGTTAATAATAAGGCCTTTACTTATATATAGTTTTTAGCATGACTTTATTGTGTGTACTCTGCTTTTTGCTATTTTTCTTGTTTTTAGCCAGTTTTCATAACCGCTGATGTCAAAACAAGCACAGCAGTGTCCACGTTTACTTTAATTTCTTTGTTTGAGAGGGTTTGCAAATTAAAATGTAAAACTCACAAGGAAATTTTAGAATAAGCCAACTAATGCAAATTATGTGGATTTAACTTTAGAAAATTTGTATGTAATTTGGATAATATCCTGAATTAGAACATGTTTTTATAACCAGTCTGAATTCATATTCAGGAAGAGGATTAACTTAGCTGATTCAGCACTCAACCACGAGGTCAATCCTATGTATTCCTTAAGTGAGCCCATAGTAGGGCTAGTAAACAACTTGTAATTATTTTAAACATGGAAAATTAGAATCTAAAACTTAGACAAATATAGATTATTATTATTTTTAAAACAAGTATTTTTGTTGTAAACCTTTCCTCTTTCATTTGGCTTAGTCAAATATTACTTGCAGTTTGTTTAAATACATTTATGACTTTTCATTTTATTTGTTTATATTTAATGTATTTCAGATTGTTGAATTCTACCTTGGCTGCTGTTTAAATTTGGGTATATTATATTAGTTAAAAGATAGATAAAAGGCAGCTTGGCCTGAACATGTAATAATTAACATTAAATAAACAATGCTGAGAACCAGTCAACCATTATGGAAATCATTTCCTTTAATAAATATTCATATCTGTATCTCATAATTAAAATAACAGGAAATAATAATTGGACCACTGATAGTCATGTAGAATATTTGAAAACTTTGTGTAATTTCTTTCAAAGTTTATTTTTTCTGTAAGTTGTTTACTAATTTATTTGCTGATGGTAAACTAATTATTAAAAGCATTTGCTAAACACTCAACTTGTAGAAAGTAAAGGGTTATTTTAGAGTTTTCAAACTGAGTGATAGAACTAGCTGATAGACTTACATTTTAGTGATCATTTTCTCTCTCTATCATGGAGGGTTGGTGCTGAGGATGAATGTTTTTGGGTTTTATTTGTAGCTGATATTTTCACAGCAATGTTGGCTAGTCTTGTATCTGTCATACCTATATAGATAAACTTCGAAGAAACTGGAGAAAAAACAAAAAAATAATTTGTAAGCTATAAATGAAGTAAATTTTTGTGACATATAGTTTTTTTAGAAACTGATTGAGTGTTTCTACTTACAGCACAAAGGAATATTATATTATATTCAGCCTCCTTTTTTCTTTTTTTTGTTTCTGAATGTTGTTTTTTTACGGGATAATGATGGTGATGGTAATAATATGCATGTGTTGACTTGGTGGCCAGCCACTACTGCCACAACTGGGCAATGTGTTTTCTGAAAAGTGCGTAGTTGGAAGAAGAACAGCTTAGCTCACAGGGTTATTAATTATAGCAAAAATATTGACAGGTAATTTTGTCTTTAGATCTTTTAAAGTAGAGCCAGTAAGTACATTGAAAAAATATAACTATACATGTAAAAAGGCATTTTTGTCTAATTAAGACATTCAATATCTTTAAGACCCAGATTTATAAAAGTTTTGATGGCATATTTCTAAAACATCAGAAAAAAGACAAATATGAACCCCCCTTAATAAAAAGAAATTTGTATTTTTTATTTTAGAGTTTATGCAATTTGTCACAAGTGTCTCAACCTTTATCGAGTTTATGCACCTTTATTATATAGTCAGAAATGGTTTAATTTTGATTTTTCATCTTCAACATTTAGTGTGAATTAGTCAGACATTTCTTTACCTATCATTTTTTTTTTTAAACTATAAGGTGCTTGGACAAAGTGTACAATGGCTTCAAGATATTTATACAGGCAGTCTCACCTATATGTTTTAGCATATCAACAATGACTGATTGGAAGGATTTTTATTCATTTATCTATTTTTTAATTGAGACTCAGCAAAATGTTATTTCATGTATTAATTTTTCTGATATGGTAGATTGTTTGAATGAAAAGAAACTGGATGTGATTGAACTGTAAAGATTAACTAACAGCAACCAGTTCATATGATTGAGGAATAGCATTTTATAAATGCTGAATGATGTCAGCTCTGACGCCTCTAGTGCAGTATTTTTCTTGGTGACAAACACAACGTGAACAGTGGTTCTATGCTAAAATTGGAGTCTGTGGAACTGAGGTTAAACAAACTGTTTGACACTCCCTATTCTATAATCAGTTTGTACTTTTTCTACACAAATATGAATGTTAATAAAGACAAATGACATCCACATGTAATTATACTTAAATTATAAGAATAGATTTTAGTGTGTTAGAGTTTATTTTTGGATTACTGGGATATTTAAACATTATTGTGACCCATGTTTTACTGATAAATGAGATTATACAGAAAAAAAGTTATCTTAAAATATAATGATGACTTTTTAATATACAAGGTAACCTATATTTTGTAATGGTATAAACAGTCTAAATTCTGCTATCAAAACCTTCAAAGTGCAGGGCAGAGGTGAAAATTTTCCTTTCTAGTTGTTTTTTTTTATATAATCAGTTTGTAAAGGTCAGGTATTTGGGTACAAGCTTCTGGCAGATTTCAGGTTGGTTTCTTTAAAATAATTGAGTTTCTGTTCACTGTATGGAATTTTTGTAATATATTTGTTGGGTTTGATGGTGAATTATGTAATGCTAATGTATATCATCAAGCTCTTTCTTAGATTGTAGTGTGGCAAGCAATTCTCATGGAATCTAAATATACATATTATTTAGTGTGGGGGTGGGTTTTCTGTTTCCACAGTGACAAATCAGTACACTGGTAGCCATAATTATGGAATCATCAATAAAATATACTACATTTCATATATAATCAATATACTCAGATGAAACCTGTGAAATAGATTTCCTGTAATCATATCTGGCCTCTAAACATCTCTTATAGTTACACGTATACTAGTATATGACTTGGAAAATACACATTTGACACTGTGTGTTCCTCTCGATTTTTATTGGTTATGGCTTCCAGTATCTATTGATTTATATGAAATAAAAAGAAAATTATAAACTTTGGCAGACAAAATGTGTTTTCAATAATATCTACTAGAATTTATTTTTTTTTTGTAATAGTAAATCTGAAATTTTTTTATTTGTTTACTATTACTGTTACTGTTTTAATTATCTGGTTTAGTTAAAAATGTACTGAAATCTTTACAGCAGTGACTTTTGTCACAAAAGCTTTTCATGACCTTTATCCTTTCATAATAACCATAAACAAAACTTTCACATGATTGCTGGTTAAAGAATTATTTTATTTTAGAGTGTAGGATATATTAAGAAATTTTGTTTTTATTTTAAAAAATTGTTTAATCATTTAAATAAAAATGTTAGCTTTATTTAGATTTCCTCAACAGTTTTGATCTTACCCATTGAAGTTAAATATTGGTGATCTTGTTGGACTACTTGATGATTTTTGGTTTATCCTGTTTTTTTTAGCATCTTGGATAATCAAATCATACATTTGTATGATAATACTGAGCATCAGACACCAGGAAGTAAACATGCATATTCCTTGTGGAATTGGGTAATGGAAAGAAAGATGGTCCAGGGATAGTCTACAGGACTGCTGAGGTTCCAAGTTTGAATTCTGGCTGGGACCTGCTCAGTCTGGCATACCTCTCTAGCAGGGTTCCTTCTCACTCTTCTTTGCCAGCCAACTGCATAAGTTTTCTCTAGGCTCTCTGGTTTCCTCTAACATCTAAACAAATTAGGAACTTTCTGTGATAGGCATGTGACTAACTTGTGCAGCCTGGTCATCTTTGCCTGATTTATGAAATTGAATGCACAGCTCCTCTGATGGATTCTTTATGTACTAACATCAGCATGCACATTCAAGGAAGAAAATATGGTGGTAGAAAATTCCGAAAAAATATATAATTACAATTTTTGGTTTATTAGTTGATTTTAATATTTTATTATATTTTTCTAAGGCTTTTAGCAGCACCCACTGTCTTTAAATTTTGGTTTCACCTCTCAAAAAATCTTAAAAATTCTCACTGCATTTATTGGCTTTATGAATACTGTCAATCCTCTAGATAATTCTGTCATTGGCTCTGTTTAGCTCAGCTGTAACTGTGACTGTTCTGTGTATTCCCATAATTGGTTTGATTTTATAGTGTCTTTAATTAAAGAAAACTTTTCTCTTTTATACAATTGACATTGTGACAATAAAAATCCATTTTAAAGTCAATTATTGGTCTAGTATGTTTGGCTTTGGCCCACTCTTTATCATTCACATCACTTTGCCAAGTAGCATATCCAGAAAATAGGAAATTTATGGATTTTTAACCAAGATTTTTATGTCACTTTTGGACAAAGGAGAGAGATACAGAAAGAAAAAGTATAAACATTGAATAATAATTTTAAAAAATTAAAAAAAAAATAATAACCAGCAGTGATAAACATTCAACTGAAAAAAAAATTTCTAAATTGTACAAATAAAAACATTTGAATTTATATTTTCCTGGAGCTAGTTTACACTGATATCTATAATTTTATATTTTATTTGTTGTTTTTGCTCAATATGTATGACACGAACTTCAAGCCATTTTTTAAATGTTCAAGATTTGTTTAAGCTGACTATGTGAATCTATTCAGAGATCTTTTTTTTACAGTTGTGTCTTAGATTATAAAAACTGGTCATTTTTTAGTTTTACATCTGGTATGCAGAATAAGTAAATATTTGCATTCAGTAAATACCAACTTGTATCTGCTTACTAGTTAAACATTCGACATATTTAAACTGGCTTTCTGGGATGCTTTGATTTTAAAATGATGTAGCACTTGTGATACAGATGGTTAATGCAGCTTCTGTTATCAGTGTGTTGTTTTCTTTTTGTAGGAAAATGTCTGAGCTATGAAGGAAATGTGGCAATTTGATCATGTTCAAAACTCAAAACTGTATCATATTTGAGAGTACCATTTTGTTTCATTTTCAAGTAGAGAAGATTGAGAATGACTGAAAATATTCCCATTGGCTAAACATTTGAAAGAATTTTGCTGCAGAGTTATTAATTCCATTGCAGGTGGGTCAGGTTTTTATTTTTTGTTTGTCAGAGTAAGGGTGCATTTCATGATCTCATCAGACTGCAGATACATCTGGTATCGTTCTGTTCATTTAACTTAGAAACTGATTAAACCAATGTTTTACCTGTTTTTATTTTTAGCCTTTAATAATTATTTATATCTTTGCTTCCATTAAGAGTAATGTTAAAATAAATTGCTACTTGGACAAGTGAATTTGGAATTTTAAAGGAATACTGAATCATATGTAATAATGAAAAAAAAAACTTACACAGTTTGCTGTTTGAAGAATGCATTTGGCGAAAATGATCATTTTTATTTGTATGATAATAAAAAAGTAGATTGAAAGTTGGAGATAAGTAATAACTAAGGTACTCAAAGCTCTTGGTGCAGAGTTTGTTGAGAATGGTTTTCATTGCCCATACAAATGAATATAATGATCCTGTTGAAATTTGAAAACTTGCACACCTTTGACTATGAAGGAGGCCAGTCTGCCAGAATTATTTTCAGTACACTTAAGGTCCATACAAAATAGCAGAAAACATGAAATTAATATCTAGTAGCTTTTTCATGCTGCTCATGTAGGGCTAAGATGCATTGTGGCATGAATGCAATGAGAGTGTGTGTGATAGCATGGTCCAAATTTTGTTAAAGTTCAGTCAATTTTTCCTTCAGATCTGCTATGATCTTGTTTTTTTGCTATTGGTAATTAAGGTACTCTAAGAAATATTCAATTGGATTCAACAAAGGGCTTCAAAGTTCTCACAAGAACCTAAGCCCATTTCACCTCTTTCATTGGATGGTGGTATTGGAGGTATGACAAGTGGCACAATCTTCTTAGAGAAAATGTTCCTTGAACTGCAAAAACTGTTGGTAAAATTTCATAAGATGATTATAGAGACTAGACATTTATGTAAAAGAATTCGGACTTCCCTTGATGAACATCAGATCAGTCTTTCCAGTATCTCAATCATTGCCCATGCCATTACATTACAACCATCATATTGAACTGTTGACTGAAAGCAGGTTGAAATGCTTGACTGGCCTTTGTTTACACTCATGTTCTGGCTGCAGATTGTGCTCTCAACCTACCGCTTGGGGTGGGCACCGAGGACCATGCCCTTTGGACGAGGTCACTTAGGGTCAACCTTATGGGGGTGGGGAGGCGAGTACTCTGCTTAGTGGCTTTTGTAGACGGAAAGTCCTCTGCCCGAAAAGAGCGGAGGCAAGGGGCATTTTTTTGCCTTTGGCCTGCCTGTTTGGCTAGGAAGGTTAGGTGCGTCGAGACCGGTTTTGGACTTGACGTGCTGAGGCCTCTTTTCCCAAGATTGGTTTTTGGCTGGGGAAGTGATCACTCTAACAGGGGGGGGGGGGGCGTTCGCGCCCTCAGCCCGGCCTTTTAGGCCTTAACGGGAGCTTGCTCCACACCGGTTTTTGGCCCCTACACGGCTTTGGCCACCACCCTCCACTCCCTTCTCCTCGGAGATACACATGCATACAAGAACTTTCACACGCACCCTCATGCACACACCACAAAAAGATTTTAAAAAAAAAAAGATCAAAGTGGAGTACCTGGGTATTGGTGTTCCGAGCCTGCCATTTGGGGTTCCGATCAGGTGCCACACCAGTGGCAGAGGTGCCAGTGCATCGAGTATCACTGCTACTGATAAGTCCTCTGCTCAGTGAGGGATGCTTTTTTACCCTGGACCCACTATCTGGCTGTGGAGGTTAGGCATCTCCAGACCCATTTTCGGACTTGAGATGCTGAGGCTTTTTTTCCCAAAGAGGTTTTTCAGCTGGATAAGTGATTGCTCTAATGGAGTTTTCACTCCACAACGGGAGCATTTTACCCCCACAAAACAAGGTGCTTCAGTGCCTCAAAATGGGTTTCAGCCTGGGCTTTGGCCTAGGTTTCATCCTGCTAAACGAGGTGCTTCGGAACCTCAACATGGGCTTTGGCCTCCACTCAGAGCTTGCTCCACTAGAGGTTTTGGCCTCATCCAACTTTTCTTCGGAGATATACACATAGCAAATACCACAGAAAAAGGAAAAATAAAAAGATCAAAATGTGGCGCCTGGGTATTTTGGTTCCCTCCATCCAACTCGGGGTAACTTTTTTTCCTGTCATGGAATTCTGGCTTCTTCCATGGTGGAAAATTGTTCGCCAGAGCCTAGATGGTAGGTTGAGTATGTTATGGTAGCAGCACAATTGGAAAGTCTCCTGCCTGAAAGGGTGGGGGTGAGGGATCCTTTTAACACTGGGCTGTCAATCCTTTGGCTAGAAAGGTTAGGTGCCTCTGGACGGATGTTTGGACTTTAGGCACTGAGGCTTTATTCCTAAGAGATTTTTCAGCTGGGAAAGTGACCACTCAACCAGAGCTTTGCTCCAACACAGGGGCTTTTGCTCCAACTAACGAGGTGCTTCAGCATCCAAACCTGAGTTTTGGCCCCAATTTGGAACTTGTTCCACTAGAGGTTTCGGCCTCCTTACCCACTTCCTTCTCTTTGGAGATATACACACATGAACTTTACACTACACCACACATTGCAAACACAACCCCCCCAAAAATAAGCCAAAGGTTTGTATATTATTTCTTGTGCCCTTGCAAATTTACACTTTACATTGACTTCCTTTAAGCAGAGGTTTTAACTGGAGTCATGCATCCACTGAAGTACAGTTTATGTAAATAAAGTTGAGTTTTACATACACTGTGAGACATTTACAGTATTGATGATGTCTCCAAATATTGTGCATAGATTAGACATGGTTCCTGTAATCATTGATGGTTAGTTGTTTTTTCATTTATGTGATGAAAATTAAGAATATTGTTATGATCTGTCTTCAAATCCAAGATTCTGCACTGTTTTGTGCAAAGGGTAATATATCATGAGCATCAACTGTATGAGATATCTTAAACATTCTTTGCACTATTTATAGCTTTAGTACATACTGTTTTTGCAGGTGCTCATTTTATTCTGGCAGGGCTCTGAAAATTCCAACTTATGCAAACTTTCTGATCAAATATTTTTGTCCAAGATTCTATGTTAACTAAATAATAAATTAAATATTTATATCAACAACCTGGCTTGGATGTGTGAGAAATTCACAAAAGCAATTTTTCTCTTTGTTTCAGATTCATAATACAAAAGAAAACACTTAATATCGCTACTTCTCTCACATTTTCTTGTGCATCTACATACACAAGCTAATATGGAATTTTCTCTTCCAGAAGTAATTTGTTCAATATTTTGACTAGATCAAATGTATGTTTATGTTGGTAGTCACTATTTTCTCCCATATATTGATGCAGTGAATTATGAGGGCTAAAAATGATATAATAAAGTTGTCTTTAAAAAAAAAGTGTGAGAGAGAGAGAGAGAAAGAGAAGGTTTCACTTGTGAAGTTTGGATTGGTCATTGGAAATAAATGTTACTTATGATGCCCTTATCTATGTTTCAGGTTTTTCCAGGGCATATGTCTTGAGTGATATTTCAGTGTTTTTAGGTCAGGACATTTATACAGTTGATTTATTTTGTTTTTGTAATATTTTCCATATTTTAATACTACAGAAATAATGGATGAGCACCGTGTTGCTGACTACTTTGTTGTGGCTGGTCTACCTGAATGTCCATTACCTCTAGAAGAATTTTCCAATGAAGCCATTATCAAGCCAACATACAAACAAGATCCAATTACTGACATCAATGTGATCAACAAGAGTCTTGGGGAGAAGGAACCCAAGGGATTTGTTTGCATTGAGAGAACATCTAGTGGCTGTCCAGCTGACCTTAACCATGGCAGCATACGTTGTCCAGAAATGTTTCTCTGCTACAGACGCAGTCGAGACAAACCACCTTTGACAGATGTAGGGTAGGTACTTTGTTCTTTACTTTTTAAAATAAATCAGTGCTATTATCACATGAACATTGAATGTTGCCTGTTTCTGAATGGATAAGTCTCTTATTTTAATGTACATTTAAAACACTTGAATTTTTGGATAATCCCTTATTCATCTGTAAATAAAATATTTTATATTAATTGGAAGTGGGAATGAAAAGTGTTGAGCATTACTTAAATTTGTAAGTACTATGGATCAGTCATTTTGAATGGTATGAAGTAAGGACATGTTCTTATAAGGTCTAGAAAACTTTGATGTGAGAGAATAATTTCATCTCTAAATTTAAAGGAAGAATATAGGTAATAATATCAAAGTCTAGTGATGGGCAAGTCTGCAAAGTCACCTTTTCCAACTTATGTTTTGTTGTTGTTATTCTTCTTGCACAAGCTCTTGTTCACTGGTGATATACTCCAGGAAGAAAATTATCTTCAAGTTGTTTTTATCGCGCACAGTACTGCTTCTATAGACAAGGCTTTTGAAAAAGCTTCAGGAATATATGGAGTACTGCCAATGAAATGCTTTAGCATAGAGAGTATTTATAAGTAGCATATGGTGTTGCTGGGTAAAAGTTTGCTTATGTAATGTTATGAAATTATTCGGATTTAAAAGAAGATTAAAACACATTGAATTTTCAAAATATGAGATTAAAAAATATCAAAATAAATTCCTAAAAATTATTGCCAATTCTTTACTAATTAGATAGCCATTATAAAATAAAAATCCATTGGCTTGAAATCTTTTTAGAAAAGACCCAAAGATAATTAATATAATGGGATTCAATAATAGCTTACAGATCTTAAAAATTCTCTGTATATACATTTCAAGAAAACATCTTTAACACATTCAGTTTTATTTTTATCAAGTATTTTTAGAACTTTAGTGTTAAAATTGAGAAATTATTTTATTATTTTTTTAGAGATTAAACATTTACAGAGCATTTATAATACATGCTTGTTAAATTTTATATTAATTTAATTATGGATTTCAGACATTAGTAAATAAATGTTTAATAACAAAAAAAATCTGTTTTCATTGGCTACTACACTCTAGATATTTTATTTCTGTTGTGTTTTTGATTGCATACATAGTGTTATACTCATTTACTATTGAAGAATAGGAAAAAAGAGGAAGATTATACACATTTGTAAAGAAGTACTTCAGGAAAATAAAAACAATGTGTCTTGTTTTCTAGGACACCTTGGAGTGAGATTGAACTACTAGTAACTGAGACAATTCAATGGCCTTATACATGAAACCATTAAAAAGCATTGAGAACTGTCGTAATACTCTTCAAACCTGATTGCATGATGGCTGCTACTGATTGGTTGCAATGGTTACGATAACATTACCCTTGATGTCAAACTTTTATAGTTTGGCAGACTGATTAATAACATCAGTTTCTAGCAGTGTTTTTAAGAAATAAATGAGTTATTTTCTAATACTGTACTTTAGCACATAGTAGTGTATGTGTCAGGTGATTAGCATTCACAATTTTGGATTTTATAGAAAGAAGTTTTAAAAAATTGGGTTTATTTCTATCCTTTTCTTTGTTTTACCATTTTAACTGATTGGAATTTGAAATAATCCATGCATCTCAACATTAGATCATAATAAAAACCACCAACATGAGTTGATAATGTGTTTCATTTCAAATATATCACTTGGCATGCACAACCACATGCAGAGCTCACTACTTGTTTTGCCATTGGATTTGGATTGATACATGGGAAAACAATATTGATGGAAAGCCAAAAATAAGAGTGTGCACATCCACATACATTCATATTGATGCCAAGGAGCATCTAAAACAATGCAATTGAAGATAATCCACACAGATTTAAACATATGATAAAAAGCAGCTGAAACACAGCAGTCAAAAAAGACAGACAGCAAATTTTAAGCAAAACATAAGTAGGTTATGGTTGATGCAAGTCATTGCAGCAAAATTGTGCACCAAAGTTGTCAAAGCAAGAAACTTGATTCTGAATAATAAATTGGCAATGTTCTAAGTAGATAAGCCATTGTAAAGTGTTTGTACATAAGAATTGTGGAAGAAGATTCAGTAAATAATGAGTGGTTTCCAGATAGCCTGGCACTGTTGTTTCCAAATACTAAGGATCAGCTGTTATCCAATGTAGTGAAGAATGCCTCAGGAGGGATTACATGCAAACATGATATCAGGCATACTTTCAAATAAAAGGAGTGATTGTAAGGCTTACAGGTTTGCCACAACAATGATCCAGTTGGGAGTTCACATGGTAACAGTTAGGCAAAACAATAGGAACAGAAGGAACAAATTTGTTGATGGTCTTTACTGCAATGCTGCAGAAACAACAGGTATTGTGGGTGGTGAGATATAGCTACACTAAGTTTGGTTCAGCCCAAAGATTACAACAGTGGTTTTCAGTAAACAACTAGACTCATGTCAAATTCAAACCAAGTGGAAAATATACTGATAAAGATATCTATATCATATGCAAATCAGCTGCATGCACTTGTAGCAAAAGTAGCAATTTGTACTAATGCTTCATGGTGAGTGTATTCAATGACAAGCTGTGAAGAAAAACAATTCATCAGACTGACACTCTTGGCAAAAAAAATCAACATAATACTTATACAATTTTTTAAGTGAAGGAAGCAGTTCTGTGTAATGCACTGGTAGGCTAATAAAACTAACAACCTATCTGAGTGACTGGCACTGATCACCTGACTAATGATATTTTGTGATGAGTGGAAAAAGCCACTCTCTGGTTCCAACTTTAAGACCACTGAGTTCCAAATGGCATTTACTGATCCAAGACCTTCATATAAATGTGGATGAATGCAACTCACTATTAAAAGATTCTTTTCCTGCTAAGAAATTCAAAAATACTGGTAGCAATAGAGTTTAAGATGTCAGACCAAAGTGGCGTGGCTAATTGTCTTGCCATCCATTTAAGAAACATCTAGATATCAAATTTTTTCTTCAGTCTTTGTAAATTATTTTGTGCAACAACTGAATATTTTTGTGTAGTATTTATTTATTAGAGTGAGTTAATTGTTTTTTCTGAGCAGAAGGTCTTGTCTAAGCTATGGTGGCTTTCTGTATTGAATTATCAATAAATTTATAGCATTCATTTTCATAAGAAATATTTTTTATTGAAGTTATGTGCAGTGTCTTAGTCCCTATTTATTTAAATAGACCAGCAGATAAAAATGTGCATGTATACATAGAGACACACACACATTCTAAAACACATCACAATTAGTAAAAACAAAGCAGAAACTTAAATTATATAATAGCCAATTAAAATAAAGCTCTAGGTACTAGTATATGTCTGAGCAAACAACATCTGCTACCATCCAGATATATATATATAAACACATGTGGACTAGATTAATTACAAATCACTGTATACTATTGAAAAGAAGAGAAAAATTGGAAAGGTACACAGTATTTGTTTGTTAGATTTGTGTATTTGTAGCATGGTAAAGTGGAACAGCAGGGAACCTGAAACCATGGATGATCTTTATCAAGTATTCTACACACTTGTGCCTCTGCCAAAAGTTACTCTAAAACCTGAACCTGATTTCTGGCTCTGTCTTGATGTAGCTTAAATTATGTTTGCCCAAAAGCAACTAGAAGATTTGTACATTGAGCATTTATTTGTAACCACTGTGTTTAGCACTTTCCAGTTAAAGTATTTATATTAAAATAAAGTTACATAACTTTTTATGTGATGAATATAAAATAAAAGGTCTTTAAGTGTAATGTTAAATTTAATCTTTAGATGACATACTAAGTCAAGGGAGTAGGAGAAAAGTGGATGGTAGATTTTTTGTTGTTGTTTTCATCTTTTTTAATGGACAATAAATTATGAATTTTTGCTAAATCAAAAACAATATAAAATGACCTTGAGAAATAGTTCTTGGGCATAAAATGTAAAACTTAGTTAAAAGATTTTGATCTGGACTCATTGTTTTTTTTAATACTTGTGCAATAAAAGTAGACAAATGATGATTTCCTGATCATTTCTGGTGTTAAGCGAAGAAACATGATCTATTTCGAATTCTTATTCTTCTGCCTCGCTATCAGTTTCTGAATCTTGTTTATGTTTATCACAAGACAAACGTAGTATAAAGAATTTTTCTTGTGTAATTATATCCTTGCAGGCAATCGTACATATTCTTTTTTTATAAATAAAACAACATCCAAAGATTAATCATGGCAGTCTCTTGCTTTTATGAAAAAGCTGCTTAAAAAAAGATGGATGACGACTGCATTAGGAAGACATATAAATTGATTAGATAAACTAACCTTAGCCAATTAAACATTTTGTGCACTTAAAAGAAAACAAAAAAAAATATTGATTGTGTTGCTGTGTTCCTGAACATTGTTTAGAAGGCTATATCAGCAATGAATTTCCTTGAGTTCAGTATGCCTTGGCAGGGAGTCTAATTGGCAGATAGTTTCTTCATTCCAGTCATGAAAGTAGCCATGATAGTGAAAATCTTTGATGAAATGGTAAAGTTTTTGTTTTAACTGTGAATATTTGTCAAGGTAGACTTTACAGGAGTAAATGCAAATTTTTGCGCAGCCATAAGTTTTCTGTGGGTTAAAAAAAATGATTATGGTTCTTTCTGACCTTTCTTCGTGTTAGTACAAAAATACAGCAGAGCATCAGTACCACTAAATAAATGGGTGGGACTCTTAGTGAATTAAAATATTTTCAACTGTTATGATCTACTTATCAGAAAGTTTTTAATAGGCGACAAACAAAATGTTAAGCTCATGATTTAATTTGGAAAATTTTAATCAACTGTCTTTGCATGATTTTAGCCTAGAAAAATCAGAAAAATTCATGTGAGAAAAAGAGTCTAATTTACTGCTAAAATCTAATTATAGCCAAGTAAACTGAGTAGATAATATTCTATAGTACCATTTGCGATAGAATATGCCTCTCTTTGTTAACAGTATATATTTCTATTAAAAACAACTTCAGAAGCACTGTATATGAAAATTTCTTAAATGAAATATTTACACTTCCTTAATTATTTCATGCTAAAAGGTGTTATATAAGTTATTCATTAAGAGATGCATCTTGTTTTGCAGAGTTTCATTGTAGTCATTGCTCATAGTAGTTTTTCATTTGTTTTTCCAACAAATTTTTAGACATGGTTTATTTTTTACCATGTTTTTAAGCAGGATTTTGATGCCATAACACAAATATCTATCCAAACTGCAATTTTTCTTTACATAATATAACTTTTATTTGAGAGAAAACTTAAACATAAAAAACTTATTTGAAATGCCTAAAATAGTGTTATATGGAGGATGAACCAGTCATTTATTCATTAACTGTTCTCTGAAATAAAGAACTTTACTCGAAAACGCTACCCTTTGTTGATTGTTTTCTCTCTTTATAGCTAAAGGATTGGTTGTTAAGTTCATTTCATGTATTTTCAGAGTGTTGTATGATGGCAAAGAAAAGCTGATGTCAGGTTGTGAAGTTGTACATACAACTCCCAGTGGACATCCAGCCAATGTAAATAATAGCAACAGTAGTAGAATATACATAACATATCGGCGGGCATCAGAGACTGCATCCAGTGACATATTAGCAGTTGTAGATATTTGCGTTGTGCTGACTAACAAGGTAAGTAAGCCCTCTGTACTAATGCATACTATCTGTTTTTGTTTTTGATTACTTAAAAAAATTATCTACTGTCTTTTTGAATTAGATGATATTTTCAGTAGAAAGTAATACCTACTAGTTTTTAATCTTAAAAAAAAACATTTACATCTACCATTGTCAGTTACAGTGAATTAAATAGGCAGCTAAAACCTATTAAATAATTTTTAAACAATATGATATTCTCTTTTACATTTACATTTTAATTTAAGTTGAACAAATAAATCTGTGGTCTTTAAGTATCTGGTAACAGACAGACAGCCAGTGAATTTGAAACTTTCTTTATTATGTGTATTTTGAACAATTACATAGAAATTACATCCATCTTAGTGTGTAAATAAATTTAAATGTGACCATGATAAATAGTCATGATATGGCAGTGGTGAATGTACTCAACAGTCCTGGTTAACAGGTTTTAGTTGTTTTGTTACAGAACTCACTGCAATATCTGTAGCTGAGTTAGTACTTTTTAGTACATGATGTGTTGTATGTATGTGTGAAGATACTGTAGACAGCTAATGCTGATGCTGGGATTTGAACCAGAAATCTCCAGTTGCTAACCCATGTGTGCTTCAGCATTAATGTTAGCTGTCTACAGTATCTTGAGATACTGAAAACAAACACAGGTTTCATGAAGTTTTGAAAGATGTATTACAATTTTAACTTCAGTTTAATGTGGTTAGTTAAAATATAACTGCTAAGTAATTCAGTCATAACTCTCAGTGACAGACATCTATGGTAAGAATGGGATTTTTCAACATCACCAGTTCTGATTTCAATTCTTCCCACTCTCTAAATCATTAAGTGTGTCATTGTACATGTCAGACGAGCTATATTACTATTCTCTCCATAGCCTGCCTGCCTGCTTTCCCATTGTACACCTAGCTTCTTTACCATTACATTATGCACTGTCAGAAGCTCCCAATTTTTTTTTTAAGCACGTGAGGAGCATGTACTAACATATATAATTATAAAAATGAATGTGAAAAATATGAAAATAAAATATTTTTAGTAAACAGTGTATGTTTTGAAGACTGGAACAACCCTTAATTAATATGACCATCTCATCCTGAAGTACTCCTTAACACATTTTGATCTATGGCATAGAGCCAGATCGTGTTGGAAAATCGTATTTGGATATATCTTCAGCAGTTCTGGTTTGACATGGCATTCTAGAACCTCAGTATATTTCTTTCTTTTCAGCATGCCTTACATTAACTTTAGTGAACCAATTTCTTGTGCAAAACAAAAAACAATCTCAGAACATTCTCTTTTCTGGATGCCTTACAATTTGATTACGGTGAGAACTGGTTGTGGGTTCACCAGGTGAATGATGTACAGAATTGACTTTGTTGTCCTTGAACAGTAAAATGACTTGTCTGAAAATAACTCATTGCACCAGTCTTTTTTTGACTAACCAATATATATCTGGGTCCACTCATAGCATTTCATCATCTTTATTTTTGTTAGCAGTTTTTTCAAAGGTTTCTTGGTTTGGCACCCCACCTCCAGCAATCAATGTCTTACAGTTGATGATGATAACAGGACACCTTCTGTTGCTAATTCTGAATTAAGCATGTCACTAGTTTTTCTGCAATTCTGCTGCTCATTCGTATTAATTTTGCATCATCTCTGAGTGATGTTTTATATTTTCTTCCTCCTCTGCATCTCTTGATGGGGATATTGAACCTGTGGTTTATTTATTCTTAATAATCTTATTGACTGCCCCCACATAACTTTCACTTCATTGGCAATTTCTCTTTGTGTTAATCTTTCAGTCATTATTTTAGTTCTTTTGCTTGGTGTAATGTCCATAGTCAACTCTTAAACACAAGAACAGATATCACAGGACTGACTCTGATGGGTGACAAGAATATAATCACTTAGGCAGAAACCGAATGACAAGCCCAATATAAAAAAAATTGTGCAATCATTTGAAAAGATGATATAATAAGGCATGGTATACCATAAATAATTGCTTATTGATAAAAATACAATATTTGAGAAGCTTTCATTAAATCTTATACTAACAAAGAATTTTTCGTGTAAACAAACAAAAGTAAATGAAAGAAAATGTGCAAACAGAAATATTATGGTGCAAATTAAATACAGTTTGTGTTTAAACAGATAATATATACAGTGTGCAGATTAAAAACAGACAGTTATTTTACCCAGTAGTACAGGCTGAACTTGCTTGCTCTCTCTGTCAAGAGCAATGACAAAGATGGCTTGAATAAAAATTGTTTAGAAGCAAAGAAACTTTCTTTCAGATGTTCATAATTTTTAAAGAATACTTTAAATTTATTTAAATTGTATATGGAATTATTTTCATTTTTCAGAGTGAAAGTGCCCCGCATGCATATTGTATGATCAATAAGAATTTGAATAAAGCTATGGTAAGTGATTGTTCTTAACAAGATGTATTTTTATAGTAGAACTGTATAAATAGCTTGGCTTGACATGGTTCCTTCTCGTTTTTTCCAGTCAGCCGCATGAGTTTCTTCTGGGCACCTAAAATAAAGAGTTCTAGTAGGGATTTTCTGTTCAGCCCCCCCGTTTCACTTGGTGTATTAGCTAGTCCCTTGCCTGTTTAATGTGAAAATATTGAGCACTAGACTAACTAACCACCTGCAGTGGCAAATGGGGGAGTTGGGTTTGGAGGAACCCCTCTCTCAGCCAGCTGCACTCAAATTTGATGCCCTCTCAAATCTAGATTTATGCTGGCTAGAACATTAAGTATTTTTGGATAATCCTGACTCTGACGATCTTTAAAAAAAAATGTTCCCCTCGACTGAAACTCTGGAACCATCCCTGACCTGACCTTGTAAAATGGCCTCTGGTTATGGAAGCAACACCTGACTGGGTTTTTACCTTATGCACCACTTTTGGCAATGAGAGACAAAGAAGAATAACTAATTACATGCATAAATTTAATTAATTGAGGGTTAGTTTATAATTACAAAGCTATAATACATTGTTTAATAGCTAGTTTTTTTTTATTTTCAAAAAAATCCAAAAAACTGCATATTGATGAAATAAAATTTAAATGAGACAGTTTCCTTTTTTTAATGCCACACGTAGAAAAGATACCAGTTAGCAAAGGGATTAATTTATTAACTACTTTGATGAGCATTAGTGAGTTTTATTTTAGGCAGGTAAGACTTAGCTGCTTATATGTGTGTGTAGTGATTTCATTAATAATATCTATTGAGATTGATTTTAAAAACTGCTATTGATATTTTGTCTTTCTTATATATAAAATTTTGACCAGTGGTCATGCAACTCACTCGTTATGTCAGCATGTTCTACCTGATTTTGTAATAAAGTTAGGAATCTGCAACTCCAAAGTGGAAGCATACAACAACAATGTGAAACAATATGAAATCATTTACATTGAGTTATTAATTTCTTTTACTTGATTCTACACACACCATACGTCTAAAGAAATAGGAGTGGCAGGAATATGAATGTTTTTTGTTTCATTTCAACAACAACAATTAGTTTCAGGTTATCAACCGTCAACGGCATAAGGATGATTTTCAAAACAAAGCAGACCACTTCAAAAAACAAGCTATTTAGCAATGATATCTCACTCTTTGAATGGATCATTTTACAGGTAGGATCAGATGTGTATGTCTGTTACAAGAAAGCTATGACAAAAGCCGATGTTTTAGCATATAAACCTGGTGAGTAGATCTTCTAGTTATTTTATTTTCATGAAAAATTAAACCACTCTTTTAATTGTAACTTTCTGGAGGCTAAGCATTTTGTAATCAAAACATCAAAAAGTTGAGGTTTTTTTTTTGCTTTTAACAAGAATCTTTTACAATAAAAGATGTTTTTGGTATCTGGCTATCTTTCTGAGATTGTTCCAAGACTATATAAAATTGTATTCCTTTATTCCTTTACAGCTATTTTGGGAAGATATCCCCAAGAGGATTATGAGAATTTTCCTTTGCCAGAATCAGTGCCCTTATTCTGTCTACCAATGGGAGCAACTATAGAATGCTGGTCTGCAAAGGCTCAGCATCCATTACCTGTCTTTTCAACTTTCATCCTTACTGGTTCGTCAGGAGAAAAGGTATAAAAGTTTTACCTGTAACTTTTATTTATTTACATTTTTTATTCTAAATTAATAAAAAAAATCTATCTATTATTTGTACAGCAGTTTATCTTTATTACCTACTTTCTTTTCTTTCTTTTAAACATAAACAACTGGAGGTTTCTATTCCTTAGCTTATTAAATTATGTATTTTTAGAGTTGTTGTGTTTATTGAAAAATACATATTTTTATGAAAATTTTTTCACAATAAATTGGAAAAAATGTTACAATATTTTTATATAACTTGGCTCTGCTTTGTTTTGTTTTAAAATTCTAGGTGTATGGAGCTGCAGTGACATTTTATGAGGAGTTCCCAGAGGAAAAGTTGACAGACCTTCAGCTAAGGCACCTGGGTCTGAAAAACAAACATATCAGGGAGCAGTACAGGATCTTAAAGACAGTTCACTCCAACAAGTGCATCTGTCTCTTGTCACAGTCACCATTCTTTGATGCTTTCAAGAAGTTTCTTTCTTACTTGTATAGAATTTCAATTACTGGCCCATATTCAGTTCCATTAGAAAGGTACTTTTTGAAAATTAAAATAAAAAAGATTTTGTTGTTGTTGCTTAGAAATCTATTAAATTGTTGAAATTTTCATATATATTTAATTTTTTATGAATATATATTTACATTATAATTACTCAAGGTGTGGACAAATGCTGTTCTGCTAAGACTGAGTGAGTCATGTTCCTAGTATTTTTACACTGGTAGAAAGAAAGAAAAAATAAGGTTTTGAGTTGTTAGAGGGCATTCTTCATCTTGTTCAGTTTAAAGCTTCTCGACAAAATTTCAAAATTAAATTTTCAGTTTTAGAGAAAAAAAAAGGTTTCTATAATATATATTTACAAACTAATTCTCTGACCTGATGTTATTGCATGGAAACTAAAACCTGATTGTACAAGAAAGTTTAAATGCTATTGATGAGGAAAAGGAGACTGATTACCTTGTAAAGTTTAGGAGTTCTCTGAATTTGATGTAAATGGCATTTGTTTTATCTACTTATGTGAATGATTGATGGAATAAGAATTTGTATGGATGTGTTCAAGTAAAATTTTCTAAAAATTTTCATTTTTATATACTGATTTACAAGAGGCATTCAAATGAAACCTTGCTGAAAACAGAATGGTCATAATTGTAGCTGACCTGGTTTTATTTGAATATTTCTAGCATCTTAAGTTATGTTACAGTAAGAACTCTATCTTATCTTAGATTTTGGAAAGCTACAGGAATAGTTTGTTTTTACTTTTATATATATTTATTTTTTATTTATAGGCAAATTTCTCATTTTATGTTTAATGTACCCTATCCATCACCTCAAAGACCCAGGATTCTTGTACAGGTAATTATCATAATATTCCAACTGTGATTAGATATACAAGTAAAGCTGTTTATTCACATTAAATGGAGCTACAACTTTTGTATACAAACTAACTTGGAGGATAATTGTATCTTCAAGTGTTGAAATTTTGAACAATAATAAAAAGTAAACAATTTTCTGTTATAAATAATATGGATATTTTTCTTTCTTTTTATTTGTGTTCTGTTAAAAGTTTTATTTCCATGGCATCATCTAAATGTTGACTGTACAGCTTGTCAAATAAACCCAAAAATATTATGACCACATGAATAGCCTTCTGATAGTGGTATAGTGATTACTGAAGAAAGACAGAGGATTATCTGCTTTGGGTGTCCAGCAGTTATAAGGATCTACTCTAAGATACCAGATATCAATTTGAAAACATTCCAGGCTATCAAAGGCATTTCTCTATGAAACAAAGCCAGTTGGGTTGTAGAATAAATTCCTGTCTAATACACTTTCATAACTATAAATAAGTTTCAGGCATGTACAGTGAATTTTTTTGAGAATTGATATTTTGCGGTGATTTTAATTTCAATAAATTTTATTATCTGTCTTACCTATTACAAAACACAAGTAGATAATTGGCTGATGGATATATGGAGTTTTGAGAGCAAAAATACAAATAATAACTTTAAAATAGATGAGTGATTGATTTAAAATTTTTAATTATGTTTATTTTTTTAAAACTAGGTATCAAGTTTCTTATTTATTCTTGCTTGTCTCTCTTTTTTGTTGATAGTGATTACTACAGATAGTATAAAATATATTTAAAAAAAAGTTTTCACTTTTTTGAGGGGGGTGATATTTGTTTAATTATCTTTTAAATTTTTCTACCACATTTTTTCAGATTAATGAAGCTAACTTTGTACTGGGAGTATTAAAAATAATTATTTGGAATAGTATAAATATTTATTGCACTATTTATTTATATATAGGACTTTTAATATATTTATCTACGTGTATTTTAAAGCAAATTTTCTCTGCTATAAAGTAGTTAGGATTTTCTTGTACACTGTATTGTCTGATGTGAAGCAGTTACAAAATTCTTTGTTAGGACAATTTTTTCATGTATTTTCTTATTTTCTTTAGTTAAATCATGAAGCCTTGTCTTTGTCTATGCCAGAAGATTCTCCTTTGCCACAGAGGTAAGATGTTGGTCTAATTTTTATCTTATCTTTTTTACCTAAGTGCTGTTCAGATACTCTAGAATATTTTCCATACATCATGTTGTTATAGTTGTAGTATCTCCAGAGTTACCTCAGCAAGCAGAGCATTCATGATACTTTGATTTCAGCCATTTTAATGTAACCTTCCGATTAGTAGTGGATGAAAACCAGTATCTGGAGGAAATTCCCCTAGAACAGGGTGGTATGGAAAAGTGAAAGAAACCACATCTTTGGCTAGACTCTACTTACAATCTGGATCCAGTGAGAATTAAACTGATCATAACTATCACTATGCTCAACTCACTGCACTTTCTAGCAGTTGATGAGCATGGTGCAAAATGGATTTCTGCTGTCTTTTATAATGGATGAGAAGATTAAAGTGAAATTTTTAATTAAAAGCTTTGGATGTATTATTCAGTATATAAATATGTTGATGACTTGGTGAAAATTATGCTTTGCCAATAGCTATGTGTTTTCTCTGGTAATGTAAGTAAAAAAAAAATTTTTTGTTTCTTTTGCATGTGTGTTTTTGTAAACATTAAATCAATCAATTATTATCTGATATTTATTGTTTATTTTTTTTCAAATAGCTTATGTATGCTACAGAAGTTAAAGAGCTAGTTCAGGATATTCCCATCACCTTTTTAGTAGTCGTACAAGTAACTATTTGGAAATTTCTTTTTTCTGTCACTACTATTAGGAATTAATCCTGAGATGGACTGTTTTTGATTTTGCAGTGAGTAAATCTTGATGATGCCGAAAAATGTGGAAGCATAATTTCATTAATTAGTTGTATTATTGCTAATGAAATGATGAGAAAACTTCAAAATATTACTGTAAATAACAAGTCACCAGTATAATTTTTGTTCTTATCTGTTTATGTTAGTTTAAGCTTTGTTTCTTCGTTGCCATTCTTCAAATAAAATGTTTACGAATGGAAAACTGCATAAACTAACATGATGTCAAATTTGTGATTTCAGTGGTGCTTCATTTATCACCTTGTTGAAAAATCTTGGTCCTGACAATTGCATGAGTGTTCTTCACTCCGTGTTACTAGAGCAGAAAATTCTCATTCATTCCCTTCGCCCTGCTGTGCTGACAGGAGTAGCAGAAGCTGTGTCCACTGTAAGTTTCAGAAAGTTCTTGAGACATACAAGAAAGCCAGATAATTATATTGTGACTGTAAAGGTATTTAATATTCAAATGGTTTAAATGTTGGATTACTCTACGAGTATAAGCAAAAGGGATCTAGGCTACAGTGAATTTTTATTACTTGATACATCTGCCAAAAGTAATTTGGTGCAAGCAAAAGATGTTTCTGTCAGAATGAAAATTTCTACACTAGCAAAGTGAATTGTTTTTTATTTTTTTTAACTGCACATATAATATTACACTTTTTGAAAAATAACTGTTATGCAGTGTGGTAATTAGCTACCTGTTTGCCAGCTAACTAATTTTTTATTGCCCACAAACTATCCATTTATACCAGGTTTTCACTACTATTAGTTATTAATACCTACATGAGCATCTTATTTAAAAAGCAAATTTTTAAAGAATTAATTAGGGATTGTTAAGTAAAGATAAATGTAGATATAGTAGTAAATAAAACAATACTAATCATTAATTAGTTGTATAAAGTAATGCTATATAATGTGTGTACTGATTAATTATAATCATTGTATATTTTTTAAAGTTTTTGTTGTTGTTGTAGATAATTTTCCCCTTTCATTGGCAATGCCCCTACATCCCATTGTGTCCTCTTGGTCTATCTGGGGTTCTGAATGCTCCCTGTCCTTTCATTGTAGGTAAGTATTATTTTAAATAAAAATTTATCAGAATTACAGCCTTGTTTCTTAATGCACTACTTTGGTTTAGTGGGAAACCATAACAACTTATACCGTATATTTTGGCCTACAAGTCAATAATGGAGTATAAGTTAAATTGGCTAATTTTCCCATTTTTATTTCCTTCATTCATAAAAAAGTTGATTTAAACTATAAGACAAGGCTAGATATAGCCAAACTTTCAACCAGTTACAACAATTTGTCAAATTCTTCATAACATTTGCAATGCATTACTGTTTACAGTAATTCCAGGCTCATGAATATTAATGAGCTGTTATTGCACTGCTTTGTTGGAGATCTTCCAGATAAATGGGATGTTGAATTACCATGCATATGTTAAATATTGGTATAATGTATTATGCAAAGAGGCATGGATGGAGTTTGTGACTTGATTACAGCCCTTGTAAATCCAAAATGTTTATCAAGCCTATTTTAAACACATTTATTCAGTTAGATTCCACAACATTCTTAGAAAGACGAGAGATATTTGAAGCAAACTGCAAATATTGTTATTGGTTCTGGTATCAAAAGCCTGGTGTTTATCTTTAGTCACTGCATGATATCAGTGATCATCAGGTGATCCAATGTCATTTTCACATGTTGAATCACCTACTTTAAAAAGTCAAACTGTTAATCTTATCCATCTTCAACATTTTTTTTTGATTTTGAGATATTAAAACAGACTCATATTTAGAAATTCAACTCGCAATTTTATTTTTGATACTGAGATGATATTCAACTCTGTTTCAAGTTGTCTGACATTATGATTCATAACTAGGCCAACACATAAGTCAACATACTCAGCTGTTCTCTGGTTGGATAATACTGTACACACCTCCAGGAAACCAGAATGGTGAATACTGTACACCAGCGACAGAAAGAGATGTGGCACATTGGGTCAGCACACATTCCTCCAACTTATCTTCAATGTTAGTCATCCTAACTTTGCTGTCTTGGTTTTCTTCGTAGTCTATAACATATTCTCTGCTTTATGTAAGTCCCTAACACATTTCTTGCTGACACCATATTTCCTTTTCTTGCCATATTACCACAGTGAACCTAACAATTTCCAGCATAAAAGGTACTGTACTGTGTATGACTTGCATGACTTTACCGGAGGCATTTTGAGATGAGATAGAGGATTTGTTGGTGGTATTTATACATAAGTAGAATTGAAAAGTAGAATGCATTTGGTGAGCACACACTTGTTATTGATTGGATAATTTTGCATGCTTTAGTAAGCACATTAATGATGAATTGCTCATCTAACCAGTAAACATTTTGGGCAGTAATTTCTGTGGTCTGTTTCAGATGAAACATTTTACTATTTATTTTAGAAAATAATGACTTTGTAATTTTTATTTTTGTATTAAAGCAATTTCAATGACTTTATCCATAAAAAATTGATTTGGAGTATAAATCAAAGCTCAGAGTTTTAGGGGGGGGAAACTATTAACTAGGCCAAAAAATATGATGCATGGCCTCATCGAGGGTGGGTGGGGGAGATAGTCGACCAATTTGATTTTTTTTTAAAGGTTTACACATTACTTTTAGTGATCATTTACATCTCTGTTAAATTGAAATTTTTTCAGTCTGTGTTGATACTTCAGCCAATCTATAGTTGCACATTTAATATACAAGCAACAGAAGAATTATGTAAAGGGAACAAAAATTCAAAAATTTCTGCCGATATTGTATTCTATAGTAGCATTTTTCTAAGCGTATGATGAGGAAGATAATCAGGGTGGCTGTTTTATTTTAATTGACTTTTTTTGACTAAAAAGCAACAAAACAGTCAGGTTGGGTTTTTGTTAGTACAAGCAAATAAATAACTTGAAAAGTATTCCCCTTCTACAAAAAAATAAATTATATAAGAATAATATAGAAATATTCATTGTGTATAGTGCCTTTTTAAAGTTAAACTGTAAACTGTTATAAGTTTTAAAAAATCATTTTTCCTCTTCTATCCCTTACAGGAATTGATTCAAGGTATTTTGACCTATATGATCCTCCTCCTGATGTAATCTGTGTAGATCTGGATACAAATACCATATGGCTGTGAGTTGTTTTTATTGTTTTGTTTTAATATTCAAATCTTGGGATTTGTTTAGTTGACTGATAAATTATTTAATCTGGTAAGTCATGCTTGGCATCATACTATTAGGAAACAATGTATTATGTAAGTTATTCAAATAAAGATTAACTTCCAAATAGTACATATGAAAAGTTTGTATATCAGTGAATAATTTTGTTAAATTTTTTTCCCTGCACACCTAGGTAGTTAAAGGGTTAATGTATTCTACAATTGCCAAACATCCTAATTGAATAGAAAATTAGTTATTTCTTATTTTTTCCTTAACAGTTTTCTAATTCTTATTCTTTTTGCAGTTTAAACTGATCGTTTTAAAATATATTAATATATTTTTATTTCAGAAGTGATGATAAGAAACAAACAAATACAAAGATTTTGCCGAAAGTAAGTGTTTTGAAAAAAGTTTTTTAAAAATTATTTTAAAAATGGTTTTTAGATAAGGCAGAAGTTAAAACTATTAAATATAGCATTGTAGTAGATAATAAATAGTTGTTTAAAGTGTGACAACCCAGTGAGAGAGAAAACTAAAAGAGTTTTAATTCAGGAGTTACAAATGAACCTAAAACTGCTCAAATTCTAACAAATTCAGCAAAACTTTTTTCACTGGATGACAATATTTATCTTCTTAATTGTTTAGAAATAAATTTGTTACTGTTATTTGCATTAACAGTTTGGCTGTGTTTAATCCCTATTAGGGACAAACTTGGTTTAGTGAATCTTACAGAGCACAGTTTTTTCTCACTTTTCTGTACCTAACCATCAGGTGTGATTTTCTCTTGACACTCCAGTTTCCTTCTACAGTTAAACGGGAGTTTCTAGTAGAACTCTTTTGCTGAAGATGGTGCTGGGCATAAGAGTTATGAATTCTTATCACAGTCATTCCATTGCTGCTCTTCTCACCACATTTGTTGATACTTGTTTGAAAACATTTTTTTCTTTAATAAAGCATAATAATAGAAAAAATAAAAAAATCATTGGTGTGTATTTCTTTCTTAGAGAAATATGTTTATATTTTTTAATGCAAAATAAAATCTATTAAATTTAAAATAGCCAAGTGGAATATACCCAGGAATTATTGTTAAAAGTTTTAGATTTAAAAAAAATATTTTGAAAAACTTGCATGGTTAAGATAAATTTTTGTACTTACAGAAATATTTTTTACAATTTTAACTTTGTCAGTTGCTTTCTTTTGAATGTTTAAAGAAGTTAATAATTAAAATTTTATTTTAAAAAATATTTAGTTTTATAACAATCTCTCTCTGTCTGTCTGTCTGTATCTGTCTCTCTCTCTCTCTCTCACAGAGAGAGAGAGAGAGAGACTCAGCTGTGGTAAGCAAATATTTCAAACTGAATTACAGAAACCAGGAAGAGTACTGCAGGATACACTTCACAAGTTGTTTGACCAAGTCTGCCAGCAGCCATCCAGCATTCACACACCTGATGAGGTATCGCTGGAAATGGCTCCCATTGACTTTGATTTTAAAAGAAAGAGAAAGGAGGTGAGTGAAGTGCTAAATCATTAACAGAGAGAAGGCAGACAACCGTTATAGGAAAGGAGTTGACCATGGAAACAGTTTTTCATGTTTTTCATCAGTCTGAATGAAAAGATTTTTTCAATGTTGCAAAATGTTTTCTAGATGTCATAAAAAGTGGCCCTGTTTTCTGCCTTGTGAACATCACAAAGTGTTTCAAGTCTGTTATAGTGGCTCCATGTGGTTTTTGAGTAGCTTTCTGTAGGTTAGTCAGCAAAACAGAAATCTGAAAATGTGTCACATTGGCAAAGATACTGTCTTTGAGTAAAGTTTGAGATGATTTTAGGGATCAAGGGATGTTTTACATGAGTTTAGATTGAATGTTAATTAAACTTGTCACTGAGAAATTTCTTCAATGAGGTGGCTACTCCTGGACAACTACATATGCTTCAAAAATGCCCATATAAGTATTTTATTTCACTAAAACCATTTTAAGTGTTAATTTTCAGTGCATTGGGGGAATCCCCAAAAGCTGCTTCCCCACATCTATGCTAGGCTATGATGACGCCCCTAATTTTCTTTTTCCTTTCAGCATTCTCATCTCTGCCAACAGGGATAGTTTGTTTCTTTGTAGTATTTTTGTTTTACATTGTTTGAAATAAAAACGAACAGAACTCCTTATCAAGTTGCATGGACCTGTGAATTGTCATACCTGATCTATCTATCTCTATTAAAGGACCACTTTTCAGAAGTGTCAATGTGGTTTCAATTTTAGCATAACTTTTATTTCTCTACACCTGAGAGTCCTTACTGATAGTATTTGTCGATTATTTCTACAATTAATCTTTAAATATTTTACAATTTAATACCACTGACTAATAATTTATGTTTTTGAACCATGTCAATAAATTAAATTAAATAATTTCCTACCAGATTACCAAAATTTCTGTTCCTTACTATTTGAAAACTATGTACAGAAATGTCAATTTCTAACTTTAATTAAGCATTGTCATTAGTTAAATAAATATCTAAGTAACATTGACAAATGAATGTTTTAGGATTTTAGTAATATAGTTTATATTGTTAAAAAAAATAATAGTTCAGTATATGTTTTTTTAGCAATATAAATATAAAGAAATGTAAATTGAATGGCTAATTATTATTCCCCCCATTGCTTTGTTTCAGACGCTCATGGAATTGACAATCCAAGAAGCTTTCTTGCGATTCATGGCTTGTTTGCTGAAAGGTTACAAAATCTACCTGAAACCAATCACCAAAGCACCAACAGAGGCAACAACCAATGCAGCATCACTTTTTGACATGCAGGGTATTTAATTAATATTTTAGTAAATGATTATTTTTATAACCAGTTACAGATAAGCTGCCATCAACAACTTAAGGATGTTTTAATCCCCATTTCAGAATCTTCAAAATCTCAAATTTGAAAATAAGTTTATTTTTAAATGATTTGATTTTTTAAAAATAGCACCAGAGTATTTGCTTTACGAAATTTAATTTAAAACTATCAATTAGACAGTAACTTTGGTAATTAAAATTACTAGTATAGCAATTTTTAAAAGTTTTTCGCAAAACTGGTTCTATTTAGACTGAACAGAGTTGTAGTGGTGATTAGTAGACTAAATTAACTATAACATTTTGCACACTGGTAAATGGAAGGTCTTTTTTTTTTTTAAAGTTACCACAGATTTTTAAAATTTTTTTTTGCAAGTTTTTTCAAAATAAATTTTGAAATGAAGTAGTTGAAAATTGTATGTTAATTATGGGCTCCTTAAAATAATGAGCTAGTGGGATATTATCTGAAATAGTAAAATGTCTTTGTTAAGCAGCTACACAACTGTAAACTGAAGTCTTTGTAAATTGTTATGAGGTTTACCTTTCATAAAACAATTATTTGTGATATTAAGTAATTTGTTTAAATACATTCAGTTTATATATAGAGCAGAAAATGTTTACTTGTATGTTGGATCCATTATTAGCTTGACAATCATCCTCAAGTTTTCTAGAAAAGTATCCACTGCAGCCATCCATAAAACCATGTTTTTCAGAAGTCCAACAGGTCTTGAATCTTCGGCTACCTTGTGAGAACATAACTTCATCTGTCAAGATGGAACTTCAACTAATTTGCCTTCCCTAACTTGCTTATTGTTTTCATGCACAGTGTTTGATTTTTTAGAATTTGGCTCATGATTTCTTTACTAACAAATGTATTTTCTTGACCTTGGGGAGGTGCTACTGTTGGATCATGGGTTGAGTGTTAAAAGTTTTAAAGATAGTCATTTTTACAGTAGTGTGTGGTTTTACAGCTGGACAATGGCATACAAATAATAAGCTTGGACTGCTCGGTTGGAGACCTGAGTTTAAATCTCAGCTCAGGGGTTTCTTCTCACTTTTCTTCACAAGCCAACCACACAGGCTTTTCCAGGGCACTCTGATTTCTTGTTTCATCTGAAAAATGAGGAGTTCCATAAGTCTTTCCCTGCCATCCTGTGGTGTAGATTGGCAGGGCTTTCTAGGATCATCAGTGTAGACATACTTGACAAGGTAATGAAGTGCCTTTGATACTGCTATCAGGATTGCTATTTCTACATCTCATAGGGCCTCTTTTCATTTAGAACTCCTGTGTTTAGCTGTTGGAGGATGTTTAAAGGAAACCCCTGCTGATGTACTTAAGGAGTTTGCCATTTAAAAAAACAATGGCAGACATCCTTGAAATATAAAGTGAGTTCATCAGGCAAATTACTGATTGAGAATATTAATGAGTGAAACATTTGAAAAGAAAATACTTATCTCTAAGAATAGATTTCACTAACATTTTGGCCAGTTACATTCTCTTTTGCAGGTTTCCTGAAAAGCAGGGATAAAGCATATACCAAATTTTTCACTCAGCTGATGAAGACACAGACATTTATAAGATTCATAGAGGAGAGGTCTTTTGTGTCAGACAAAGATGCTAGCCTGGCTTTCTTTGATGAGTGTACCGAAAAGGTTTGTAAGGTATACACACATTTTTTGCTGGATTGAAATGATTGGCCAGCGAAGAAACCTTTAAAATTTAAATTTATAAGTTTAGAATCTATTGTTGAGTTTAGTTGAGTTTTGAAAGTGTGCATTTTATTCATTCATTTATTTTTGTTTCTAGGTTGATGATTCTAAGGATGAGCCCAAACTGATTGAAATAGATGACAGCTACAAAAGGTTCAGTTTACTTTTTTAAAATTTTTTTTTAGACAGTAATATCTTATTCTTTTAATGAAGTTAATATGAGTTAATTAAAAAATACTTTTCTTGAAGTAAAGTTTAGGATTACAATAGATTTTAGGGGTAGAGAAGTCCTGATACACTGTAGTGACCAGAATTGTGGACACATCCATAAAATCCCATATTTCACACACAAAACAATTAACAATGCATATAGTTTACCTATATTTAAACATGTGACTTAGAAATTTATTGATGTAAAAGTAAGTTTATTTAAAATTTTTTGTTACACAAGGCCTTATTTTATATATATATCCTCTTCTATGCTCTATGAATTAATTTTGGTGAGTCCATAATTATAACTTTTTTTTACTGAATCAGATGTCTGATGGACTGATTTTTTTCATATCTCAGTATGATTCTTGAAGAAATATTTACACACTACTATGATTTTATTAAACTTTTGTGGGCCATTTTGTCTAATAATGCCTGGTTTCAGAATAAATTTTAAAGAAAAAACTGATTTGAAATGATTTGGTTCTAAGTATTTTAAAAGCTTTTAATAGATCAGCATGCAGTCTGTGATGCATAAGACTGGATAGCTTAAGTCAAAACAAATGAATGGAATAATATCTTTGAACTATATTCATAACTCTGCACTGCACTGTCCCCTGATACCTTTAGTTAGTTACAAACATCAATATTGGAATATAATCCAGATTGTGGATAACCAAGTCTTTGTGTAACTGTAACCAGTTTTTGTTACTGTTGTGTTTGAAAACTATATTTTTTTAGAACTATTCATCTTTTATTTTTGAAGTGAAAGGACTGTATTCATCATGCCACCTGAGCCTACTGGATTACCAGAGGGAGTGAAATACAGGTTAGTAAAGATAATTTATGCAGTATTGCTCAAATTAATACTAACTGAATTTCACTGGTAACTTTTCAAGAATTTCTACTCGTATACATTATAATTCTTGATAATTTACAACACAAAAGACTACATCTCCTTGGCTCTTGTATACTATTTATTTACATATAAGTTTACTTTTTAAATTTCACATGTCAAGTATAGATATAAACAGATCCTTGTACACATTGTTAATGAACTGATCGTATGCCATGAGAACAAATAATATAACCAAATTATTCTATTAACAAATTTTTTTTTAAGCTATAATGGATTTCCTACCTTGAAACCAGAGTTTTTCCTTCGGAAGAATCTGTCTACCTTGTCCCTTCCAGGCAAGCAATCTGCTTGCCCAAGCAGTCCTATGGCCAGACGCACTAAACAAGAAATCCGATTATCCCAGAAAGTATGTTTTTGTTTTTCTATCTTAACAGATTCCATGTCTGACTAACCACAAATAAACTTCTGCACCAATCAGCTTTACAACAATGGACAATTGATTTTTTTTGTTTGTTTTGAACTGTTAACCAAAATAAATTTCGTCACAAGAACATTATCAGAAATCAATTTTATATTTCAGACAGCACAACAGCAAGTTGGAACACCAATGCTTTGGGCAAAGTAAGAGTCAGTTTCTCTTTATTTATTGTGTATATTGAGCTAATAGTTAGTTTGAACTCTCAATCTAAGTAAAGCCTACATTCTCATCTGATTTTAGCTATCTTTTCACTATTACAAAAGCTATGTACATAAAAGGGTTACACATTGTTAGTGTTGCAGATGATGATAACCAGAATCTGTTCCTTTAGTTTTGTTTTTGAAATCTGTTTAATGTAAAGGTTATCCTGAGATGTTTACTAAAAATCTGGTGTAAAGGGAAGGGAAGATCTTGATTGGTTATATGGAAATGTCAGCTAAATTTTTATTATAAGTTACTTTGAAATGACTGATAGCCTTTGCTCCAAGACAAGTGTCAGGTTCCTATTGGTGAGGAAGTTTTCAAGAATGTGGACAGGTTGTTTGGAGTTTTTAAGGGATTTAGGAGTTTTTGAGTAGCATCACATTGCCAAAAATAACTAGCAGATCTATTTTTCAACTTTGTGTAGATAGAGAAAAGAAAATTTTTTTAAAGACATTTATAAACTAGCACATTTATGTGTAACCTGTAGTGAGAAAGCTGATGAAACACTCAGTCTGTAGAGAACTACTCCATTAGCTGGTAAAATGGGGGAGCCTGGTTCAAATTAAGTAGGCAGCCAATCTTCCTTGTGGCAAGAGTTTAAACAACCAGTCCAATACATCAACAGTGCCTTCTCTAGACATTACATTAAAAAATATAAATCCATACTATAGGATGCCTAAACTTCTATAGTAGTGGCACTATTACTAAGCATAGTTCAATGTGGTTTTTGTAATTTCTTGAGATCAAGATTATCACCTAGAGATTGTATCTGGAGCTCATCTTTCTTTCATTTAGCAACTGTTTTGTTTTGTTGTTTATATTGTGTGTATTCATTTGTTTGAGCAGTTAGATTTTACTTATTTTATAGAAGATACAGTAATTTATTAAAAATTTTTCTCTCTATCTCTGATAGCTGAAAAGAAAATGATGTTGTATATATAGTTAGGTGTCAATTATTTGTTGATTGTAGTTTTGAATTTGGTGCAACAAGAAAAAAAAAAAACAATGACTGTAAGCCAGAAAGATTTTGTTTTAATTTCATAGATGTCAATTATTAAACATCTTTAATTTTTTTAGATAGTTTTTCCAAATTTAGAATGTGATTGTAGATATTCTTTATCTTGAATATATTACACTGATGAACATGTTCTCTGGTCATAATAGGATGAAGAACTATATTTTTTTTTAAAAAGAAAATTAATATTTAAATATTTGATCCAATATTCAAATTAGCATCTTGTTGACATTTTCAAATCAGTAAGGCAACAGAAAATATTTACCAATTTGACAAATTTTGATAAATTTTTTTCACTTTGAAAAACATTAAATTGGCCATTTAATATCTGGCATATATTTTGTAGATTTTGAAATAGAAAAACAAAAGAATATTACAGGATCAGTTTTGATTGAAGTTAAAATTGCATTTAGTCATGATGAAATGTCTTTGTGGAATGATGAGAACTTGTATAGCAACTAACTATTATTAATTATGTCACTGAATGAGGCCAAGTTCTGCAGCACTTCCATATATCCATTTTTTTAAAAAATGTAATGGAGAGACTATTATTTCATGTATGTGTCACTTAGTGAAGATTTAAATGAAAAAAAAAACAATGAAAGCCACATTGAAAACAATAGTGTCTCTGTATGTCTACATTTAAAAAAGGACAATTATCTTTTCATGTTAAAAATTAGTTACTCTTGTGTCATTGCAGATGCTTGTTGGGTCATTGTTATAGTTTGTGGTTTATTCACTTGCCAGCCTATGTGAGCAGCAGTCAGTCAAAAGCCCAGGCATTACGGATGGGCTACAATGTCCTTCGCAGGATGAAAGATGCTGACATGGGTCGACCTGATGAGGTAGGTGGGTAGTTTCTTTAAATCTTGGGGGTGAAACATCAGAGATGGCAAAGGTAAAACTCCACAAACCAACAAATATTTCTACAGTGATGGTGAAAATTTTTGCATTACTCAAAATAATTCTTATTTTTGTTTAAGTGTAATTTATACCATGCCTGATGGAACATGTATGCTCTTATTTTGTTTCATATCTATAATGTATTTCTATCAAAAGAATATTGTGAAGTACAGTCAAACCCACTTATTATCATATTCTCCATGGGAGACAAATTATGATATTAAGCAAGTTGTAACAATAACCAGGTTTGATGTTGATTTTCTCCCCCATCTGGATTGTCACTTTAGTTTGTACTCTCATGTTTACGTTTGCATTAAAATTTTGTTGTTTTGTATTTATTAAGGTTTGTTTTTATTATTAGTATTATTACATCTTTTTAAAAGATAACAAAATAACCTTTACAGTTAGCCTATATCATCAACTATCTGACCTACCTCCACAAATTCCCTCATTTTTGACTAGCAAAGACTATTTATATAGTTATTCATAAACATTTCATGACTAATTTTTTAATTTACCAAAATAAGGACCTTCATCACAGTAATTTTTCACAAAAATTATTTAAAACTTTCAATTAATTAGCAGCATCTGCAAATGTAACCAACTCCGTGGATTTGTTTTAGCTTCTGCATTTAATTGAGCTTTGCCTGAGTACTTTCTGCAGTTACAGCTTGCTGAAAGTTTGGCATATTATTTTTGATGTGTGCGTCTGCAGTGGGGATGTTTGTATCATTGTTTTTTTTTTTAATTATGAGCTCTCTTGAACACCCAATAGTACTGCTTTTTCCAACAATTCAGTAATTCATTGGTTGCCTTAAAGTTTCCCTGTATACAGCAGATCAGTCAAACTACATTTGCTGCAACATTCATTTTTTCTCAATTTATGTTGGTTCTAGATTGTGTCTTCAAAGCATCCTGATTTTTTTAAAACTACTAATACTTGATGTACATAAAACATTGTTGAAGGTCCTTTGCAGAATTTTAATTTCATTGTCTTTTGCTGAATTGTGAGATCTGTTTATTTATATGGAGTCATGGCTGAGTATAACTAACACTGAAACAGGTAAGGAAGCTCTGATGTTTAGTGCAAGGCATCATTGTCAAAGAGAAACCTAGTTATTTTTACATCAGATGCAGAAGCAGCTCCTTCCTTGATGTGACAATAAACAGATTTATCTTTGTATTGGCCATGATAGGCATAATTAAATGCAGGTTTGTGATATTAATTGAGGCAATATTAAGCAAGGTCAATATACATGTATTTAAAAGAGAATATACAGATGAGTGGCAAGTGGTTTCAGAAAAATTGTGACAAACTGAGATGATAATACACCAGTTCAACTTTAAGCATTTATTGAAGTTTACCACTTTGTTATTCTATAGAGTTGTCTCCAAAAAGTATTGCATTAAGAATGCTAGTACAGAGGCTCTATGAATTTAAAGTTAATTGGCTGTAATACACAACAAAAACTCATTATTTTTATTTAAAAACAAGGTGATGACATTAAACTATAAAAATTACCCACACCCAAAAATTAAATTTAGGACACTGAAAAATACGCAAATGGTGGTTAACAAAAGCACACCTCCCAGAATAATTTACTAATACTAGGAATCATAATTATAACTTGAGTGAAGTTTCATTAAACTTACAAACAGAATTTTAAATGAATAAAATAAACTGCTGGTTGGGATTAATAGTAATAATGTCATTGAATTTTAAAATCTTATGATTTTTTTTTTTTTAAAACTTGGGGAACCTTATGACAGGTTTGATTGCTTCTTGACTCTTCTAATAATGAAAGTAAAGTAATCTTTTTTTCCTTTCTATGTGTAGGTGTGCTACAGAGTGGTCTTACAGCTATGTGGCCAGTACAATCAACCTACATTGGCTGTCAAGGTGCTGTTTGAGATGAAACAAGCTGGTGTGCAGCCAAATGCCATCACCTATGGTTTTTACAACAAGGTGAGCTTGTTCAGTGGGGAATGTGAGGGAAAGTTTTTTTTTTTATATAAGACAGCTATATGGAAAAACCACTATTTCAAGTTTGCAGTACTTTATGGTTGGAATAACTAAATTGTAGATAGATATATCTTGATTATGTGGTAAACAATTTCTTTTTTTAATTTTAGAGAACCTCTCACATGCACAATATGCACAATGCTGACTCTAAACTTATTTATTTAACCAATGTAGCATATAATAATTGGAGACTGCATCTAAAAGATTATCATCATTGTGGCTGGATTACAAAGATAGCCATAATAATTTCTTAATTATAACATTTCACATCATTGTACATTTAGTACAGTTTAATATTCCACAGCAGTTCATAAATAGCTGTGGTATGTAGAACCACATAGTGTGTTGTAAAATCAAATGCCAGTTTTAACTTATCATTTCATTTAAAAGAAAAGCAACTGTTTTATGTTTTTATTCATTGTCTTTTTATCAGGCTGTTCTGGAAAGTAAGTGGCCATCCGCAACTAGCAGAGGCCTGGTTTTGTGGATCAAATTGAGAAATGTTGTGATGGCAGTGGCGCAAATCCGTCAGAGATCTCGTCGACGAAGGACTTCCTTTTGTTCAAATTCAGAAAGTGACTGCTTAAGCCGGACAAGTATAGACAGCTGTATAACTGATCCTGTACCGGATAATGCTTCATCCACTCCAAAATCTGACTGTGCTCGTGACCTGGTTGATGTTGGTGTTAGCAAGAATGTGAATGAAGAAAGAATGAGTACAGGTATAATTATGTACACAAGTTTTATTGAAATGCATGTGTACTCAGATTTGCATGATGTATCAGATCATTTCTGTTACAAAAAAAAAAATGATTTTATAAATTGAACAAAATTGTTTTGTGTCTAGCTTAACAGTGAATATACAATCTTTACTGACCCTGACCAACCTCATTGATTAAAGTTGCTTCATGTAGTTTATAGTCATTTTTGAAGAGATTTAAATAGAAAAGTATACAAAATCTTTAATTAAGGAAGAAAAGATAAGTCTAGCTCACAACATATTTCAATGAGGGGGAAGATTACAGCCGAAACCTGTTCAAACAACAAAGCCAAGTAGACAATTTGTGTGATTTTCAAACCAATGCAATATGGATTCATGTAATGCTTTCTAAAACAAAATAGTTAAAGCTGGGAATGTGAATAATTTAAAAAAATATAATTATTATGCTTATGTTATAGTTTCTCTGACTTAAACCTTGTAAGCACTATAATTACTAACATCATATTTTATGAAGTTGCTTCTTGTTTCTGAGAGTATGAGTTGTCACTTTTACAGCCAAGGGATTTAATTCAGATCTGGGTGACCAACTGAGTTGATGCTTTTATTACCACTGATATAAATTATGAATTTATCAAATCTTTTAAAATTTATATATATATATATAGGCATGCAGTATATGAAAAATTACACATACCTACATACCTACTAAGAACATTCAAATGAAACCCAGCTGAAACAGCATTACTGTAATGGCATCTGGCTGAGTTTTATTTGAACATTCCTATATATGCTAATTGCTTGGCAGTCATCTGAAACTACTGGTTTATTTTATAATTAGGTGGTGCTTCAGATAAGGGGTACAGCTCCATGACACTGGAAGATGCTAGAACTCTCTCTGGTGCACTAGTTTCTTCTGAATCACAGGAACAGGAAAGTAATATTAGTGGCAAAACCAAGAAAGAATCAAGAAATCCACTTCGTCTTAGTGTTCGTTGGAAGACCAGGAACAAAGGCTCAGGAGACACATCAGGTAAGCTGAATTAGCTAGCATGGTTTAAGAATACTTTTAGTTATCGTAATGCTTGATAAATTAAGTACTACTATACAAATGTTGGTACTATGCATCACTTTTTTGTTTTGAAAGTGCAAGCTTGAAATCTGTAGTTTCTTATAAAGTTAATATTTTGCATACACTTCAAAATATTGTTTGTTTGTTAATTAATTTTATTTTGTATAAACATAGTTATCAAGGGGGGTTTCTTGATGAAATACAGAAAACTCCCTTTTGTTTGACTTGGATTTAGACAGATAATTCAGTTTATTGCATACCATAAAATGTAGGCTATCCAATTTTTATTAACCAGGTTACCATGGAAATGGCAATGTGTAGCAAAATAGTGCAAACTCCTTAACTGTTAATCCATTTTAGATAGATTTTTTTTAAAAAATATTTTGATTGTATTTTTGGGTAAACCTGTTACTTTTTTAACAGTAGCTAAGACAAAATTTTGGGAAATTTTTAGAAATTTGATATTTTTTACTCCAAAATACTTTAATCAAAAAATTCTGAATTTTTATTGAAATAAGGAAAGCAATTGTCAAGTTTGAAGTCTTTTTGGATGAAAAATAAATATGCTAGGGCTGCCACAACATTGAAAAAAGGTTGAAGTTACCTTTCTAATAAATTGCCATTGAAGTTTCAAGTAATAATACACCCAGTCAGTCTTAAAATGATGGTGTAGAAGTGAGATATCAGTGTTTGTCAAACACTAATAAAAGATTTATAAAATGACATAAATTCCAATTTTGACCCAGAAGATTATTTAAGAATGTAGTTAGGATATTGTTTTTAAATTTTATATATGACTAAATAAAGATATACAAATTTATTAGTTTTATTTAACATTCAATGCTTTTTTTTTTTTGTTTTGTTTTTTATGGTTGGTTAAATTACAGAGAAAAAAAAAAAACATTTAACTGTTTTAATTTTGTAACCTTCGCCAAATTGGTTTCTTCAGATCTTTTCATCTTTGGTTGTTTGAAACAATTATAGCCAAAATCTTCTATTTGTTGCAGGTGCAAGTGAGTTGAGGTCACCTCATTCCAGTGATAATAATGCACCACAAATTCGAAATCGTTTGGGTAGCATAGTCCGGAGATCAGCCAGCAATCTGACCAGTATCTCCAGCTTTGAGACATTAAAAGGAAGCTTAGGTAATATGTGTGCCTTTATTTGTGGGACTAAGCACCATTGGAACTGACTTGCTTAGTGTTATAAAAAGTTTTAAAGACATTTTGATCAGTTTTGAGATTTTTTCAGAATATGCTTAGTGCTAGGCAGCATCTATTGTTGTATACTTATTGTAACGTTTTCAAAAAATAAGTCTCTAGTTATTTAACTTATGTTTATTTGCTTAGGACAAAACTTGGCATCTCTAACTTGCAGGTATGAAATTTAATAACATGGGTCATCCATTCTTGATACAGTGATAAATCACTTGGGCAGCATTATTTTATGAATGTTAGGATGATTGACAATTAAGGAGACAAATAAAGTTGACATGTTGAGGATCACTGGAATTCTGCCACTTTTGTTAAATGTGTAGAATCATCTCCATAAATTAATATAACAACTGAACAGTCATGTAAATTTTAGATTAATACATTGCAGACAATGAAATATGAATGTGTTGGAAGGACATTACTGGCATTGAAGTTGTATACACGATGAACTACTTGTAGAGCAAATAGAAAATATTCAAATTTTATTCCAAGATAATTATTTCAGCTGAAGATCAGTGTGTTTTGTCTGACAGTGATTAGTAAGGTTTTAAGATGTTGTCCTGTTGTGTTCTATTAGTTTCTTGCCACTAAAAAATTTGGAAACACCAACTGATTTATAAGTGCAATTAAATTTATTAATAATAGTTATTTTCCATAGCTCCACTAAGACAGAGCCATAACAATTGTAAGATCATGCTAAACTACTTCCATCAGATCATGCATAGTAGTCTTTGGCTTTAATGATGAGTGTATGAATCAGTAGCATCAATAGTTTGGCTTCTCTTTAGAAGTTATATTTGTGATTCTAATTCATACAGCTTTGATGATGATTGCCACAGTAACTAATAATCAGCAACATGTTTATTGCACTTTTAGTTATTTGTTGCATATAAATTTTTTGTAAGACCATACACAGAAAGTATTAATGTAAATTCCAGAAACCTTTTTTGTTTTTGTTTTAAACTTTGCTGTATAGCAATTGTCTGGTGATTTATATTTGCCTGCATGAATCTCTATATTTAACTCTTGGAATGTTTTGTTTTAGAAACTTTGGTTTGTCTGCTTCATCTGACAAGTAACTTAAAGATCAGAGTAAAGAAACACACACACACACACACACACACACACACAGAAGGTGACCATAAAATCATTTTCTGCAATCAGTTGCTTGTAACTTTGTAACTTCCAAGCTGTAACACATTAATGGCAGTATGTGTGCATGAATGCATTCCCAGTTTTTACAAATTTTTGCACTGGTAAGGGTGTCACTTGTACTGTGTGACATCACCTCTGACATTTTTTATCTTTTGTATATAAGCTTACAAAGCTGTCAGATGTGTCATTTTACCAGCAAACAGAGTTTCTTCATGATTGCATGACACCTGTGAAGATTTTTCTGTAGTAGTTAATGCAATACCTCAGTTTTCTGATTATGGGCTATTTGAAAAAATTGGTGTGAATGACTGACCATAGAAAGCTGCAAATCTTAAGAGCAGCATTCAGCAACACATTCTTGCCATTAGTCAGTTGCAGGAAGCTGTGTACTGTGTGTAACATTGTGTGGAAGCCATTATTGAGAATGGTTGCAGACATTGTAAATGCTTACTATAATGAATTGTTGTTGTTTACTAGTCAGGCTATATATCTGTTGGTCCTAATGTTTGTTTTCATGAGATACTCTTTCCAAACAGCATTCACCACAGGCTACATTTCTTAAGCTTGTATAAAATGTTGAATTATTGTGAGGTTTAATCTCAAGTCTAGATGCAATATGGTGAATGCTGAGACTTTTCTGGTAATAATCAGTTTTTAATCTGACAGTGGACAACCCTTCATTGTTATAACTGAAACAAAAACAGATCTTTCAGATTATATAACTATCAGTTTGTTACAAAAGTTTTGTCAGGTTTTTTTACTGCAATAATGAGACTTCATATTGTTGCTGAACATGAAGTTTATTAATCAAAGTGAGTTCCATTACAACCAATACACTTCTGCCATTGAGTTACAAGCGCATTTATACCATTTGAAAAAGATCTTGATTTCTGGAGTTGATAAACTGTTGGAAGGCAATTTCAATTCCTGCTTGGTTGGAGAAGGATTTCATATGGAGGAAGCTGTCAAGGTGAAAAGGTGGTAGTCTGTGGAAGACAGGGCCGTTGAATAGGCTGGGTGAGGGAGAACTTCATACCCCAATGTGTTCAGTTTCTGAAGAGTCACTTTTGCAACATGATGACGAGCATTGTTGTGGAGCAGGATTGGGCCTCTACTATTCACCAATGCTGGCTGTCGTTGGGAGAGTTTCTGGTGAACACCGTTTAATCACAACGGTACCTTTCAGCTGTGATGGTTTTCCAGGTTGCAAGAAGTTATAGTGGATGAACCAGTTGCAGTCCACCAAACAATGACCAGGACCTTCTTTGGGTGGAGGCTGGGTTTTGGAATGTGTTTAGGCACCTTGTCTCTGTGAAGCCACTGTGCTGATGTTTGCGATTGTTGTAAAGGATCAATTTTTCATCACACGTAATGATTCAGTCAAGAAATGGATCGTTTTTGTTTCTTATGACAAGCGAAGAGCAGGTCTCCAATCAAGGATTTTGTTGTTCATTCAACTTGTGAGGCAAGCACGCACATCAAGCTTTTTCACCTTTCCGATTGCATCAAGATGCTGGGAAACAGTTGCAGTGCTTACGTCAAGCTTTCCGGCAATTTCTTGGGCTTTCAGATTGTCGTCATCACAGCTGGAAGGACATCTGCTACATTCCTTATCTTCAAGGCTCATATCTCCTGATCAAAATTTGCAAACCATTGTTGTACTGTGCGCTCATTTGCTGTGTCCTCACCCCATTCTGGCTTAATGTTATAAGTTGCCTCGCTCGCTTTATGCCCTGGTTTGAACTCGTGAAGCAAAATAGCACAAAATACTTTTCTATCCATGCTTCACTCAGAATTCCTGAAACAAATATCCATTTTATGATTTTTAAAAAGGTAGGTTTTGCATAATGTATGCCAAAGTACATGCTACAGAACTATATATAACTTATTTACACACCTTCACAAGCATGCAAAAAATGAACTCCAAATTAACATAATATAAAATACAACAAAACTTTTGTAATGACCTAATAGTATCTGGTCTGCTGATTGATCACAGCATCATTATTATGCAAATGAAAGCAATGGCCATTTATCACCTGATTTGTGTGTAAATTTTTGTGTACAAATGCATCTTGGAGATAACAATAATTTACATTTACATTTCATTTGTGAAAAAATATTTGAGTAAAATTTTATTTAAAATTTCAAATTGATTTAATTTGTTAACTTTGTCTTAGTTGGTGTAAAATGTAGTAATGTTATACAATCAACTACTTGTTTCATTTCATTTTGTTCATTTTTTTCTAAAAAATATTTATGAATTAGATGTTTACTTTTTTGGAAATTAAATTCAAACACCAGTGTGTATGTAATTTTGTTTCATCATTTATGGATACTGTAATGCATCATGAAAAAAAAACTTATTTGGAACGAGTTCAATAAACTATACAAAAATGAAATGATTTGTAGAAGAAATTTTCAGTAAAACAAAATGTTGCTGCTATTAACAATTGTTAACCAAGGTTTTGTTTGTTTATCTGTCTGTTTTAGATGTTCAAGATTGCAGACTCTGTGCTGATGAGGCATAGAAAGCTGATGCATGTTTACTTATTTATTTGTTGTTTATAAAGTTAGTAGAGAGTTTTATTTAGTTTGGAGTTAAAAATGTTGTCACTGAGACAATGTAAATAATAATTAATAGCTTGGTCTTTTAGAATAATGTATATTACCTGTATAAGTGTCAGTGAACTGTACGCTGTTCTATACCTTTTACTTTGCTGCTGCTTGTGAGTTGCATGCTTTTTTTCAAACTGTCAACTGCATGTTCTATTGTTTTTCTTAGAAAATGATGCATGTTGTGCATTGAGTTTGGAATCAACAGCAGTGACAGGTGTAGGTGTTTGATTAACAGCTGTAATTAAATAATATGAGGGAGTTTAGGAGAATAAAGGCAACATTTACATCAGTACTTTCAACAAACAACAAAATGGTAAATGCCTTGCCACTAAGCAACATTGATGTATGAGTACTTGAGTTTGTTTCATTTCCACATTGTGCACTTGTGGCGCTAGTGAGCAAGTAAACAACATATGCTCCAGAGGAAACAATAGTCTCTAATTTGTTTTCTGTGGATCAAAGGTGTTCTGCCATTTGAAATCCACTGGAGAACGGTGGCTTAATATGGAGAAAACTATATGGTACAAAGAAAAGTGTCTGAATGGGTGGACAGGTTTTCAAATGACTAAACACCAGTAGTGGATGAATATCAATCAGGACGCCCCAGCAGTGCCACCATTGATGAAATTTTGGTAAGATTGATGTAGCTCTGCATGATAACAGACAAGTTATCATTGCTTAACTTGTTACTGCATTTGGCATAATTGCAGACAGTATCCATGCCATTATCCATGAACACCTGAAATTTCAGAAAGTATATGCTTGTAGAGTCCCAATGCAATTGACAGACATCCATAAACAATATTGTGTGGACATGTGTGCCCGCTTTTTCAACATTACCAGGATGAAGGTGATGAGCTTTATATATTATCTTGATCTGGAATGCAAAGGACAACATGCAGTAGAAACATCCAGCATCACCAGTATTCAAAAAAATTTAAAAGACAACTATAATCTAGTAAGGTAATGTTGCTCTTGTTTTGGGACTTTCAGAGACAAATCATTGCCCATTGCAAGAGCATGGAGCTACAGTTACCAATACAACACGCTTACAACATGCTAGAGAACCACCTGAAGCCAGCTATTTGGACAAAATGGCATGGTAGACTGACACAATGTGTGTTCTATTGTGGCATAATGCAATGGATACCCAAGCACTGTGTGGTCTCAACACTTTGAATAGGTTACACTTTGAACCTCTACCAATTCCTCATAGTTCAGATCTTTCCCTATCAAATTTTAACCTCTTTGAAACCCCTTAAAGATGCTCTTTGAGGTCAAAGATTTCCCAGCGATTATGGGGTCCAACAGGTGAAGCTTCTACCAGGATGGTATCAAGAAACTTGTGAATCATTGGACATTGCATTGCAAAACAGGGAGACTGTGTGAAGAATTTGTAGTCCAGTAAATGATACCTGGTTACTTGTTTTATCTATGAATTGCCTTTACTTTTTGAAACACTCCCTTATTTCCAATTTTAAGATAAACTTTTTCTTTTTTTTTACAATTTCTACTGTTTATTTAATTTGTAGAATGTAACTTTTTATTATATCTTTTTACAGTGATTTAAAAAGAGTTTTAACTGTAAAATCTACTTATTTTTGAAAAGTAAAGAACTTTATCTAGCAAATTGGAATATGGGAAGAAATTATTGTACCTAAGATGTGGAAACTAAACAAAAGCAGTCCCAAGATGGAATAATATTAATTATAATTTGGTTAAAATAAATTAGAATACCTCATTTTTTTTTTCAGTTGAATTTGTTAGATAAATTTTAAATTTCTAGGTAGATTTTATGTGAACAGAAATGCTATTCAGTATGACTCAATTGGCTAATTTTCATTGTTTGTCATCTAGTTGATAGCAGGTAAAGTCTACATTGGACAGTAGGTTGCCATGGAAAGTAATCATTGTTTAACTGAAAAGTCAATAAAACTTAGACTAATGGGGTCAGTTGTGTTTTTTAAAGTTAAGTGAATCCTGCTAAGTGTATGTGCAGTTATATTGAATGTGTATTGTTTGTGTAGTCTGGGGTCACTACCTTTGTTTTCTATTTTTAGTTGGTAATTCTGCTGGTTTACTGATGCTCAGCCAGTCTGCCCTGGACCATCATTTTGCTCAACAGCCAGATTTGCAAAGCATGCGGAAACGACACAAAAGTGCTGGTGACAACCACTTAAAAGCACGATCCAACAGCCTGTTTTCTAGTTGGAAACCTCGTGTTATCAGCATGGAAAACACACTGTCCGTCAGGTACTCTGATTTAGTGAAGAAAGAATTCACAGATGATGTGAACAACATTGATGCTGATGTAGATGTAAAACAGGAGAAGAGTGAGTTAGCAGTTAGTGGGACAGATATCAAAGATAGCGGACTTAGTCTTGATGAGAATGGCATCTCAACAAGCACTTTTGAAAGCCCTGGTAACAAGGATAGAGTTACATCATCTCCTGCCAAAGCACTTCCACGCAAAGGGACACCTGTCACAGAAAATGATCCACTTGGTTTCTTCAGTACTGATCCAGTATTGAAGTCAAGCATTGTATCTAAAAATTTATCATCAAATAAGTTTTCCTGCTATTCACATTCCCCAGCATCTCCTTATAACATGCCAGTTGTATCTGAAGTTAAGGATGAAAAGACACAGGAACAATTCTATGAAGAAATTTCCACTGATGCTATGTGCAATACTAGCTTAAACAGAACTCCAGATACTCATACTTCATTATTGCATGAGTCTGGGAGTCGTAAATTAGGTGAGTTAGGTAGAACTAGCAGTTCACCAGACTGCCTTGCTGATTCAAACAAATCAAAAGATGATCATTTGACTTCACAGAAGACCACGTTATCATCTACACTGTCCCTTGATGAGTCTGGTAAACCAGACAAGATACCAGAAATGAAACTGAGGCGGGCACATAGTTTGAGACGTCGAAATGAAATGCTAAGTGGGGTCTTGAAATCTGCAGCTAGCATGTTTGCAAACAAGATAAGTGAACTCAAGCAATCTATTTCAATTCCAAGTAAAAGTGGCTCTAGCTCTTCATTAACACGATCTGATGATCGAGATAGTGGAACTGGGGATGAGGAAAATCTAGAGCCATTGAAAACAATAAAAAAGAAATTTTCTGGCAGTTTAGATCTTGTCAATAAAAATGATTCTGATGAGCATTCAGTTGATGGTGCTAATGATTTGTCTTATGGTAAGTTTTGTGACAGTGTTTTGATACAAATTTAAAGAATTTGGAAAATCTCTTTAATAAAAATTAATTACTATTTGTTTTGCTTTCAAAATTCTTTTATTTTCTATAATTATTTTCATATTTAAAAGCATATTTTTAGCAAAAATAAAATTCGAGACTTTGGTGTATGGATATCAAATTTTGGTCTCATTTTTTAAAAGAAGCATTCTCTCCCCCTCCTTTATTAATTGCTGTTTGAATGCCTAAACATGATCACTTAAATTCCTCAAATTAGCAGCTAACTTTCTTGACTTTGCCTATTTACCTTGCTGAAACTGATAGTGCGCTGGTTAACTAACACAAGGTAGCTCCTACTTCAATGAATGAACTCATTGGCTGTTGCATGTTGCTCAAATTTTACCATGGATATGTAAAACTGCTTGCACATAGCTGTTTTTCTGTCTAACCCTACATTTTTTTTTCCTTTCTCCCCATCTTATTTGGTTATTTTTAACCTATACCTTGTGAAACAACCTAAGATAACTTGTATTACTTAGCTTGTTTGAAATTTTGAAACATTACTTCTCAGAAAATTATGTTGCTGTGGTTTTCTTTAAATATCTGTTGTAATTTCATAAATAGTCTCCACATTTCATAGATAAAAGACAAAACAAACAATAGATTATTATTATTATTAATATTATAATCATCATCATCTAAGGAAATAAATAAAAAGAACTTCCCATTCCTGAAGCATAATAGATTTTTTTTTTTCAGATTCCCTAGTTTTGTTCTTTGTTTTTGCTTTTTTGTATGCTAGGTTCACATGGATAAAAGGTCTGCCAGATGTGTCTCTCTATTTACACACCTAAATCTTAAATCAGATCTAATATCTTTTTATATATTGGCTATCAACCCATTTTCGTGGTACTTGTTGCTTGTGTAAATCAGATGTATATTACATCTCAAAACATAAGATTGTTGTAAGAATAACCTGGCCCTTTTAAATTGTGTAGTGAGCAAGCACTCACACTAGTAAACCAAAATTGATAGATTTATCCCAGCTGTGCTACTGGAGTAAACTGTAAACATTTTGAATGTTGCACACACTATTATTTATGAACCATTATTGTCCATTTTTAAGTATGATTTTTACCAATTGGTATATTTATAATTACAAAAAGATGACAAATAGTTAATCTGTCTTGATGTATGTGTGTTGGGGGAGAGATTAAAAAGAGCACATTTTAACAGAAAAAAATATATAAATGAACTAAAAACCAAGGAGGAAGATAATTATAACCTAAACCCTTTTTGTGCATTCTTATTCTTGGAAATACTAGGATGTTCAAATGAAACTTTATTGAAAATAGAGAGAATTGCTTTAGTCACATCTGATCTGGTTTTAGTTGAATGTCCCTAGTATGTTTACAATGTAAAAGAAAAAATGTGAATTCTCTTCAAAAATACAACGGAGAAAGCTTTGATTGATTGATTGATTTGAAAAAGGCATGAATTATTTTGATAAAGGGAATCAAGTTGGTTATTAAGTTTGAATTATGTAGTCAATGAGTTTATATATGGCTGTTAGAAGTTACTTGAGCCAGAATCTTAGTGTTGGATATTTTGGATTGATGGCTATGTAATTATTATTATTAGTGTATTTATTAATATTTTTACCATTCAGAAATAAATTTTGTTGATATAGTTGAAATACTGTTAGTGACAATCTTCATTTAGTTTTACATGTTGAAATATTTTGAAATAAAACTATTTGAAAGTTTCTTAAAAGATGTTCCCAATTTGTTTGTTTCTGCACAAGATTTGGATAAGTAAGTTAACATTTTAAACATTTAGAAAAAGAAATTTACATTTTAATAATGATATTAATGGTAATTTTAAAAAACTTGTTCAAAGGATAGCATTATACTGGGAGAATATTATCTAGACATGGAAGAAAAGCAATGCAATGAAATGTTTTAAAATAAAGCAAATGGTTGGTCTTGTTGATAATGTGTAGTTTTTCCATCTTACACAATTTGGCAAATTTTAATTAAACACCAATGTTATCGTTGTTGAAAAGAAGAAATGGGCGTTTGCAGAAATTTGACTTTGAAGTCATATCAGAAAATATTTATTAACTTAAAATTTTAGGAAAAACAAAAAGAAACTAGCATTTGCCAAGCTACTTTTTTTGTGTGTTTTATGTGACAGGTATGACATTGACTGGGATAAGAAATTAGTGAAAGGCAAAAACAAATTGCAGTATCTATTTTATTGCAGATTTGTTCTTTAGTCTTTTTTCTCAAGTAAATACGTCAGTTTTTTGTTAGCAGAACCTTTTCTTTGTACACATGTTAATTTTACTATTTTCAGAGGGAGTGTCTGTTTCACCAGTACCTAATCAGTACTCCATGATGGAGTTTGGAGACAACTCTATCGAACAGGAAAAGTTGGAAAACATTGCCATAGAGGTAGAGATGAGCAGTTGTTGTCGTTGTGGCCATTGTCACTGTCTACTCTTTGATGAAGAGATCATGGCTGGGTGGACTGCTTATGATTCAAACCTGAATACCAGGTGATTACAATGTTTTATAGGTGGCTGGAAAAGAATGCCTTATAACAACAATTAATCTGTTATGTACAATTTTTAAGAAAATATTTTTATTTTAGTTCTTGAAATATAATTAAATAAAACTTCAATATTTAAAAAAGATGTACATATTTTAAGTGAGAGCTACTTTGTAAACTTAAATATCTGTCTATTTGGATGTGGTTTATATATTCATGATGGATTAATGTAATACAAGCTATCTATTAATACGTTTAATATACTGATCAAATGACTTTTTAAACATTTCAGTTGTTGCTTTTGTGCAAAGACCATTGTACCCCACCTTCAGATTTATGTGAAGGTAAGACATGTTTCTTTCATGTTGGTAGTAGTTTATTGTTTTTCTTAATTTATATCAGCATTTTTTTATGATTTACTGAGACAGAACGAGTTCCTTTTATAGGCACAAAAAAATATTTATTTAACAAGACTGACTATAGATCCACAAAGATTTCTAGAAAGTATATCACCAAACTTTGCCAGAATGATTTTTTGCTCATTCTTTCTTCAAGATCTTTTAATTATAATAAAATAAAGATTGCAAATTCTGTGGAAAATTTAAAGAAAAAAAATGTTTAAGAACTTTTTTTTACAGATTCATTAATCTATCTTTTTCATCTTAGCATTTTAAGTATATTTTACTGTTCTATTAAGAAAAGGATACTTAAGCTAATCATTTCTCTGTACTAGGTACATTTACATGATTATTAAATTAGTAGGTGTTTTTGATTATTTTTTAAACCAGTTATCTTGTTACCTTAATATGTCCATTCATTTTTTAGACAGTGAGGCTATACTTAGTGTGCAAAATTTTTGGAGTGTTTTCTTTTGTTTTTATTTCAGGATTGGAGAGAGAAGCTGAAAAACGCCATGCCATGCAACACTGCACAGGTTGGAAGTCATTTGAATGATGGGTCAGAAAAAAATTGCCCAGATTCGTCTGTATTCTCTGTAAAAGAACAAACCGATGGCAACTCAGGATCAGCTGCCAGCCATTGTACCCTGAAAAACTTTGATTCTGCAGTTGCATTGGCAAGAGGAGATGTACTAGTGAGTGCCTTACAACTGCAACTGATTGTATAGAGTCTTCTGTAGACTCAATAGATGGATGTAATCTGCTTCCACGGTCACCACTTAACCTGTCCATTGAGGAAGAACCTGAACTACCAACTGAACCATCATCAGTGCCAGAGATGAAAAAAGATTTTATGTCAAGGTAAAATTTGGATTTAATCTTGTCACTTTTCAGTTCACAGTCACTGATTGCAGCAGTAGTAACTGTTTTCAAGAATGTCTACTAGTTTACTATTTTAGAGTTTTGGAAGCTTGTCTACTTGCCACATTGTTCTCATATTTGCTACACTTTAGAAAACTAATTATTCATCTAATATTGTATTGCTACACAAGTTTATGGTAATCTTTTCAGAAAGTCTTCTCATCTAGAGCCTATTACTGTACCCTATCTGAGCCCCCTCGTATTAAGGAAAGAGCTAGAGAATGTGATTGAAAATGAAGGAGATCTTTGCATGGCACTGGCCACATTTGTTGATGAACATCCAATTTTATTCTGGAATCTGGTGAGTAGAATGCCTTAATGAAAACATTTTGATCTTCTGTGCTTGAGTAGGTTTTTGTTTAGAAGATTTTAGAAGAAAACTATTTTGTTAGCAAATCAATAAAATAGTAAAAATATTTTATTTTTCATTGTAGATGTTAAGATAAATTGACTTTTTAAAATTTAAATATTACATTACTTTGAGTAAATGAAAGCATTGACTAGTTTCAGGAACATATGCCACTTTTCTTCCAGGCTGTAGGTTGTAAGAGAGGTAGACATGTTGAACAAAATATTAATGGATCAATTTTGATAAAAATCTACATTGATATTCTCATTCATTATTTCAATACTGAAATTGGAGTGTTGTAAAATTTAGGCTCAAATTAATATCATCTTCTATTTTTTCATTTCTTTTCTAGACATCTTCCTTGAAGAAAAAAAAGGCTTTCCTAGTATTTTCTTTTTTTAAGATTATAACTATCACTGATTTCTACTTAAGATTTTATTTATCTACCCGTTTTCATACTTTTAAAACTCGTTATGATGATGATTTTTATTTGTTAGCCAGTTAATTAGTTTATTTTGTATTAATTTATTTAGTGTTTTTTTTTTAGATACAGACAATAGTAGTTTAAGGAGTTTAATTAAAAAGTCAAGGCATTTCTTTTCCTTACCACAGGTATGGTACTTCAAACGAATTAGACTTCCCAGTCATTTACCTGGATTTCTTCTTACAGCAGAAACCATTAACATATCTGTTCTGGTGAGTTGCCTACAGATTACTGCATGGAGGCTATAATTTTGAATACTTAGATTTCTGTCATTTCAATGCAGTAACATTTTTATATTTGTTTGTTTAGTGTGGGCTTCACATCTTTGTATGGCCTGTCGCCTTTTTAGTATTATGTTAATCATTTTTTGTTCATTGTGCCAAATGATGCAAATTTTTTTAAGTTTGTGTACAAACATAATGCTAATTGTTTGTTTTTATTAAATGAACATGAATGAACATAATCACTTAACCATTTCAAATGTCATTAACAACACATTTTTTTCAACATTGTTTTGAAATATTTTTAAAAAACACTTAAAAAAAAACTCAAGACAGAAATTTGCAAGTCACCTGGTAGCTGTAGTTGCACTGCCTGGTAACAATTTTATGATGTGATTAAAAAATTCCTTTTTAAAGTTAGAGATATGCTAACTACCAATTAATTGGTTGATTAGAAAAATTCATAACAGATTTTTTTGCCTGCTCATGGAAATTTTGAAATTTTTTCTGTATACAGAGTATTATCACAGACAGGAAAATAAATAAGTCTAAAGGTCTTTCCCCTTTTCATTGGGACAGATATGTACAGTTGCCCAAATCTTAATGAAAATTAGAGCAAAAACACCATGAATACTTGCTTAGCTCACATAAACTTTGAGAACTTATGATATATTGCAACTTCCTGCCAATATTTTTTTTTTGAAGAAAAAAAAAGATACATAATTAAAAATATTTAAAAGATGTTTGAAATCAGTGATAATCATTGCACAGAGTTGTCTTTATTAAAATATTCTCTTGCAGTATGTGATGTTATATATGTCAGCAATTTATTTTACAAAACTAGTTATCATGGACTATGTATAAATGTATAAGTTTTGCTTATTCTAATGCGTGCAATCAACATAACATAGTCTGATTTTCATGATACAGAAAACTTTCTCCATTTTTTCCTAATTATTCTTAGTAATGTTATGTGTTGACTGATAAGGAATTGATAATTCAAGTAATTTATGCAAACCTATATATTCAATAAATAGTGAACAGGTTTTTTTTAAGCACCAGTGGACATGTATATATTAGCCAATAGAATCTGCCTCAGTCCAGAAAGGGGTAAAAAGTTGAGTTCCTGCATTATAGTTTGAGTGACCTTTTGACTTTAAATACTATTTTATACTTTTGACAGACTTTCATAATCTTTCACATAATATGTATTAATCTGCAATCGGAAATGGCTAAGCTGATTAGTTATTTGTGGGAAATTTTCATGATAATTTTGAAAACCTTTAGAAGTTTGTATTGAATTTTGAATCTGTTTGTAGAACACTATTACTTTAATATTTTGGCTTTTAAATCTGTCTAGTTATGTATTAAATGAAATTTAAATATATTGATTAGGCAACATTAAAGTGATTTAACAAACAGTTACTTTTGTATATCCCCCCCTTGTATTTCTGTGATGAGCTAATAAATGAAGAAATTAAGCGTGACTTTTAAAACTTAAAGAAAACAAAACAAAAAAATAATTTTGGTTCGCAGTTAATACTCTGTGCTGCCGCTGATTGCAATAATGTCAGTTTTAACACTTAAGCTGCAGTAATCATAATCCTCAACACCCACCATATGCACAAAAAAAACAAAATTTTTTTAAATGGGTGGACACATGCTTTCTCAGTCATTTGACTTACCCTATTGACACTTCCTTTGTGGGAAACTCAAATAATGGCAGGAAAAATATTGCTTATATTTAGTTGCACCACAATGCCCTGTGTTTGTGTATATTTACATGCAATACATATTAAGGTTAAAAACAGTCAGCAACTCAAAAAGTCAATAGATTTATTTTTTTTGAAGTTGCTGCTATAGATTCTACTAAGAATAAAATACAATAAAATGAATAAATGAATAATTTCAAAATGTCTTAAAAGTAATTGATTAGCTTATCAGATTTTAACTGAAATATAAAGAAAAGAAAAATGCCTTGTTAAGCTTCTGGGCATATTGTGGTTTGTTTTCTTTAGCAGAAAATGATGTTGCTGCATTGAAAAAAATTGCATATTATGGAATCCATGTGATGATCAGATTCATTGTCTTGTAGACAATTAATGAGAGTAAATTTTCTTTTTCATCACTTCTGACCACATGGCAAGATGTGGTGTTTATTGATTTGACAAAAATGTGGAGCAGCAATAGGAGATTAACACATTTCTTCAAATATATATTTACCAGCTACTAAAATAATTGTGCAGAGGGGAAAAAAAGAAGAAAACTAATATTTTTTTTAGATAGCATTTCAATATGCATGGTAGAAATGGACATATGATAAAATGGATACCAGCTGTGTTACCAGTTGAAACCGTGAAAGAATAGCAAAATGTAGCTCTCTGATTTCTGCCAAAAAATTTAACAGTATGTGTGACAATCCAGCAAGGATGTCAGATGGTGTTTACAGTCAGCAGACTATATATCGTGTTTTCTCAATTAGAAGGAAAGTGTGCTGATTCCAAGCATTTTGAACTCTACAAAGAGACTCTGAAATTGTGATTTCTTGCTTTATGAAAACTTCCGTCAGATAGCAAGTTGATAGATTTATTTTGAAGTCTTTGATTGTCAGTGCCAAACAGAAACCTTGATTGTGTCTATGTTTGTTTGTTTTCTTTTCTTTTGGGGATGTGGGTTCAGTTTTTATGGCATTGCATTGTGGGAACATTTCCTTAATTATTGGCAGAAAGAAATTTGTTTCAGATCTCAGAGACAATTTTAACTTAACTAAATATAAATATCCATTCGTTACAAATACTAGCATTTAGTGAGAAATATTTATAAAACAACTAACTATTTTACTGAAATCCTAAACACATCCCAAAGGAGAAATCCCTGAAATTTCTCTAAACTGTCTATACATATAAACAGAATTTGTTGAATTTTGCTTTGCTTGCTTGTTCTGTAATGATCATACCAACTGACAAGACAGTTGTTTAGGCAGAACTATACATTGAAAGATTCTGCTGGATAAAGTGTAACCAAGCACTTTAACTCTATGAATATGGCAAACATTTGTGTGAAAGAAAATATATCTTACCTAGTTGACTGGTGATGAGAGAACTTTTATTTGAGGGATGTGGTGTAAGTGGGCATGAAGAAATCCATGTTGTCCAATTATGTGTTCAACAACAGCAGACTATTTTCTAAGGAAGAAACCAGGCTGGCTTTGAATCCACTTTCCTTTATGGCTTCATTTCAGGACCCCACTCATACTGAAAAACACAGTAGCAGAAATGTTCTCATCAGACCATTGTGGGATAACATTCGGATTCATGAAGAAATAGGCTTGCCAATGTACATGACTTGGAATGTTGGTAGGTGCAACATTCTACTAATGTAACGTATAAATTAATGCTTTTAGTTTAGGTAAGCTACTAATAAAGAAGCAACAGGAAAGAAAAATAGTTGTAAATGTGATTTTTAATCATTTACACTATCACCATAAGGCACTGTTGCTGATACTTTGCTCCATTCATTTACAATTTTATTACTAAACAAATTGCTTGAATAGTAAGTTTTAGCCAAATAACTTATTGTAATTGTGGATATTTTAAAGAATATATTACTGGTCAAACATTCATAGCCCTTAATTATTTTGAAAATTTTGTTCAGATTTCCAGTCATTTAAACTTACATGAGGTAATTCTAATTTTCATGCATGCTTGAAATCTGCAAAATGCTATGGTTAATTATTTTTTTTTTAATGGATTCTATGTGCAGGTATATTCATGGTAACTTATGTTGGCTATTTACTTCTCTGGCTCAGACAAACCCCTTTTCATGGTAACCATGCCCTTCTGTTAATAGTTGCTCATACAATGAAAAATGGCATCATTTGAAACTAACTGTTCAGCCATCATAAAAGAAGAGAAATGTTCATAATGCTTTGTAACTATGAAGTTTTCCAAATGGTGTTGCTTTAGCATGTGTTAAATATTATCTTTGATTTATACAACAACTTCCATAGTTTAATGTTTATAGAATATAATTAATTATGCAATGTAAAGTATTAACTTTATGAATAAAAAAAACAGTACAATTTTATTCACTATATAATTATGAATGCAGGCAGCTATATACACATGCACAAACTTGCTTGCTTTGCATATCCCTGTTCTGACCTCAAGGTTGAGGATATCTGATAGAATTGAGCAAGAAGGGGGAAATGGGCAAGATTAGTATTTATCCAGTTTCGTTTGTACAGGTGTATTTGATACTATAGAATATTGAGTAACAGTTTATTTTTCTAATATAAAATTCCATATGTATTGAAGATGACTGAGAAAGTTATCAGCAGTTTTAAAGTAGTATTAGTGCATTTTTATTATGGGTATATTGCATCTAATACTGAGTTCATTCAAATAATACAACTTAATATGTTAAATGCTAAAAACTAGTTTCAAGTGTCTTACAAGATTAGTAACCATAATTGTTTACCTAACCTTTTCTGGACAGGACCTCTGCATGCACACAACTTTTTTCAAATGTAATAATTTTTTCTTCAGTTTAAGGATTTCTATTAGAAATCTGGAAATTGGATCAAGCCTAATTGCTCAAATTTTAATACATTAAATTATGAGATAACTGCACATTACCAGCATCTTGGTACAAACTGGATTAAATACTAAAAAATACGAGGTCTGTCAAAAAAAGTATCCGACTTTATTTTTTTCCCCATTGGAAATAATGATGTTAAGGAGACAAAAGTGTGCATATTTGAGCTGCATGCATGGTTTTTGGCGGGCTTGCTGGATGCGTCAGTCACTGTCAGGCAGCCAGCATGTGAGATGCTGTACTACTTACTCATCGCATTTTCATTTCGCCCATGATGACGGAACGTGTGGAGCAACGATCTTGCATCAAGTTTTGCCAAAAGCTTGGAGATACCCAAGCAGAAACAATTCACAAAATTCAACAGGCTTTTGGTGACAATGCCATAGGTTCAAAGATGGCCACACATTGGGGGAGAGTGACCAGTGTTCTGGGAGGCTGTCAACAAACTGCAATGCAGTTGTTATCGAGAAAGTCCGGACCTTGATAATGGAGGATCGTTGTTTGACAGCGCGGGAAATTGGTGATGAGGTTGGGATCAGTAAAGATTCTGCACATGCAATTTTAAAGGCGGATTTGTGCTTGCGCAGAGTGGCAGCAAAATTTGTGCCCAAGCTGCTTACTCAGAAACAACAACTTCATCTTGAGGTTGCGCAGGACCTGCTGGATACTGTCAACAGGGATCCTGAGATCCAGAATACCGTGATAACTGGAGATGAGATGTGGGTGTATGGGTACGACCCGGAAACCAAAGCTCAGTCATCACAGTGGAAGCAGCCAACGTCGCCAAGGCCCAAAAAAACACATCAGGTCTGGAGCAAAATCAAGGTGATGCTGACTGTTTTCTTCAATTATCGAGGCGTTGTGCATCATGAATATGCACCAGAAGGACAAAGAGTTACAAAGGAGTACTATCAGGAAGTCCTCCGATGTCTTCATGATGCAGTTTGACGCAAGAGACTGGATCTAAGGTCAGATACTTTTTCAACAGACCTCGTATGTATTGCTGTTTTGTGCGTGTGTGCGTGTTCAGAATATTGCTAAACTTCTACCCTCATGTTAGTTTAATTTCTCACATAGTCTTTGCATAGATTGGAGATTTGCTTTTGCTAGCAGAATAGCATTGACTTTTTCCATTTATTTACATTGCTGTAGTGCTTTTTTTTAAAAATGCTGTTGAATCTGTTCTTTACTTGATGTTAATGTTGTGTCTCCCAAGCTTTTCCTGTTATTGCTCTGACAAGCAAACAGTTTATCAAAATGAAGCAGAAATGCTGTCATTTTTATTATTATAAACTGTTTAATTGTATTACAAATGAAATTTTATTTATTTATTTCAGATCCTCAATCTATAACCGTGAATGCTTTAGTGACTGAAATGCATCCATTTTCAAGACCGTAAGTTCAAGTTTTCTCCCACTTTATCACTCACTAGAACCACAGTCAGCATATGCGTCACAGAAGATGAAGTGCAAGTGTTGACAAAAGTTCTTCTGATCTGCATCCTGCCCAATCTAAGCTCTAAATAACATTGACATCAGAGTGTGATTTGATGAAATAAGTAGCCAGATATGTAACAAGTGCACTAAAGTATCATTATTATTTAATGCAACACAAGTAACCACTGATCTGTGGAGAAACCAGCTGAGTTCATGCATCATTCAATGAGACTGGTAATCATATAAAATCAAATGGTCAAAGGGAAAAAGATAAGTTTAAATATCTGGCTGAAAAAAAGAAAAAACTGGTTCCACCTTTTGCTCAAGGGAACTAGACATGTATTAATAAAGACTCAGATTGATTAGTGGTTGGAAGATGAAGTTTGGTTGGAGATATTAATATGAGTATCATTGATGAATGACAAAGGTACCAGTGAGGTTAATCTAATCTTTGGCTGTTACAGTAAATACACTGTATCTCATTCAACATGAAAGAAATTGATGCTAATTCAGAGTATAAGAAGTGGAATAAATACCAAATGTGTGACATCCACTAAATGGGGATTTACAGTAAATTTTAAATTAAGTAGGATTATGTGAAGAAAAAATTTCTGATTAGAGTTTAAAATCAGCTAGACTTCTACAAAAATTAATTAACTTTGTTAGTAAGAATTTGAGTGTACAGTTTTTCTGGAACTAAACAAAGATGTCTTTCTGCTGCTGTTCTTCTGGATTGATGAGGATTAATATTTCTATAATGTCAGCAGAGCTACCAAGGAAAGAAAGGAAAAACTATTTCAATCCCATTTTTTTGCTTAGCCAAGCTTTAATACTGTCTCTACTTTGAAATTCATACTCACTAAGTTCATAATTTAAAAGCCTAATCAGTAATTAATAATGGTTTCAAATACTGTGTAGTAACTTCGCCATCAATACCTGTGTATTTTACATTAATACAAGGTAAGCATTTTGCATTATCAGGTTTGTTTTATTATCTCTCTTTATTAGTATTCTTCATTCTCATAAAATATTCTGGTAATGTTTGAAGTGCACTACCTCTTTTCTTGAAATATTGTTTTTTGTTTCTAGAGCAGTACTATTTTGTTAGCCTCTTGGCTCCAAGTTATTGAAAATATTCAAGTAATCCAAGTACAAAATTTGCTGATCTTTAATGCTATTTAAGGAATTTCTTGTTCTCTATTTTCTGTATATAATTACTTAGCTTTAAAATGTAGAAAAATACCTTGATATTTTATTTTGATCTTACAGGCTGATGCATCAAATTATGTCCAGAATTCAGGTGAATGACATGCTGACCCCTATCAAACAATTAGCCAATGCACGACGTCGGAGAAAGACAAAAAAAAGTCGTTTCCGAAGCATGTACAGAGAAATTTTGTTTTTAACACTGACTGCTTGTGGGAGAGAGAATATTGATCACGGTAAGAAAGATTGTGTTGTTAACAATTAGTGTTTACTTTTTAAAGTATTTTCGATGTATACTAATACACCATTTTTCTTTTTCTTCCTCTCTCAGCTTCACTGAAAAACAAGTTACTAGTGTTTTTTTGTAGTATTAGTGCGTAATTTATCAGAATGGAAGTCTTCTTCTGTCATTAAGCTTGTGTAAGGCACACTGGTTTACAATCAGTTTTGTTCAACCTAATAACTGCAGAATTAAAAATAAAGCCATTGCTGCTTGTTCAATCCCAGGACAGGAAGGTTAAACTGCAAATAAACTTCTACCTGTTTCTTTACACTTGCATAGTTTTAAAAAAACAAGGTTGTATAAATAGTGTTTTACATATAAGGGTGATTTAGTTCTTTCCTTTTTTAAAAATTCGGATCAGATAACTAGGTCATATTGGTTAGTATATTCTCCATTGACACATTCCATTAAAATGGAAAGGCCCAATACCTTTGGTAGGAGTCTGTGGGACATAGGCATGCATGGCCACCTTAGTACTTTCACAGCATAATTACTTACAAATGTTATGCTACCAAAATGATCTTTAAAGAACCAAAAGTAATGGGAGTCACTTGGCCCCATTTCAAGTCTGGAGTATCTATCTCATATGGGGTATTTGACATTGTTTGTGCAGAGTATACAAAGGACCAAACATACAAAAAATAATCCAGCTTTTCTTCTTTTTTTTTCTGTTGTATGCTACATTTTTATTGACAAAGGTTTACTGTAGTACTTTGCATTTAATCTTTGTTCAGGAAACATTTCTGAAAACAGATAATTTAATATTGTCTATGGAAGGCTGCATCTCAAACTTCTGCTTTTATCTTGAATTGGAAAATTTTTATTGACTCTTAGTAGCCCCCCCCCAAACAAATGCTTTTGATTTAAAAACTAAAAAAATAATGCTGAAATGATTATTGAGGTCTGGTTAACACTTCTTGGTTAATTTAACTATCCAAATTTCAGGAGATTATATTGAGTATTGATAGTAAGTAAAACAACCCAGCCATGTTGAGCAAAAATATTTCCTGGTTTTCATCTGAACAAAAATGGCATCTGGCAGATTTACCATCTCATTGAAGTTTCTCACTTAGGAGTCTTATTTGATATATTTAAGTGGCAAAAACAACTGAAAAATACTTTGTTTTGTGTGGTAATTGTTTTGAGATAATGGCTGAAGCTAGGAAATTGCAGAGATCATTATTTTATTTCAGAATTTGTATTAATGGTGAAACCACAAAGAATATATTAATAAATTTTTTTAAAGCCTTATTACTGTCAGCATTAATGTAAACCATAAATTAAAACAACGTCCTAAAGTGGTGCTTTTGGTAGAGCAAACTAAATCTGTTGATGACATTTCTGTAGCTGCTGATGGTAGTTTTATTTTAAATTTGTTATTACTTATAACATTTTATTTCATGATTAAAATTTTTAAAAAAAACTTGCTTTGTAAGAGAATTATATGGAGAAAATTATCAGTGTAAGAAAAGAAGCTATGAAGAAATGCAAATGATTTTTATCAACCATAATTACTTGGCTATAAAGCAAGCACAAAAATTATAGTAAATACTGTTTAAGTACTACTAACAGGAGATATCTAAACTCTTTGTTTTTTTTAATAACATTAGACATAACGAATAGTCAACACATAGCCCAAGATTTTGTATCTTCATGTAAGTAAAGTATTCATATTATCACAGTATTTTAATAGCACATGCATATATTTTGCACACACAAAAATAAGTGATGAATACATGTATAATCAAATTCTAAAATGTATATTTAGATCTAATTAATAGATGCATGCACAATCTGTATGCACTAGCATTGAATACTGGTTTAAATATTTTGGGTTTTCCCAGTGCTGATTTTGTCTGCCTTCTTCAGGCACTTTTTATATTCCTCGTAATTTTTCTCTATGACTTGGATATACTTCCATAGTGTAAGCCTTGCAGACTTTGTTGGATGTAGGTCCAGTGGTATTGGAATGAACATGAAACTCTTATTGTATCTGGATCACTAGTGTAGTTTTTGAATGTTTATTTAGGGCAGTATGACAGTACTCTGGTAGGCTACTGGACTGCTAAGTTTGAGGCTCGTGTTCAACTCCAGCAAAGGACTGACTTGGGTTAATGTATTTCTCTTCCCTGGGTTTCCTCTCACATCTAAAATAAAAAAGTTCTAGTAAGGATTTTTCTGCTGAAGTTGGAAGTGCTGGGTCCCACATCTCTCAGAATTGGCAATGCATCCTAGCAGACAACTTCAGCACTTTGCTCCTTTATCAGGTTCCCTGCCTTGTAGGCATCAGTGTATGAAGAAAAATGTTTACTCAATGCAGATTGTAGTGAACTTTTTTTGTTGTGAGAGGTTAGTTGGTTGGATAATGTAGGCTAACAAATAAAATCATCTTTTTGTTATATTGATCACCACTGTCTTGTTATATATATTTCAAAATTATATCATTTTTGACTAAGTTTTTTATTTTTCTTTTTAAAAATCTTTCTATAGATGCATTTGATAGAGAATACAAGATAGCCTTCAACAAACTGGTGCCAGCAGAAGCAAAAAGACTACAGATTGACGATAAGCCAAGAATGTCATCAGTCCAGTGGTGTCGTAGAGTTTTTGAGAAATTAGAAGTATAATCACTTCGATATCCCCAGCCAAGCAATGACAACTGTTTTGGATAACAAACACTACAAGATTTCACCATTTTGTCAATATGAACCTTTGCATCCTATTTTGTTGTAGGAATTCATTACAGTGTACAGATACAGTACACTTGCTCAGAATATTCCTTTTGCATAATAATGGGGTTATTACAGAAACGGCTTAGCATAGAACTTTGTACAAACAGTATTGTCACAAGCTTACTTCTATGGGTAGGTTTTTTGTTTTTTTGCGTGTTTAGGGGGGTGGGTTAAATTAGTAATATACTACTAGAGGCAAGAATGTGACAGATCTTTTTGTTGGTTATTTTTCTTCTATCAATGTCAATCTAGTGTTATTTTATTATAGCCTTTCATGGTGACTTGTTGAAGTGATAGAATATCTCATGTCTTCAGATGACTAAGGCGGGGAGGAAGCATAGATGTAGTATTATTATTGTTATCACATTTCACCAGTTATCACAGAAGACAGACAGAAATTACTGGTCCAGACACAAACATGATATTAAAAACTGTGAAATGAGGATTCTCTAGTAATTTATAGCACAGCTGCAGTGCCCCAAGTGGATGTTGGAAATTCTTAAAGCAACAAGTAATTTTAATGATGAAATTAGTCTACATTTTTCATTGTTGTTTGACAATTACTAAGGTTTAAATTGTTAACTATTATCATTCAATAGATATACATTTTTACCAGATGAGCATTTATAAATTTTAAGAAAAAACTGATAGACTGAAATAATACTAAAAACACATGCAGCAATAATTTGAAATGTATATCTCTGTCTGATTATTTATAAAAATCATGAAGAATCCAGTTTTTTTACAGTGATTACATCAAATATAATTTCTTTTTATTTAAGTTTATATATTGGTGCACAGGATTTTATGTTAAACAAAGATTTAATTACTTTTCCAAATATCTTGTACATTGAGTTATGTTCTGCACCTTATTGTTTTAAAAATGTTTTTACATGTGTTCATATCGTAATTGAAATATACTAAACATCTCTAAAAAGATTTTATGTATACTGTACATTTTTATAAGAAATATTGAAAATGACTCAATACAAGTTCTATGAAATGAAATATTGTTAATGTTGCCTAGTCACTTGTTATAAATATTAATAGGAAACTGTCACACCAGTGATCACAGGAAGGTAGTTATCTGTTTATTGTGTGTTAGTAGGATTTGGAGTTGGCAGTTATTTACATTCAGAACAATTTTACAACCTGGTGTTGGATGAGAGTGGTATACAAGGTAGATTTAACAATGATAATTTTAATTTTCATTAGTCTAGAAACATTTCACATACTTGCAAATATATTATAATTGAAGTTTTCCTGATCTCATTTTGTTAATTAACTGGACTAGAATTTCTGTGTGTTTGTTACATCCCATCACATCGTTCTGTGAAGTTGTTTGAAATTGTATAGAATTTTTCAATGCATTTTCATGTTTCAGTTTAATGGCTTTTTTAAAAATGGTACTACTAATATTTTATTTTTCAGTTAATGAAAAAACAATCATACATTATTCACAATACATTGTAGTAAGTTCATTAAAATATTATTATTATTAAGTTTTTAGTCAGCGTTGGCTTATTGCTGTTACTATTTGAAAAAAAAAATATTTGCCAGGTTTAAATAGAAAACCTCTGCTAGGAAGATAAAGCATGTGGCTTACAGTATAGATCACAAAAACACTATTGTGTCCTCGGCAGTGTAAGCTCACCTGCCCCTGCATTTCCAAGCAATTTGAAAATTTATGGTAGTTTTAAAAAATCTGGCCAGAAAACGATATTACAAAATATTACATTTTCAACCAAATAATAAATCCAGATTGAATGCAGTCTTATTTGCTGATTGCATCTTAATCCTTTATAAATTAAAAAAAAATATATGACTGGTGCATAATTATTTCTTTTTATGCACGGTATTTATTGTTGATTATAAAATTAAAGCTATTTGATGTAATTTCTATCCTAAAAAAACCATCTCACCAAACTTTGAAAAAAATGTAAAAGATAACAATGGCAGATTTTCTCTTTCCCCAGAATTCTTTACAAACCATTCCTATATGTATTGTGTATTTTTACTTCATCTATTTTGTTTGCTCAGACTCCAGAATTCAGCACTTGTAATTAATTAAATGATAATTTTGTTTTGCAGATCAAAAATATTTACTTATTTAAAAATAAAGTATTATATTTACTTTTGCCTGCAATAATTTCACAGACCCCTTTTTGTTTTTTCTTCTGTGCAGAATTTAACTATAAGCAGTCCAGTCTCCATTTTTATCCAGATGGAGTTGGCCCATAAGGCCTTCCATTTCTGAAGGTGTGTTAATTAAAGAGGATTTCATTAAATGAAACATTGGAAATAAACCTTTAGTTTGTTATTTAAAAAAATTGTTTTTAAGAAAAGAAAGAAACAAAGATCTGCCAGTCAAAGGATGAAAAGAAACAAATCAACAAGAAGATTGTTGGCCAGCAAAAATTGGTTTTGTGTGTGTGTGTGTGAATTGTGGAGCTAGCAGCAACGGATGCTGTTGCTTTTAAAAAATTTTTTTTAAATGATTTGAAGATTTTTGCATATAAAATTATAGTAGGCATAGCTGATTTAAAGAATCAAGATTTTCTTCCCTGTTCTTTTTCTTCTTGTTACTTTTTTAATTTCTTTAATTATCATTGTTTTCTTGAAAAACTTTTGTGGACAGTTTGGTTGTTTGACTTTTATTGAGCTGTTTATATTCGGACACCGGGGTTTAATTTGGTACGATAGATTTGTAAAACTGCAGAAGATCAGACATTGGTGGGTAGAAGGGAACAGAAAGTCGAGCAGTAATTATCAAACACTGGTACTACCCAAAGGTCCATGAAACTTTATGATGAGTGGTGGAATGACTTGACTTGGCACTTATATAAACATCAGAGGTTGCTGTAGCAAGTTTGTACAGAAAGATCCAAGGAATTCCAAGGGAACTTGACTGACTGGCTTCAATCTGTACCAGAGATTAATGATTAAAAAAATGCTATATTTTTGTGTATTGAAGAATTTTATTTTTTCAAGTCCTTCCTGATGGTTCTGTGTTTCAACATGTTACTTGTTCAGCCAGCTAACTTGAGTATGCCACTAACAAAATTCCAGCCACAGTCACTGAATTGTAAGCTATATATATATAAAATAAGGTTTGTTTTTTTTTTTTTTCTTTTGCTTTGCTAGTATTTCCATCTTTTATTTTATTATTACAATGCCTTGTAAATGATGGAAATTTTGTTGTTACCTGATGTACAAATTGAAAATGTTCATGGATTGTTAAAATCAGTTGTATATGTCTTTGGAACAACATGCTCAATACAATACTGTACATAACTGAAAGTGTGTTTGTTTATTTCATTCCTTGGCCATGTAAATATATTGTATAGAAAACAAGAACAAGAATATGCTTGGTGTTACTTTCCAACTAGTGTTTAGCTTTTGTTCATGGTTTATTAAAGTATAACAGTTGTTAAATAAATATTCTATCAAAGTTAAAAATTTTAAGGAGTTTGGCAGCATATTAAAATGATTTTGATGTCTTAGTCATGTGGAAAACAAAAATAATATTCACACACACACACACGCACGCACGCACGTTCACACAAATGGAAACCCTGTAAGGAAGTTAACCTATTTTTTTAATTCTAGTAGTTCTTGTTCAACTGAGTATCCAACAGCCTTTAAATGCCACTGATAGTTAACAAGGTTAGAAATGGAAAGTTGTGCCTTTTCAATGGGTAGGGGTTCTGAATACATTGTGAGTGTCAGAATCATTTCTAATCCTGGAAAGTACTTGGAGATTTCCCATTTTCACAGATTAAATTTTATTTTTGTTTGACAAAACCCAAAACAACAACAACAATAGCAGTAATACAAAAAATCTGTTAGATAAACACACGACTAATAACCAACATTAATTTATTTATGCTGTATTTATCCTCATCCTAACCAAAGAGCAATACAAAATTCCATTTTTTAAAAGAATACAGGATTCATGTAAATCAAAGGATGAAATAAAAACTAGTTGCAAGTCAGTCTGTCTGTCTCTATTTTGTGTAGTGTTGTGAGATATTACTGGTATTGTATTTTTGCTTTTACCAGAATTTCAAATTGTGGATATGCAAATAAAGTTTGTTTTTTTTTTTTTCTATAAAAATTTATATGTTGCTCTTAGTATAATGAAATTCCATGTGATCAACAATAAATGTCTAAGTTATTATGGGATTTTGTTTAAAAAAATACTATTTGCTAGCAGGGGCATTCCATGTCAAGTGTACACACCCTCCTGACACTAATACCATATTTTATACCCATATGTTGACCATTTATTCATTTTCGTGAAGTAACTCACCGTGCCAACTTTCAGACATTGGGACCCACTGGGGCCAATTTTAGGGCCCCCCCACAAAATTTGGACTTCCCCGGCCGACCCACAATCCTTCAGAGGCTACATCTCAGGCTGTACTGGTCCGACTTAGATGATCTTGGTATCAAAATGCTCTTAAAAGCAAGATCTTTCCAATCGCGTAAGTAAAATCACTTCAAAATAGAAATTCCAAAAGTGGTAATTGATGGCACCCTTTGACCTTTAGCCCCCACAACCCAGCAAAACCGTTGGTCCGATTTTTTGTGTGGAGAATACCCCTTCATATACTCCAACACCTCAGCAAAAACAAAAATGGAATCTCCAAGGGTTCAGATGTGGCAAAGTTTTGTTGGGGGGGGGCTTGACCTGCTTTGCTTCTGAGAGTGACATTTAATGTCATTGTTCCAATGATGTTTCAATGTTTAGCTTTAGTTCAGATAGTTCATGTTATTGTTATGTAGGGCTCCCTGAGTGGCGTAGAGCTGCTGTGTTGGCATTGTGCTGCTGTTGTAGGGTTCACTGAGGGGACATTAAGTGATATAGGGCCTGCTGTGTGGGAATTGTAGGCTTGCTATCTAAACACTTTAATTTGCTTTGTCCACCTGTCTGCTATTGTTTGGCAGGTAGACATTTACACTGTCCAGCTGTATCTATTGCTTGACAAATTTCTGCTATAAATTTGTGGAGAAATCGCTACTCCAGGCTCCAGCTTCAGGCTTTCCACAGGAGGGACGCTGACCAGGAAGGATGCTGACTGACTGTCCATGTATGCTAATCAGAAAATTTAAAATAAACTCTAGGAAAAGACCACCATACAAGTAAGTTTAGTCGCAGTTATAGCCACAATTGGGACTTTGTTGTTTCAGTCTAAGTTTATGAATGTAAGTGTATGAATGTATCTTGGATTTGTTGTAATTGGCCCTGCAGTTTGTAAACTATAATTTATTTCACTTTATATTTCATTTTAGATCAAACTCAGTTTAAAGTCTATACAGTTTGGTGTCTGTTTCCTAAAGTCGGCCTGTCAGTCCAGACGTCAAATGCTGGCAGGTGACTATATGTCTGAAACTGACAATTTTATCATCTTTGGACTATATATTGCATCATTTGTGAAACATTCATTCCAATGTGTGAATTTATTTTTAAGTGGATAATCATCAAAGTCAAATGAGCTAATTTCATTCCTTTTTTTGCATATTTTTCAGCATAAATATGGCAAACAAGTTCCGCAAATACTGTTTGATCCATTCAGCTGTCATAGAACAAAACAACAAGATCTTTGAAATGTGTCTAATGATATGTTGATGAAATCTTTCAAAGGTGAAAAAAAATGATAGACTTTGTACTTTGTGCAGAAAAAAACTTGCTAAGTTGTCAGCAGAGCATATTGAAGGATCATCTTCGACATCATCATCAGAAGGTCCTTTCAAAGGAATTGCAGAATCTGTTTCAACAGAAAAGAGTTTTTTTGAGCAAGAAGCAGAAATTGACCTTTTGAACCAGTCTTTATCCATGATAGAGAAAAGCCCATTCGATAAAAGAAAAGCAGAAAGGAATCTGGGGTGCGTTCCTGCAAAGTGAAGTAAAGTGGAAGCTTCTGTGCGAAAGAAATTAGATCTAGTTGCTGGACCAAGCTCTATAGAAAAAGCACAAAGTGCGCCATCAAAATGTGATGAAAACTGCACGCCAGATTTGATCAAAAGTCTGAAAGAAAAATACGTTTCGAGCCGTTCAGAGCAAATACGTATACTGACAACATTTGCTCGGAATATGGGCATTAGAGGTGTGATGAGTGAATTCAGCTGCTTCCAAAGAATGGTTATACAAACCAAAAATTTAGAGAAAGCAAAGGGAATTTATCGTCTCAATTCCAAACAGGGTAAAAAATTTCCAAAGCAAGTTAAATTTACCGTAACTGAATTCTTTTGAAGTGATGAGGTCAGCTGAATAATGCCGGGAAAAAAAGACTGTGGTAGTCAGGAATGAACATGGAAAAGAAAAAAATCAAAAGCGCCTGGTACTAAACAATCTCAAGGAACTTTCAGAAATTCAAAAAGAAGCACCGTAACTTGAAAGTTGAATTTTCAAAGTTTGCCGTGCTCTGTCCCTCAGAGTGTATCCTGGCCGGTTCAAGCGGTACTCACAGTGTATGTGTGTACAATCCATCAAAATGTGAAACTCATGATGATTGGATCAAAAATGCCACAGATTGCTGAACTTTTCAGATATCATCATGTGATAGCACGCATAGTTTGTAACCCAGCGGCATGTTATTTTAGAACTTGTGCTTATGAACTAGAGGGGATTAATGAAATTCAGTTTAAACAATGGACATCCACTGGCAAGTCTGAACTTAGCTCCATGGTGCTGCCTTTGGAAGAACTTATTGATAAATTCTGCGTACATGCAGTGAATTTAGTGAGACATGACTTCATTGCCAAGGCTCAATCTGAGTCTTTGAAAAATAAAAAAGATGAAATTGGTGAAGGAGAATTTGTCATCATTGGAGACTTTTCAGAGAACTATTCCTTCATTGTGCAGGATGCGGCCCAAGGATTCCATTGGAACTGCTCTCAAGCCACAATCCACCTCTGGGTTTACTATTTCAAATCAGATGATGGCAAACTCAACCACGATTCGTTCACGGTGATATCAGAGTGCAATATTCACAACGTTGCCTCAGTCCACCTTTTTCAAAGAATGCTCATTGAGCACTTGAAATCTAGGTTTGGAAATGTCAAAAAACTTTACTATTTCTCAGACAGTTGCATAGGTCAATATAAGAATTGCAAAGCCTTCCTAAACCTATGTCATCACAAATCAGAGTATGGTATAAACGCAGAATGGCATTTTCTTGCCGCCATTCATGGAAAGGGCCCTTCGGATGGGGTGGGAGGCACAGTCAAGTGAGTAGACCATACGGCAGGCAAATTATTTCTCCAAAAGATCTTTTTGCCTTTGCTGAAAATGGGCTGAATGAAATGAAGTTTGGTTACAGGACCAAAGAGGCATACGAGGAGGAAAAACACAGGTTAAAAACAGCCAGAACCATAGCTGGAACTCAAAAACCACATGCTTTCATCCCTATTTCAGAAACTACTATTCAAGTATGCAAATTTAGCCTTAGCGAGAAACAGCACATCGAGTCAGTAATTTCAAAAACTATGCCAACTTTTAATGGGAAAAACTCAGGTTACGTCACAGTGCATTATGACAGACAACGGTGGCTTGCCTGTATCATGGAAGCTTTTCAGGACATTCATGAAATTAAAGTGAATTTTCTTCATCAAAACGGGCCCTCAAATAGTTTCTTTTTTCCCTGAAATTGAAGATCAATGTATATTAGACATTTCTGATATTCTTCTTTCTGTAGAACCAAAAACTGCTACAGGCAAAACCTACACAATCAAAGAAATCCAGTTGTCACATAAAACTGTTTGGCAAAAAATCCTGACTGATTATGCTAGGCAAGACTTGTACTAATATCGCTTTTCTGTGGAAACTTGATTTCTTTCTATGTTGATATCTAGTACTAGAATACAATGATATAGTGTATTGTAAATCTTGCCTTGTCATGTACAGTGATGACATGCGTGTCTGGCACCCAAGCCCCCCTCCAAACATAAAACTTTGCCACACCTGAACCCTTGGAGATCCCATTTTTGTTTTTGCTGAATTGTTGGAGCATATGAAGGGGTATTTTTCACACAAAAAATTGGGACCAATGGTTTTGCTGGGTTGTGGGGGCTAAAGGTCAAAGGACGGCATCAATTACCACTTTTGGAATTTCTATTTTGAAGTGATTGGAAAGATCTTGCTTTTACGAGCATTTTGATACCAAGATCATCTAAGTCGGACCAGTACAGCCTGAGATATAACCTCTGAAAGATTGTGGGTCAGCCGGGAAGTCCAAATTTTGTGGGGGGGGGGCCTAAAATTGGCCCCAAGGTCTGAAAATTGGTACAATGTTTCACTATAGAAACAAACACTTGCACAAAAAATGAGTGAAATCTGAGATGGTGTGCCAAAAATTTGCTGAAGTGTGTACATCTGACGTGGAATACCCCAGCATTAACATTCTTTACTGCAAAGGAAAATAGCGCAGATTATAATAGCCTGTTCTTTCACTAATGAAAGTTACGTGGAAATCTGATCAGTTTACCCTCTCCTCCTCCATCTTCCATAATGAAAATTGTGTTGTTTTTTCTAGTCTGATATACATTTTCCTGTTTTTAACATATTTGCTATAAAACTATGGTCTTAATTGCTAGTTAGATGTCATTGCTAGAAACGGTTTAGCTAGCTTGCCCAAATGTATGGATCCTGAAACTGGTTTCCTTATATACCAATGATTAGGAGAAAACTGTCCCATTAATGCAGAGGTAAGAAAGATGACATCATTCACTCATCTCTAGAACTTTGATAAACATCAGCTGTCAGAAAAAAAATAAAAACCTAGAGATTGAGAGACTGACTGGCTATCAATATTTATAATTTAAGAAAAAAAGCATAGAAAGAATTGAGCCTTGTTTTGTTTGGTGCATGAAAGGCAGATTTTATAGCATAGAATTGTGAGAGCCTTTAATTATTAAACAAGCTTGTTTTGGATTCCATGTACTCCAGCTCATAGTTAAGAAAAGTTTATAAAATCAGAGCTTGCATGCTGTGCTACAATATATTTGAGTGAATTCTGGCATTTAAAATTTAGTCACTCATATGATTGCAGTAGTTTTAATTAAAAAATTTTATCACAAAGATATAAAATAGAAGTTTTTTCTCTAATTGTTTGAAAAATTTAATGACTTTTACATATATGTATTCAAAGCTTTGCCATGCAGAGGACAGTGATGTCTTAATGCCTGATTATTGTAGATGCAACTTGATTAATTACAATGGTAAATATCAGAGAAGCACTGTAAAATTCTAATTCAAATAAGAAATTAATATATATGTATAAAAGAAGGCATGCTTAGAGTTAATTCAATAATAAAGTCTGCCAGATCAGAAAATATTTCATCAACATAACTGAATAATGAATGAGTTGAATAAGTTACCAGGGGATATAATAACTTACAGCCAGTCAAAAACCCATACCAGTAAATATTTATGCTTGATTTTGATATACTAATCGTATAATGTGGGGGGGGGGGAACTCGGTTATTTATTTTTTTAAAAAATTTGCCTTTGAGGTATTTCACAATTCTTAAAAACAATTGTAATTTGTACATCAGTTCAAGGATGCAGGAGTTCATCGGTTTGTACAAGGTCCCCATGTTTGAGTCAGTTTAATATGCTATTAGTCGTTACAAGCAGTGGTGGGATTCAGCCAGTTCGTGCAAACCTGTTCTTGGAATTTCATGAGTTCCACGAACCGGTTGTTAGCCTTTAACTTATTTTATCATCAAAATATAAGGCATGAATCCAATTATTCTTGCTACCCATCGCATGATTCATCTTGATTTTAGAAATATCTACGGTAACTTTCTATGGCTGCAGAAAATAGATAAAACATCCCTTATTAGTAAGTGAAATGTTCTATAATTATGCACAGCCACTAGCAGACCTGAGCAGGGGGCCAGGTGGGCTCCCCCCCTCCCATGGGTCGCCCACCCCATTAGTCTTCGAATATGAAATGAAAAATAAATGAAAAAATCAAATTTTGGCAACATAATCAATGGTTGGCTGCTTTCTATGGGCCATTTCAAATGAGTTTATCATCTGCTAATTATATTTAGCATTGGTTTGCTGCAGAAAATCTGTTAGTATATCCGATACTTTTGAGCACATTGGACCTTTAAAGCACTTAGAGCTAAAACAGTTGACTTAGTATTTTAAAACATACAGTATTTTTTATGCTGAACAATGGAGAAAATTAGTTTTGAGCTTGTAATTTGCCATTATATCTGCTGGTTCGACATTGCAGATTGAGCAGTTCTTGCATGATAAACTGTAACAAATTATTAATTCTTATAATCTCAAGACTTTAAATGTTAAAAAGTATTGTGTTATATAATTATGAAATAATTACGTGAACTGGTGAACACTACCAGTTACACTTACAAATGTTTTCATTCCTCGCATTATAGTACTAGGCCATTAGGCCGCTTCTAGCCTAGGCCATTAATAATAATTTTTTTAGATATTCATTTTTGCACATTTAATTTGTAATTCCTACTCCTGTTACAAGAGGTATCTAAAATAATATTTGTTTGATATGGTTGTAGATGTTTTTATGCTACTACCTTCTGATAATGAAAATTATTCTCGTAATTACCATTGAAGAAAAACACTATTTTACATTGCGCAGTGAAAATATTGTAGCAATCCTAGTACCTAGTGAAGCAAGTTTTTACATTTCAGACTTCAGCCCTTAAAATGAAGCGGCAACAAAATATACTAGAGTTCATGTGAAAAATCCCAAGAACTGAAAGTTCAAAGGAATAGGCCAGTGAGGACGTAACAGTAACATAGCCATCTTTGATGAATGATACTGATGAAACTTCTGCTTCTGATACTGTGCCACCTACAGATGAGGCAGATGCCGCATCATCTCTTCCAGACTGCTGGAGTATGAAGCAATATGAGGAGTTCCAAAAAAAATATGATGGATTGATTGTTCATAGCAAGAAACTTGGTTGTGATCACTGTGCCAAATTTGATTCCTTAAACATGAAGGGAATTCATGTGTCAATTGAATGGGGAAACTGCAGTGTTGAAGCCTCAGGGAAGGATAAAACCATCCAGCAAGCATCTCTCAGGAAAAAAATGAAAGAGCATTTTTTATCAAAGGCACAGTGTTTGTGTAAAGCAACTACAGGATCGTGCAGATGCAATTACAAAATGCATTGATAAAACCAACCAGAAACATTTTGCCTCTACATGCAGAGTTTTCAATACAGTCTACAGTTTAGCAAAAAGAAGCAGGCCATTTTCTGATCTTGAAGATGAGATTGAGCTTCAAATAAAAAATGGAGTTGACATGGGTGTTGGACTTCATTCTCGCAAAACTGCTGTGAAAATAGTTGATCACATTGCAAAGGAGATAAAAAATGAAATATTTACCAAAATTATTGAACAAAATTTAAAAATCTGTGTCATCGTGGATGAAGCTTCAACCATATCTAGTAAGCCCGTGGTTATAATTTTTTGAAGATTGAAGATTGTGATCTATCACCAACAATTTTCTTTGATTTGGTCGAATTGGAGGGATAGGGAGCAGAAACAGTTTGCACGATGGTGGATTTGATAATGAATATTTGAGAAATAATTTAATTGCTTTCTGTTCAGATGAGGCAAATGTAATGCTTGGCCACAATTCTGGGGTAGGCATTAGACTTAAAAATGATTTTCCTAACATTGTCATTTGGCATTGTTTAAATCATCGTTTGCAACTTGTTTTGGACGATTCTATCAATGATATAAAACAAGTGAATCACTTCAAAATATTCATGGATAAAATCTACACAATCTTTCACCAATCAAACAAAAACCAAATGCAACTCTTCAAAATTTCAGAAGAACTTGGACAACAAATTCTGAAGATAGGTAGAATTCTGAGACCAAGATGGGCTGCTTGCAGTCTAAGATCTGCACTTGCTGTGTGGTGTGCTTATCCAGCATTGTACAAATATTTCTCTAGTGAGACAAAACATTCAGAGATAGGTGCCCGTCTTTGCAACAAGCATTTCTTGGATGATTTGGCATTGATGATAGACATACTGCAAGAAAAAATTCCTTACTTTCTAATGGCCTTCAAGCTAGAAGTTTAACTTTGCAAAGAGTTTAAAAACTAATAAAAAGGTCCATTAAGGCATTTGAAATGCTCAAAAAAAGTAAGGGAACCTTTGAAAAGGAAATTGATGTCAGAGTTGCTTCAGATGCCTTTAAGGATATTCATTTCGTTGAAAACAACAAAGTTGTTAGCCTTCCTCATCAAAAGCTACTGGAGGCAGTGATAGTAAATATGAAAAACAGGTTGATGGACTGTGATAATTTAACATCAAAGAACAATGAACAAGAAAATGATGACAAAATTCATGAACTGATAAACTTGCTTGAGCCAAATTCGTGGAACATTGAGGAAGTTGTTGTACCCCGGAAAGCTGCAGAAAAAAAACTGAGTGAATTCAGTGAAGTTTTCCATCATGAAATCAGCATTAATGATTTCTGTGACTATGTGGAAAGTGTCCTACAAAATTCCCACAACCCTGTGATTCCTCAAAGTGTACAAAAGGCTAAAAATATTGTCAGTACTAGTGCTGTCAGTTCTGCAGAGGCAGAAAGAGGTTTTTCAAGAATGAATATTATATATTCAGATAAAAGCCACCTTACAGTTGAGAATGTAACAAACCTTATGACAATTAATCTGATTGTCATGCCCCTCCTTCGGTCAAAACAAGGCTTAGAAAAAAACACTGCTGATGACAACAGGGTCGAACAAAAGAAAGCTAAAGACATTGATGACAATCAAGTGGCTATTTGGAAATTTCTAAAGTGAAAGATTACAGATGTTAAATTAATAAAAGACTCAGGTAAAGAATTTTTTTTGCCAAAATGGTAACATTCAATGGAAATGCAGCAAACACTATAGTAAAGTATTTTTATTTTTACCTAGCTAGAAAACTGAAGAATACATAAAATCATAAAATTTATAAACAGTAATATGTATAATTAATAATAATAGTAATAATAATTCAAAAATCACAATCAATCAAACATGTATATACATAGATATATCTTCGTATTACTTAGTTCATTAACTATATAGTCTAACATACAGTCTCTTCGATGTTATTATAGTGATGCTTTAACCATTGTTCAGACTTTTTTAATTTGGGAAATAATTATAATTAATAATTTGATTTGCTAAACTGTAGAATGCAGCAGCCCAAAGGTCAACCTTTGGACCGACATGCTTTTTGTGAGAGAACCGGTTGTTAAAATATTTGAATCCCACCACTGGTTACAAGACAATGTCTGTCAGTTTGGTTTTCAAATTGGTTAAGGCCAACCACTAACTTAAGTAGGATTCATGAAAAAGGCAGCAAAACATTTAATCAGTTAACAGTTCTTGTGGTACTAAATTGAAAACAGGATAGCAATAAACTTTCTGCAGGTGCGGTTACTAGGATTAACCACTGAGAATCTTACTGAAGATGACTATAGGGATGTTTGAATAAAACCTGTCCAGATGCTATTTTATTAGGGTTTCATTCAAATGACCCAAGTATTAAACAAAACTTGACCTATCTCAGAAATCTATCAGAAAGCATTTTCGTAAATTCTGCTGCAGCAGTTAGTCCTGTTGGACAGGGGTTAAGGTGAACAGTTGGAACGTGACCCAGACGATAATCCATCCGCCCCGGAGTAGTCATGGGCTCTGTACCACTCGGGGCGCCTCATTTAAACTCCTCTCTGGTGTTGTGATCAGAATATAAAATATGGCAACGATATTCTTGCATTTGCTTGATGATGTACCAGCGGCAGGTAGCAACCCTGTCAGAAGAAGAAGAATTAAGCATTTTGAAAATGCACCCGTTGATCAGGGCTTAGCCGCGCATGCGTAGAAAAGGATAATTTAACATTTCTTAGCCCTGTCCATCGATTTACTTTTTTTGGGGTGTTTTATGGCCATATTTCTAATACACGAGCACACTGGCTATTTATTTACTTAAAAATGATAGCCGAGGAGTCGGGGTGAACGGTCCAACAGCTGTGAATGTTAATTTGTCGAACGTTAAAACGAGATTAAGAAGAGAGACTTTTCCGAAAAAAAAAGCTAGCAATACTGCTGAGCTGCCCGGCCCCTTCTTTTTAACTCGTTCTATGCCAGCCCTTGACACTAGTTCATAATACAGGACCGTATCAGCCCTCGAGAATCTAACGGTCCATTCACGGCGTTTTGGCGCGAACAGAAGGAAAGCTCGTATCAGACGACAATAACCGTTCGTGTTTACCCTCACAAGTTTGCTGTCTCCGAATTATCTTTAAGGCTGAATCCGATTTTTTCTTCTTCCTTTTCTTTTTTTTTTTAAAAAAAAGAGTCAAATATTAACAATCTTGCAGGGGGGAGGGGGAGGGGGCATCTAAGTTCGCGCGGGCGATACAGGGGCAGAGAACCATCTTTAAAGATGCTCACGTGACTTTTGCGTCAGCAATGTAAGTCAAAATGGCAGCGGGGTCTCAATGGGCTTCTTTACCCAGCATTTTAGTTGTGGAAATACTTTCGTACCTCTCCTTGAAGGACAGAATCCGGTCATCCTCGATCTGCAAGCGTTGGCGGTTCTGCCTATTCCACCCGTTACTCTGGAATCGCATGGTGTACGACCTCAGCTTCTACTGCCGCCAGAGATCGCGGTTCCTGTCCTCGCGATGCGGTCGGTTCGTCAAACAAACAGAGATCGTGTTCAACTCCCACAATATAACGGAAGTGCGGGAATGCCTGCGGGTTCTGGATGTCGTAGCTTCCAACAAGAACACGCAGTGTTTCACCTTGCGCCCGTCGGGGTGTCAAATCGAATGGCCTGATTCCGAAGCTGTGCACATCATTGACAGGTAAGCGACTGACTATCTGCGCGCCCCCCTCCCTCCGCTCCCCGACACCATCCATTCCCTTTTGACATCCCGAATTCGCCGGCTTCACCTGCCTGCCTGCCTGCCTCTTGTACGCTTTTTTCGGAGTAGACACAAGTTCCGAAAATACTAATTATAAACACCGGACATTTGTGCACACAGCTCCTGCCTCGCCGTCCTAGACGAGTACAACCTGTTGGCTTGTGTCGAGTCCATCGATTTGATATTTGAATGATAAATTGTAATTTATACAAAAGAATCTTTTTATTTTTTTTTTTAAAAAAAGAAAAAGCTGTGTGGCGTATTGTTTACTTAAGTTTATAAACAGCTTTAAGTCCAACAAAAAATAGATTCCTAGTGTATTCCTGTTATCGCCCTGGTTTCTCAGTCAAAGCTTATGTTACAATATTGTGCATTTAGGAAATGAAATGACAACGTTTATCTTTATTTTACATGATTAGTTAATATTGTGATAACTATTTTTGACTAATACCATTTAATACTAATCAGATAATGCAAAAGAACATTTAGTATAAAGACATCGATATATATTAGTAAATAAAGGAATTGCACGCGACACGATGTACAGTCCCCAGATCTTATGTAAGGATTAATTTTATTCATTTTTTGCTTTAAAGTGCAGTAAATTTTAATTAAACGTGTGTTTAGTTTCATTTAAAAAAAATAAATATTGAAAGCAAAAATCTTCGAATAAAGAATGGAAGTGAATGTTACGTATTTGGACGTTTTCTGTGAAGTTATCGTGGAAAAGAATGAAATAAGAGATATAAATTTAAAACGTAAAGTGTTTCCATTATATGCCAGGTGGTCATACATTTTCCGATGATATCAAGGTATCTGGCAACGTGAGCAGATGGACCACTAAGAGACAACGAGACTTTCTAATCCCAGTGATTATGGGTCAATAAAAATGTGTTATTGCTTGAGAAATAGTCTTATTAACAGTGATAAAATCTCAGAGTAACTGTCCAAGATAACTCTGGCTGTGACGAACAGTATCTTAGAGCCGTAGGACTGGCAGATCTGTTAGAATTAGATGAACATTCTTGCTTCTTTATTTAAAATTTTGCTTAGATCTTATACTGTATAGTTTGATACATTTGAAGCTTGGTGTTTGTTTTTGTTTTTTTTTATCATGATAACAATGTTACCAGTCTGGAAGATATGCAAGGGAAATAAAGAAGATTAGTTATTCTGGGTAATTAACAGCAATAAAACTTTCTACTTTTGCATATTAAAGAATGTAGAAATCTATTTGAGGCGGGTAGTAAAGTCTAATGTGTTGTTAATTTCTACTAATAGATGGAATATCTATAAGGATTTTTAAGCAATAGAATTGTGAATGCATGTAACTTTCTGTTTAGTGGTGGTGTTCAGTATAACACATTACATAAAAAATGCAGTTGATAGATGGTTGATAATGGCAGATTTAATATAAATTGAAAACTTTCCCCTCTGACTAATACTATTAGGAGCAGATTAGATACTTTTGAATTGCTCTTTAGTACCAATGTAGTTGTTGCATAAAATGGTTCTCTACATCGTTTTAAGAATGTTCATTTAGCTCTCTTTTCAAGTGGAGTTAACCGATAGTGCTTAATGGTTCTTATTGTGGAGCTAACCCTATAAATCATGTGTTTACACACTGACAGCCATGATTTTGGACTCACCATTGAAATATTTCAGGAAGATATTTTGTTGAAAATTGTCTAGTATGATCAAAGTTCTAACATAAACTTTTTGTAACTCACAGTCATGTATATCTTCTTCATTAATATTCAGTTGGCTATGGATTTTAGATTTGCAGGTTGATTGCTAGCCCCATGGCTTGCTGGAGAAATCAGTTTTCTTGTGCCACACTGACTTTCTGGTATCTTTGTACAAGGCAAAATTCTGAAGGATGTGTTCTGGAGTTTGCATTCTTGTGTTGCATGGGCATTACCCAGAGAGTGCCAGCTTCAGCTTGTGCAGATGTGAGAGTAGTATGCAGTGGCCCTTTAAAAATCTGAATATAATTGCTTGTTGTTTCCTATTTAGATATTCAATTTCTTCTTTGTTTTGATAGTTTCTATGTTGTTTCCACACAGTTTTCTATTTATTTTTTATGAGGGTTTCTGCATCTTGGTAGGAGATGAGATGGTTTATTTGGAGTTATTTGGTTGCTGAAGTTGCAATGTGGTTTGCCCATATATTTCCCTTTACAATACATTGTGCTAGAATCATGTATAGAATTATGTAGACAGGGAGGGTGTTTAGTATCCTTGTTACTTCCTGGTTTTCCTGTTTATCAGATACATGATGTTACGCTCTTTTACATCTTGTCCAGGAGGGTTTATGGCGCTTTGACGAGAGTGCTCTGCTCTGTTTTAGTTTAAGGGCTGAACTCTAGTTGCTGATGCTTCCTTGTGTGCACCATTTGTCATTTGGACATAGATGCCTGCCCTCCCATTTTTAATTGCATTTTCAGATGAGTTGTCAATGTATGATGCATGTACACAGTTTTTTCTGTGTATCTATTTTCTAACAGTCTTTTTCTATATATACATATAACTTAAAATTTGATTATCTATGATGAATGGGATATTCCATTGGTGAGTCCACAATTATGGTTACCATTGTATCTTTAAAAAATTTTCTAGATTTGTATTATTCAAATCAAAGTTAATGGAAACAACTTTAAAATTCAGGAGCATTTGTTTAGCACTAATGCACATGGAGAAATTGTGCACCACATCCTGATCAACATAACTCATTGGGGAGAGGAGGTATCTGGCTTCCTTCCTCCCTTTAATACAGAAATATTCTTGTCACTTTATTATGTGCTGCCGAAACTCTACTTAATTTTGTGCATGGTCTTTCTTATTTTTCCTTGCTGCTATCTTTATTTTAAGGATTATGTTAAAATATGTCTGAATCATCTTTAAGATATAAATCAACTTTAGTGAAAATATTATCTGCAAAATAAAAATTTTAATATTCTTTTAAATAGCCTATTACAGTATTTTCAATTCCATCTTTATTTGTGTGTGAGTTTGAGTTCCATGGTAACTGGAAATATCAAGAAATGTTTTCTTTAACTTGGCCGATGTGTGAAGAGAAAGGCTTTCTAGATTGCTTCATTACAGCAGTCTATCCAATTAACGCTGAGATTTTGGGTTATGCATGAGTTCAAGTTATTTAAATATAGGAGTAGTCTGTTTCATCCCAGTTTCAGGTTTGTTAATGTATTCACTGGTTTCCTTGGTGAGTTGTAGAATCTAGCTTGGTAAATATATTCAAAAAAATGACTTAATAAATATGTTGGTTTTACAGATATTGTATATCAGTCATAGAACTTCTGATTTTTTTCACTATTGTTTCTTGTTTGGCTGTCTTATTCCATCCAATTCACTATTTCATGTTGAATTTCCAAAACGTCAAGCAATAGCTAGTTTTTTAATGACCTCTGTATAGTTGCCATCCATCATAATGTTTCTTGAAAGTCCATATGAATACTTTAACAAACATATTACATACTGCGTATTAATAAATTACCTCAGAAACCATAAGAAGAATTAAGCTGAGTCACCCATTAAAACATTTGACTTGTAGATTATAAAACTTAACTTATAAAGCAGTCTATTTGGGTAACAGTACTCCTACAGGCAGGACAGGTTTTTGAGAGGATTATCTTTAGCTGCTGTTAATGATCTTGTTCTAAATAGCAACAGTGGCAACACTTAAGTCTTAATTATTTTGCTTAGTAAACAAAAGAAAAAAATGCACTTGACTTTCTCGGGATGAAGTTGTTTTTTTCTGGATGATTTTGTAGAAAGCAAGCAAAAACAGACAGTATCTCACACAGGAAAGTCCTAGTTGTTTTCACAGTAAATGTAAATATTTGTTTTGAAGAACTTAAAAATGAATGTCCTGCCAGCAAATGCATGCTTTGTAAGTAATATCAAGAATAATAAATATTCTGTTTTCTCTTAGAATTATTTCACTTTTTTTACTACAACTAGTGATGGAGAACAAGAAAACAAAAACTACTTTAAAGGACAGTGGTTTCAATCCACCTTATACTGATTAAAAACCAGGGGTTTTAAAAACTTTTTTTCTATAGAGAATATGGGACTATTTATGCATGTGTTTTGAAATATCCAACCATCCATAATCTCCACTTGAGCATGCTAGAGAGATTTTCATGTCCAAAAGTTGTAAACAAGCAAGAAATATTTTAGAAATAAAGAAAATTACTTTGGGGTTTTCCTCACATTAGTAGTACTAGTTAATAAAGCTACATTTCAATGCCCATTGCCTGTCACCCATCATCATCGGGATCAGTTCTTGGAAAAATTTTTTGGTGTGCAGTAGGTTTATACATATGTTATTTATGTAGATTCATTAGCCAGTTCCATTACTGGGGATAAAGTAATGGGAAATGCCTGAAATAACTTTCATATTTCTATAAATAACTTTCCAAAAACTTTGTTATCTAATACTTTGATTTTCATGATCTGGTTAACATGTTAAGAAATTGTTAAATATTCAGAACTCTGATTTCATTCCATGAATAGTTTTCTTCTGCTACTAATACTATACATTAGAATAAATAAATCATTAAAACCATGAAGAATCAAGTTTGTTAGAGAGGGGATATAAGCAGCAAATCTGATTTTGTTTACTTGCTTTGATTCCATTAATTTCACTTTATTTATAGTTTTATTGTTTTGCTTTTTAGGTATCTAGACAGGATTGAAACATTAATCAGAACAAGCAGGCATCTGAAACATTTTGCTCTGGGATGTGTGGAAGAACTGCTGGAGCACTCAAACTTTCTAATCAGCATCCTTTCTCGATACCATGCCAACTGCCTGGAGTCCCTGCATTTAGCCAGTGTTAAAGAAGATTCAGAAAGCTATGGCATCATTGAGCTGAATGCAGACTGTTTCAAAGAATTTCTTACACTCCGCTGCCTCAGCATTGACTATGACTATTTAACTAATGAACTCCTGCAAAGTTTTATAGAACCAAACAAGACAAAACTGGAGAAGCTCGTAATTCACATCCATGGGATAGACACAGATCATGAGAAAATCACAAATGAAACATGGCGTAAGCTGCATAGCCACTCCCCAAAGTTAGAAGTCACATTGAACTTGATACATTCGTTTGAAGGTGTCATCGGCCTGCTGGATATTCTGCAGCCCTCTATGCCCTTGGCTCAGTTGCGTCAGCTGTTCTGTTCCCATGTTAATCTCGCAGCCATCAACTTTATCTCATCTCACTATGGTTCATCCATGAAGTCAGTGCACATCATTGATGGCTTTACGTATGGTGCACCAAACCTCTACGAAAGTGAAACAGAGGAGGATCCTTTCGTAATGATGGCATGGAGGTGTCCAAAGCTGGAAAATTTTACTTTGATAGGTAATATAAGCAATATTTTGAAACTAAATTAAGTTACCTACTATAGTACTGTACTAGTCAGATGTACAGACAACTTTTAATCAACCTTTTGAAAATTACAGAAACTATATACAAAGTTTGTTTTTTTAAAAAAAAATTATTGTAATTAGGGAGCAGTTAGTGTTCAAGCTCAGTATAATATATACACTTCCCAGAGGGCTTCATTTGTTCTGTGCAAGGCTATAAACTCCCTTTGGATTAAGTTTTTAAACAGAATCAAAGAACAATGGGACATCTTATACCGAGCGTGAATTGTTAGGACAACAGGCTAGAGTTTTATATTAGCAGTTTATTTGAACATTTTTGATCATCAGGTATTGGCATAGACCATATTTCTGATCCTTAAATCTTTTCTGTGTATACATAGACCTGTTTTCTCCTTACCTGATGATGATATTGATCTAAAGTATTCATATGAACTACTAACATAAAATTAGCTTCTAAGAAATTGCAATGTAGTATATGAGTTGCATCCCTTAGATTGTACATTCTCCTCTTATTTTCTCATGTCTGTGCATTACATTTTCATTTGAAAAAAAAATGTTTAACTCCCTCAATCTACAATAATACTAAGAAAAAATACAAAACAGTTTGTATTAAAAAATTAAACAAATAATAAGAAAAAAGTGAGATTAGAAATTCAAGAAAAAATCTTATTGATTAGGATTTTTTTTGTTGAAAGAACCTTTTTACAATCTGTCTTTGCTTAAATATGGGTAGATGTAACTTTGAAATTTGTTTCATATTCTAAAAAGTTATTTCAAACTCATCATTTGATCATATCAACTATATCATGTATAGATTGGCCACCAAAAAATTAGTGTATTTGAAGTTTGGGGTACATTTTATCAAAATTATTGTCATGACTAAAATATAGACTACCCTACCACCAGGCATTTTCCACTCTTATGCCTAAAATCTAATGTAGGAAATGTGAAAAATGTGCTGACAACACATGACTACCAGTTCTAGAAAATACATAGTGCAAAAACATTCTGCTGCCAGGCCAGTGACTTTAATGACAGGCCCACATGAAGTTTTCCCTATTATAAAGATGCTCATGCTGAACAGTTCACTGCTTTTCAGATGCAACAGCACTTGACATTTAGAGGGATGCAGTTATCCAAATCATCAGAAACCATCTTCAGCATGCATGATTATGTTCAAGACATCCATATGTTGGGCTACTTTTGAACAGTCATTGCAGTACTTGATTAGCCTGGGAAACATTCAAATTGTTGGTTAAAAGTCCAGTGGCAGCAAATGTTTTCTGATTAAAGTTAATTTATTTTAGATTTTTCTGACTGCTGGTTCCATGTATGGCATCATTGAGGAGAATACTATGCTGTTGCCATTATCATGCAACATGATCATAATGACTAGAGAAATGTAATGATGTGTGAAGAGATTGTGGTTGGCAGGACTGCCCTGGTCATTGCCACTCCAACAATAATTGGCATCAAGGTTTGTGTTCTTTAGGGCCAACATCACAGTGCACTGATCTCTTTTAGATATGTGACGCCCAGGAACCCCCTTCTACAAAATCTATTTCTGGGGCTGATTTGTACATCTCATTTAAAGTATGCACAGAGGGTGTGCCAGTTGCCTACAGGCCTAAGATGTCACTGCCATTATGCTGATTGTATCAGTTATCTTTGGTTTTATTTTTTATTTCGTAGGGTGCTGGTAGATATTTCTTTTTTTTTTTGGTGTTTCCAGGGAGTTGCATGTGTGCACATCTTAACATTTTTGCTTTAATATATATATCTCTTTCTATCATTCTTATGTTTCTCAGATTTCTACTCAGTTATTAAAATTTTTAAAGAATCTTACATTGTTAAGCAGATTTTATAGATAATGAAACATTAAAAGCAGGAAAACGAAACATTTCTTTTAATTATAGAAAATACCTTAATATTACTAGAATTGTGGTACAAGGGAAATAACTGTAACTTCAGCATTGTTTTAGTATTGGACAGTTCAGGTAGAAATTACAATGCTATCAGAATATGGAGTTTAAATGTGATGGTTCAATTGATCCTTTGGATTTGTTTTATTTAAATGGTTACACTATTGACAATGGTTTTTAAAAACAGCATTTCCATCATTAGCAATCAAATACAACCATTTTGTGAGAGAGAAATTTGACTTTTAATAAAAATGATTTTTAAAGGGGACATCAAACAAATTAACAGTTCCCGGGATGCAAACTTGGTCTTATATTATCCAGCAAAACATCCCAGCCCAATAAGCCAAAAGGAGCTGCATTTAAGATAAGTGGTATAAAATTCTGTTGACACTAGAGCAGACACGTACATTTCTCTACACTAGGAGAATAAAGAATCCTCAGAAAACAACTCGTAGTTCATTTCAGAGTGCAGTAAGGCTAAATCGCATGTATTCCCATGGCTCGGTTTTGTTGATTCATCAAACAGGTTAATGGGTAAGACGTATGATTCATTATTTTTATTACCTTCACTAATTATAAATAAGACAAATGAGATTAGAAACTCTTTGCAGATAGCTGCATTAGCATGTCAAACATAAAAACTAAGATTCAATTTTGTGCTAGTAGACGCTTCACTTTTTTCTTCTTTCCTACAGATTCTTTTTTTCTGCTAAAGAAATGCCATAACCTACAGAAAACAATTCAAATGAAAATAAGACATTTTAAATTGTTTTATGACTTAGCAGTTTATAATGTTCAAATTGTTAAAACTACTTTTACTTAAGAATTAGTCAACTAAACCTTATTCTGTTTGGGGTTGTTTTTTTTAATACTAATCTTGACCCTTTAATCTAAATACTTTTAGGCTACCAGGTGTCTGAAGATGACATCATTGCGATTGCCAGATTGCGAGGACAACAACTAAAGACTTTCAACATTCCTATGGGCTGTATTGTTAGTGCTGATGATGAGGATGAAGACGAGATCATGCCTGGGTATTTGGAACCTGATTTTTCACAAAAGGTAAAATCTTAACACTCGAAGTTATAGAAAAACTGGTTTTCAGATGTTCAAATTTAAAGAGCATAGGAGTTGTTAAATTTATGTTTGTATCTTATAAAATGTTGAGAATATCAGTAATTTGAATAAAAGACAAATGCTTTTCTGAGCCATGTTGTTGGAGTAATGGATTTATTCTTTATATATATTTTAAAATTATTCTCTTAGCTCATAGAATAGGTGAGTTAGAGTTTTGAAACTTCATTTACAATGGATTGTTATCTGAAAAATATTAATACTAGAATACTAGCTTTTTTTTAAAATTTTTTTTTAGTTAGTTAATTTTTTTGTGGTGGAATTTAAATAAATCAGAAGATAAAATTTACATTTTAGGTCCTCTTTATCATTGTCTTTCTCAAACAAAGACAACTTTACCAATTAAAAAAAAAAAAGTTCTACTATTTTGAATATTTAAAATGTTTCTTCAAAACATTTTCCTTTAAAGAAACTAATTTTATTTTCACAAATAGAGAAATGCAAAATTGATCTTTGTGTAATCATGCATAGTTTCTTCACAATTTAAATCTATAAGAAAGTCACCCATCACTGAGCAGCTGACAAAGCAGCATCTAAGAAATGGTTGTTGGGCCACAGTTGCATGAGCTGTGAAGAAGAATCCATGTTATTTCACAGGTTCCATATAAGAAAAATTAAGTTCCACATGTACCTTAACTTATTGGACCTCACATCTTGGTGAATAAACTCAATTTTTTGCGACTACAAGAACATTGGCTAAAAAATCCATCAAAACTTACTGACTTTGCTTGGTTTCAGAAGCAGCTTAATCCACTTGCACAGAAAAAAAAGAAATAGAAACATCTATTGTGAAACCTTTACAGATTAGCATCATTGCCCTATTGGAAACACGACTAAACCCTGATGAAGACAGCAAGGAAGGATCACCGAAACATTGGTTCACTAGTTAGTTCTGTTCTAATAATAGGATGGAAAATCTTCAAACCTAATTCCTGTAAATATTGCATCACCAATAGCTTTCTACTTTTATCATCGCTCTCATATTTGATAAACAGTGCTATGAAAAAGAATAACAATTTGTTATTAAATGATTTATATCTTAAATTTGTATAGTTTGGAGAATTTAAAATTATTAAGAAACTTACTGTGTGCGGTAGGTATGCTGGTGCCAGTCTCACACAGGATGCTGCCTCGTCTCTCTCTCCCAAATACCACTATTCATTATTACAATTATATGGACTTTCCTTTATTAACATTATACAGCTTTCTCAGCTAATTTATTCATTGAGAAAAAGAAAATTTGTTAATCATGAAGAATAATTGTGAAAAGTTACAGTAAATAACCTGTAAATTTCTTTGTGAACTAATAAACTTATCTTTTAATGGGTATTTTCTTTAAAATAGTATGTTAAAAATGATTATGTTAATCAAATTTACTTTTGCTGGTTTTATTAGAAACAAGTTATAAAGTTTATCTTTACTGTTGGGCACTTTTGAAACTGTTTAAAGGGCTACCTTTTTTCTTAACTAAAAACTTTAAAAAAAAATTGCATTTCATTAAATTAAAATTTGTAGCTCTTCTTTTAAGAAAACCACATACAATTTCTTGTGTTCCTTACTTGTGTATGGTGCTGTTTGGATATGTATCATAGTTGTACAATATAGTAGGCTGTGTGGTATTTGTATGGATTCTAATATAGACATTATTCATGGGATTTACCATTATCAGATTTTAAAAATTGTCTCTCTAACATGAGTAGTTTTTTCAACAGCAGCATTTGTTTTAACATTGTACTCTGCTTTTAAAGGTTTCAGAAAGTTTGCAACAAGAATGGGAACCAGTTGAGGATGATTGCCTTCCAGCAGCTGTGCTTGATGCTGAAGCAGATGCTGAGCTAGCCTACATGCATATCTTACTGAATGACCAGTCGTGGACAGAATCTAGCCAGGATTGAATGAAGATCATAGCACCTGTTAAGTATCTGTGGCTTCATTGTTGTGCTCTGAAGCTTGAGTGGTAGGTAGTGTAAATGTTGATTGAAAGAGTATTATTATTATTATTATTATTATTATTATTATTATTATTATTATTATTATTATTATTATTATTATTATCATCATCTTTGTGGGTTCATAGCCACAGTGTGATTAGAGAACCCATACCCATAGCAAAGTGTTTGTCTGACTTTGTCGTCTTCTGTAATTTTGTGTATTATTTCTTGTCTGTTTTTTTTTTTTTATATTCCAGTAGGGATGATTGATTGGGAGTACATCTGGATCAGCCACTATTGCAAACCTGTATCAGGTTGGAAAGCTGAAATCATTTTGTGGTTTGTTCCTAATTGGATAGTGAAGATAGTTACTCATGTATCTACGCGTTGGGAAGTCAATTAAAACCATTGATAAAATGTTTAATTTATGACTTCTCAGTGTATGTAATGATTGTGCAGTTGTGTGCGTGTGTGCGTGTGTGTTTTTTGGACCAGGTGTATTATGTACTATTTATTTTCCGTTTGCTATCATATGGATGTTTGTGTAAATTCAAACTCTATTAATCTGTAATAGCTGCTCTTATATTTCAAGTGTCCAACAGTATTTATTTTCATTTCAAGCTGATGACAGTACTAGCTTGCTAGTCTACCTCTATATATACATATGTGCGTGTGTGTGCGCGTGCTGTAATTCTGGTATCTTTTTAGTATCTTGTACTTACATTGCTAGAAAATATTTCTAAATATTTTTTTAAAAATTTCAACTTGCAACTTCTTTGTTACTACTTTTTAAAACCTTTTCAGCATACCTGCATAAATATGCATTTTAAATTGTTTCATTTGAAGCTAGCCAAAGTTTGAAGTCGTCATTGATGAAAATGTTATTTAATGTAAATTTTCACCAAGAAGCCAACTTATATCTACTTCAGTTATTTTTTTTTTAGTTAAAATAAATTTCAATGCAGTTTCACAAACAAAAATACAAAGTTAAGAAAAAATAAACAAAAATGAAATAGCAGAGCTTTAATTGAATGCCATTTGTCAATGAAACAAATGATGCTTAAGAGTAATGATTGCTAGAACAAATCGGGATATTTGGTTTGGTACTTGGTGAATAGTATTTAAAAAAAAGAGGAATAGACAGATTGTGGGTTTATTTTATGATATTTCATGAGTATTTCACGTGAAGCGGAAACCCTCTTGTGTACATCAAAAATAACTTTGGGCTTACGTTGTCTTTTCTACTTAGAAGTGTGCAGATCAGTTTTTATTATTTATGTATTTAAAGCTAGGCAGTGCATTAAAAAAGTAAACTCCTTGTTTAATCTGACTTTGAAATTAAAGTAAAGCATTAGATTAATCTAAAACAAGATAAAAAAAACTACTAATAGCACTAATGTGTTAATCGACTGATAAATGTGATTTTTGGAATATCTTTGCTTTCAAATAACAACCAGAAATGTCATTGTAAAGTCTTCCATAGGGGTAATAAGCGGTATTTGGGTAATAACTTATGTTTTTAATTTTTTATTTATTTTTTGTTTTTCACTTTGAGCCTGGAAAAGTCACAAGTAAAGAGAACATGAATTAACATGTTGCTAGCCCATGTTAGAGTTAACAGTGTCCATGGGTCAGTGTTTATGGAGCTGACTCTTAATTAATAACATATCCTTATAATACGTCAGTTTTTTTTTTTTTCCATTGGCATCTTCCATCAAGTGGTAGCAGATCTCCAGACACTCCACCAGCAAGTGTTCATTTTGTAAAGACAATCAAAGTATCAAGACATTTTTACATCTACTACGTCAGATTAAAGCCAACCCGATTTCTGATGATGATATTTCAAAAAAAACAAAAATTTAAAAAAAATAAGGTACTGCTTGTGTGTGTGTGTACGTGTGTACGTGCTTGCATTAGTGTACTGTAGAGTGACAACCAATTCTGATGGGAAATGAAACTCAAATACATTTAAAAAAAGAAAAGAAAAAAATTTGTAATTGTAGTTGGCAGATGATTTTTTTTTTTAAGGAAAGCTATATTTTGACTAAAATTAATTTTAGTGATGATATATGAACTATAAATATTAGAGTGTGGAAGATGTTTGTTTAGTATTGGAAAATAAAGAATGAGCTTATCTGATTTATAATTTAAAAGAGGGAGAGAAAACAGAATAGGGAAAATGGAAGCAGGGTGGCAAATTACAGAGTCTGGGTTTGATGAAAATATCTGCTTATTTTAATAAACTTCTGAATTTGAAGTTTCCACAGGTTCCTACTGATACCTAGATCTATGGCCAAAAATGTTGCATTACCCTAGAATTTCCTAATTTTGCTTGGTAAAGTCAAATTAAGCCTGCTGAGTTTGCATAATAATGTTATGTTAATGTGCTGCATGCTGCTGTGTACTTTTCCAAATGCTCAATGGTATAATAACCAAAATTGTGATATAACAATTTGAAATCTAACATGCAAATACATGATTTCCAAAAAGAACTACATCATGACAACAACTGTGACTACTTAATTAGAAGTACTCAAAAGCAGACATTTAAAAGTTGTCTGAGATTTTCTTATTTTTATTTTTAGGGTGATTGAATCTTTTGGCCATGGCTGTAGGCTACTGTTAGTCTCAGATGTGCATAATTTTGGTGTACTTGGTTTAGCCTGCTTTAACATAATGGACAAAACAAATTATGGATCACGTAATTAAAAAAAAAAGTATAACTTTGCAGTAATTCCATGTTTATTCTCTGCCTAAAGACATTTTGTAATACAAAACCTGTTATGCATGAAATTGAGACATATAGAAATTGAGTGCTGGTGTTTTAACAGCGTGTTAAAAGGTAATATCATGTTCTTGTTGTGGACTAGTTACCATCTTCCATGTCACCAAGTGTTGCTACAACAACTTTGCATGGTCCTGTATGGGTGTAGGGATTAACATGTTTGGAAAAGAGTTTTAACCCCTAGCTGCTGCATTGTGTTTGATGGGTTTCACACACACGAGATCCATGTCTGGAACTGGTTCCACATAGGTTTAATTGAATAGGGGTTTGGAGATAGTGTTAGCCAGTTTGTGTGCTTGTTTGGTCTTTTGCTGGAGCAAGATATTGACTATTTATGGTCTGTGAGATCAACATTAAACAAAATATGGACCAATGGCATTGCCAAAAGGCTCAAAAGTCAGAGCAATGATATCTGCCAGATGATGAACGCATGTACTGATGCATTCCTCCCTAATAACGTACGGTTAGCATAATGTTTTGCATGGAGACTTCATACACAGTCAGTGATTTGCATGAAAAATCTAGACAAAACCTGGACTTATTTGTAGAGTAGCTGGATATCAATGACATCTGACATGATCTTGGCACTATTATCTGTGATGATGTAGCAAACTGTATCAACCCAATAAGCTGTCCATTTAAACCATTTCTCATGGTCTGAAGGGTAATTTGAATGCCAGTTGCTTGCTGGAAAGTTCCCTGTTCAACCTGCTGGCCAGATTACCAAGAAATTTGTTCTGTCATGCATTTGTGGAGCATGATCTGCCGCTGTTCTCAGATGATGTTAGTGATTAGAATCCTGCCTAAAGTCTGGCCATTTCACACACAAGTTCCAATATTACCAGCTACTTATTTCTTTATTTAAATGCTGCAGCAGCAGCTGCTTTACTGGCATGGCTTTAAAAGTATCTCCTCCAGACTATTTTTTGTGTGAAAAATATTTAATTGATTATAATCTGTAAAACTCAAGCCTTAGTAAACATACTGCTTGCACCTGCACATATATCCCATGATCATTTCTCACAATCACACAGGTACATCTTGTTGGAAGACTTTTCTTTACTGACATTCAGTTAAATTTTTTGTTTGATTCCCAATTAATTTTGTCCAGTATGTTAATACTACCATAAAACTTAATATTTCTACATAGATATGTGTCTGTTTTTATATTATTTGTAGATATTTCTCAGTGTGTGTGCATGTGTGTGTGCATGTTTTGAAAGAAAAGGAGGTGTTCTTTGTTGTTTTTTAATGCTTTTAGTGTTTCTTTAGAAACCTTACCTGAATGGCATAAGATGTTTTCAGACATTTATTTTTCTATATTATCACAATGGATGTTTCCTAAAATCTTGCTGTATCTGAGAAAAATTAAACTAGCAGCCATCAAAAACAACTTTTTATCCAACATAAGGTCACTCTCATCAAGTTGCTACAGATGGTCAATCTTTAATGACACCTTGGCCTGGAATCTTTAGTAGATAGATTCATGGAAGATTTCTTGTATACAATAGCAAACTTGTAATTTGAACAGGTTTCCATATTGAACAATTTTTTTTATAAACGAATGAAGACACATTTCACAAACTCAGTAACTGGATCAAACAATCTTGTAAGAGATGGTGGTGGCAAAAGGGGTGATATATATTTATCGCCATGCAGTTTGAAATGCTATTCTTTTTAAGTCTTTTTTAAGTATAAAATCTAAAAGATAGATATATGTAAATAATGCATTAAATGCTTAGGATTTACCCACCTAATGGGATATAGATCTGCATGAAGTCAATAAATTTTAGGAGAATGCTGCATGTAATTAGTAAATTTATTGTAACAGAATACTAATAAGGTTTCAATACTTCCTAAAGTATTGTTGAAGTAATGGTAAGATTAGAGATTATTTTATAAATCAGTAGGATCTTGTAATTTATGAGTGTACTTTAACTCTTTGAGAATATGTGTGTGTGTTTGAGAGAGAATGTTAAATAACTCGAAGAAGAAAGCAAAACAACTTAATAGTGAAAAGAAATTTGTAAAACAATACATTATTTTGAATAGTATATGTAGATTATAATTTTGACAAAAGGAGTGGAACTCTGATTGTCTTATTTGGTAGCTGTTCAGTGAGAATTTACCTAACTGATACTTATGCACATCTTAACTTAACATTTGCCATGTAGTGCTAAATATTTAAATTAATTTCTAACTACACTTATTACATTCATATTTTCATCAGTCTGAAAACATCTTTCTGTACACACTACTGATAAACGTTCATGCTCTGAATGATCCTGCCATTGTTTATATGATCTGAGGTCAAAGAAACAAAGAATTTTGCATAAACAGCATAGGGTAGATAAGCATAAAAAAAATCATGTTTCACATGGTGTTGAATAATAAATGTCTTTGCTTACTCATTTTTTTCGCATGATGTTACTATTAAATATTTACAGCTTTAATACTGACTTTGCATCCAGAAAAAAAAAGATTTAAATATTTTAAAATGTATATACACTATTTTAATTAGGTAGTTATCTGCTATAATTAAATGAAAATATTACTATTTTGAGTTGAATGAAGGAGATTGGTTAAAGAAAAGAAAACTTGTCAATCAATTAAAACTTTTCTTACCTTTTGCTTTAAAAATATAACCTTGTTAGTTTTATGTAGTGAATATGTTTGCATTTTATATGTATTGCATGCAGACATGATGCAAGTGTTTATCAGTCTGTTTACCTGCTGTCGATTCATTCATACACGCGCACACTTTAGCACACAACTACTATTTATTTACTAAATAAATTTCAGAAAAACATTGTAGGTGTATTTATTTTTTCTCTTTGAATCTGCAAGTCAATATTGGCACAGAAAGCATCTACATAAGGAAACCACCTAGTTTCAGTTTCCTAAACCAAAAGAAGAACAGGGTGCAGAAGTTAGCCACAAGCCATTAAATTTTTTAGAAAAGTTTTCTGTGGAGAAAAGAAAAGTCAATAAGCATGTCTTCATCTGTGATACTATTTCACATCACCATTTTTTGTGAAGCAGATTTACATAGTTGAATTTTTAAAAATTTTAATCCAGACAACATATATATCCTCATAAATAATATTACTCTTTTCTCTTTAAATCTAGAAAATTAGACCAATGAAGCATTGCACTGAGTCCACATGACATTCCTCCTTTGGACCTTATCTTATAATAAGTCATATGACAATGATGTGAATGGGTCTGTAGATGGTTAAACAGTTTACACTTGATACTGATGACTAATTTCACAACAAGAAAATACTCGTGTCTGTGTAGTAAGTCATGTTATCTAACTGACTACAGAAAAACAAAAACATGGTTGCCATCTTCTAGAGAGGGGACACACACACACACACACACACACACACAGAGCTCTCTGCCACCTGGTTTGTTTTACACTTTTCCTGTGTTGTATTATTTAATCAGACAAAGCATTTAAAATTTTGTCTTTTGCTCATTTTTGTCATTTTGGAAAGATCTGTGTTAATGACAGTGTTTGTTGGATGTGCTGCATTCAAGTAACTATTTTTACAAGGTGGTTATTATTTTTTTAGAGATAAAAGGTGTAGTGCACAAGTTGACCAATATCTGCCCAGTGATATATTAGGAAAACCATAAACAAGTTTTGTTAGCCAAGTGCATTGCATATCACCACTCATTATAATACCATGTGGCAGAACAAATGAAAACTGGTCTTTAAGCATGACTAAGGCTACTACAATGCTATCCTTTTCTTAGAGTGGTTACTTTCAAATATACTCTATGGTAGTGTTTTATTGTTGTTTTTTTAAACAACTACAACGAAATTTGGAATTAAAGATGACCTGTCTTGGTACTGTTGGTAGTTCTGTTAGTGAACTTGCAGAAATATTGTCTGTCATCAGCTATTTTATCTTCAATAAAATTAAAAATCTGCATTCAGGTTTCTTATGAAACTTAGAAATTCTTTTGTTCTATAATGTAAAGAAATTCATATTTCATCAGTTTTTAAAAACAATTATTTTGTGCTCTCTCTCTCTCACACACAGACACACACACACACACTTTAAGATGTTGGCTTTTGGATAATTTGTCATAAATAAAAATTGAGAAAATAAGAAATGATGATGTGTTTTGTAGTATGGAGATTGTTATAAAATTGTTTGTCATTATACTGACAATGTCTACCAGTCTTATAGTCACAGCGTGTAAATATAAAAACGTCTGAATTTGCAGATTGAAGTTTTTTTTTTTCTTGGGCTGGTAACTGCATCTTTTTGCTGTCTGAACTTTTTTTGAGTGAATGTTTGCGTGCATAAGAGAAATTAAACCAAAATAAAGAGAAAACCGGTTTTAATGGTGGAAAAATAAAGCGACATCATTGCTGCTTATACTCAGAAGTATACTTTTACTTTTGTTATATAGAAAAGCATCCAATTTTCATGCAAAAATGCCTTTTTACTATGAACTGAAATTCAAAATAATTTTTGGAAATTTTTTAGTGAATTTTTTCTTTATATACAATTTTGATAGTTGTAAACTTTTCACAATTAAAAATAATTATCTTGCTAACATTTTTTGACATGCTTCATTAACTTTATTGGCTAGATTGATAATTTTAAAATTTAAATCTAAAAGTAATTCTACTGCATTTCCTTTTTGTCATTATACTTGTTTATGGTGCTTCCTCTCAGGTTAGAATACCTGGAAAGATTAACTCATTTAAATTCAGTAAACGGACTTTGTTTTGCTAAATTATATCTTGCCATTAATTAGCCTTTAACATTAATGTAAAGAACTAGGAACAAACTAGTCATGACAAAACTAATAGAAAAAAAGATGTTTAATACATTTATTTAGATCTTAATTAAAGGACAACCTTGAAATTTTAAGTGAGTGTTTTTAGTGATGATTTTATTACAACTTGTTTTATATTTTAAACCTAACAGGTCTTACTGCTATGACATGGCACAGTTAACCAACAAATGATAAATGAGAGAATCATCTAATATCTGCTGAAGTTCTATTTAGAGAAAGATCTGAACGCAGTATAAACTTAAGGAAATGCATGTGAAATATTTGCATTTTCCTGTTGTTGTTAATTTCATTGAACCCATTCACCTCATAAACCATTCAAGGGAAAATAATTTTTTAAAATTGAAGCGTAAAATTGTTTAAAATTAAAATCTGTTTCATATTAAAGTCTTTTAAATGAGTCTTTAGATAATATCATTAACAGGTCATTATTTCTTCCTGTTCCCAACCTTCTTGGCTGTGTTAGTATTCTTTAGTGGCCAATGAGTTGATTTAATAGCTGGTAAAGAATACTAGTTATTGCTGCTTTAGTAAACTTGTTTAAAAAAAAGAAAAATTTAGTAACTTCCTGACGTGTAAGATAGGAATGAATTTGTAAATAGAAATGTTGTTAAGAGTTTCCATGATCAACCACAATGGTTAATGGGTTTTCCAGACAAAGAAAAATACATATGCAATATATTGTAAAAAGCTTTACTTGTTTTGTTTTTTTTTTTTTGTTATTTTACATATTGTATGTGTTAGAAACTTGCTGCAAATGTCTGTCGACATTTTATTATTATTATTATTATTTTTTGTAGTAATCTAATGATGTAAGTAGTCAGCAGTTGCTACAACAGATTCCAATTTGTATTGTAACTATGAGCAAGTTCTTTATGAAAAAAATAAATTTATAGTATATTTGCCTGGTAAGAATTTTTTAAAAACAAAATTTAAATATATCCTGGTAAAAAAAGAAATGATTTACATACTGTACTTGTGACCATCAAGGTGTTCATTTCTGTGATAATTTATTTGAAAAAGATCAAAAGAGCTTGTTTTTTATTGTGTGAAAGGCTGTAAATGCCATTCCAGTGACTGCTGCATAAATGTGTGTGACGATCTCTGTGTGTATAGCAGGTGTTGTGTTATTAGTTCAAAAGCTGATGTCATCAGAATTGGCGCTTGTATTTCAGCCATTTAAAATCAGGTCTGTTACCGGATTGCATCATTACAATAAGAATGTGAAATATCAGCAATCTACAGAAATCGAGACTTTTTAAACCTTGTAAATATGTACTAATTTATATATATTTTTGTACAAGGATCCAAAAGATCTGCAAAACAATGGGAATGACAGCAGTATGCATGATCAAGACTTGGTCCAGCATAAATGGTTTTGAGTGATTTGTTATAATATCCATTCCAAGAATTTATCCACCAATAGAATGAAACTAACTTGGCATTCGGATGCATTTTGTTACTCATATCCGTTGCAAGTTAACAGTTTGGTGTGCAACATCTGTGATAATGTTCCAGTATGAGCCATCCAATCTTGCTCATGAAAACATCCACCATTGTGATACTGCTCTTAAATGGGTGCTAGTCCAACATCAGCTCGGTTATTGCTTTGATGTTTAAAAAGTTTAAAAAGACTTCATCAGGGCAAAGACATCTGGTATTTGTTTTGACAAGTGTATTTCAGATTACCAATGCATCATTGGCATTTGATGAACAGCTATGTTAGAAGCATTTTTTTTTTGTTATGTTTCAATATTGTGACAATATTTTACAAAGATGAACTGACATGTTTTCTATCAGTTATTGTTGTTATGCTTTAGTCTGTTAAAAATTGTTGCAATCAATTTTGGTTGTACATACTGTGTAAATCTTCCATTTCTTGGAAACAGTATCCATTGTTTGTTGAGCCATGTCATGCATTGATATCTGCTTGTCCAGCTGTGTTTGCATTATATATTAAAGCCATTTACTACTTATTTTCTTAAGTGTAAACACATCCCTTTTTTTCCCCATGTGACTATTTATATTTGTTTTTAGCTTTCCATTTGAAAAACCCAATAAACATTTGCATTTATCATCTTATTTACTCAGATACAATAACTGAAGATGACATGCTGATTTTGGGTGAATAAACTTAAAGGACCACCAAAAGTCATAGTCAATAAATGTTAACCTTTTACTGTTGAAATCAGCTTATAAACATTTAATGTTATGAAACTGAGAATGGAAAATTCATCATATATATGTTGTTTTATAAATTGTATATTGCCTCTATAAACATTCAATATGTTGAGATGGAAAGATAAAAATTGTGATCAAATATCATCTCCACTTGTGAACTGTAAAAGGTTAAAGAACATCTACGGGTATATGAGCAGTGTTTTATGAAAGCATTATAACCTGCATGAAGTAAACAATATCAGAACACTGTGAAGAATCACTGGCCAACTGAAGCTTTATTGATATTTCTTTTATGTACATATATATAATGGGATTTGGCTCTTATTTCTGTATACTAAATTTGAGCTACAAAAGATCAGGTTCATAAATAAATATTCTGTGATTTCTAGAACCCATTTTTAACAATTTTTTTTTAGTGTAACAATTAATTGAAAACTGTTTACAGCCTGGCATTTGTGAGCTCTCCAATGTTTTCTGTAATCCAAGCTGTTTGTTGATTGTGCTGATGACGGAAGATTTATCATTTCAGTTTTTAGTGTCTGTCCTAACTGGACTCAGCGTAAAAGTTCTGCTTCCCAGGGACAGTTGTCGTCTTTCTCTTCCCCCAACATAAACTTGTATAATACTTTGTCTTTACAGAAAAAAACTAAATACATCAGGTTTGATAGGCATGAGTAAAACTTTTATAATGATGTTTTTAAAAGTGTACTTGATGCATGTATATACTTTTGGCAGGGGGTCTGATTTAAAAAAAAAAAAATTTCTTGCCAAAATTCTTGCAAGTTAAATTTTAAAAAAAAAAAGTTAAACTGTTGCACAATTTAGCCTCACCTCTAGAGGAGATGATTTTAAAAAGCCAGTTTATTCCTTACTGAATTTTACATTAACGTCAGATCCCACATGTAACTTGTTTTGTATGTGGTCTTTGTCTGTCTGTCTTTTCATAAACAAACAGCTGCATTATGGCACTTTTATGTCGTGTGCATACTTACTGTATCCCTGACAGCATTATTCAAACCTTTACATAAGTATCTTTTATTTGTTTTGTTTTATTTTTCTTTAAGGATATTAGTCTTGGTTTCTAAAATTCTGCTAGTAATTTTCTAGGTGGATGAAATTGTGGTAAAGCAATTATTTGACTTTTATTTTAAAAAACAAACAAACAAAAACAAACCATTCTTCCAAATATACAAGTTACATTAAAACTGCCATTTTGCACAAGTTCCATATACTATAGTTTCCAATTTATTTGGTTTTATTAGTTTCATCATGTTCTAATTCTCAAACCGCTGATTTTTGATACTTGGAAGGAGCTTCATTCTGCATTGTTGGGACTAGCAACTTTGGACATTGAATATATTCATATTGCTTAACTTTCCTTATTGGAGGCTTTGAGAGGAGAAGCTGTTGAAAAAAATTTTTTTTTTAAATTCAAGGTGTCTAATAACTTTGAATTTTATCTACCCTATCTATTTAAAAAAAAATTCAAATCTATAATTTCTCAGTGCTCTTTACTAACTGCATTGGATAACCTGTTTTTTTTGGTTGATGTTCCTATGAACTTGACCAACAATGCATTGGTCATAGTCTCCTAGTTGGCATCTTGTGATATTGCCACTTTTCTGTGTACATCTGTTATTTGGAGAATTCAGAAACAAGAAAAAAATACTAGCAGTATCCCAAATGTTAGATTAAAAAAAGATCCAAAGGATTTCTTAAAAGATTTATGGGATATTATATATGTATGTATGTTATTTGTAGCATGGATAGATATACGAAATTATTTTAAAAAATGAAGATTTCTAGTAAGGATTTTCTAGCTGAAGTTGGAAGTGCCAGACCTCACTTGTCATAGGATTGGTGGCACTTCCTAGTGGACAACAATGGCATTATACACCCTCATCAGGGTTAGCTCTCTTGTTGGCATTGGTGTATGCAAATGAAAAATCCTTCCAAAATTTCCTTCTCTTTCCGATTTTACAGACTATGCAACTGCTATATACATGTATATAACGGCCACTTTTCCAAAAGTTCACTTTGTTTTGAGAAGTATTTGTTCTGAATTGTTAGCAGAAATCTAACGGCCATATTTAAAATTTTTTGTTCAATAAAAACAAGAACAAGTTACTGTTCCTTTTATAAATTAACTGAACATCTAAAACTGAATTAGGCTAAAGTTCTTAAAAGAATCAGTATTTTTGGATTTTATCTTTTTTAAAAATATTAATGAATTAATAAAATTAGCAATAAGTGATACACTATCCATCATTTTATCATATGTTGATTTATGTTAAACCAAAACCTATTTGGACAAATATTTTGTGGTTTAGGTATCTCAAGAATGAAATTCATTGTTTGACTGGTTCCATATTGCTAAACCATTTCTTTATTTTAACTGGCATGGCCCCTAGTCTACCAAAGTGAGTATTCATCGTGTAGCTTGTATGTTTTATTTATATGTCCTACCTTCACTTTCCTAATCCATTTATTACATTGAAAAAAAAAAAAAAGAAATGCAAAGCACTTTCTAGTTTCTAATCAGTTCTTTTGTGCTGTCTTTTCTACAGCTTGTCTATGAGCTGCTACATAAAGTGCTAACATTTTCTTGTGCAGCTGAGTTAGAGTTGTTGAGCAAGTTGTGGTGTCACTAAATAGCAGTCTGTTTTTGGTTAAAACCAAAGTTTAAAGACAGCTTTACCTAGGTGGGGAAAAAAGAAAGAAGCTTAGTAGGTGTCAAATTTTAAACCTAGCAATTTGAGTAAAAAATTTAAAATGACTTGATGAAAAACCAACAATGAACATATCTTTTTAAACTTTATACCTGGATGGATCAGACAAGATTTGCACAGCATGATATCTGATATTGATTCATTTTTCTGTCTGTACTATTAGTTAGTTTTTAAAATGTATTGAATCTGTTCTCATTCATCGTTCATACTGATTTTTCAAAGTAGGAATTTAAAGTATGTGTGTGTTGGTTACAAAAATGATGAAGATTTTTCTAACCTTTTTTTTTTTTGATTTTTATTCTTTAATGCTAACTTTTCTGATAAAACATTACAAATAAATCAAACAAATTTTTTAAATGGTAATTTGCATTATAGCCAAAGATTTCTGAAACATTAAAAAATGTGTATGCAGTATGAAAACAGGTTTAACCATTGTCGTTGATATAAATAATGTAAAATATGGTGAGGATCTGTCTTTCGGCATTGGATCCTATCAATTCTATTTCGGTATGCAGGCGACAAAAGCAAAAACTGTCATTTTCTTAATGTTGTTTATGGCTTTGAAATGTACACAATTTATAAAGGTACCATTTTGTTTTTCACTGCTATGTCAAACATAACTACAAGGATGTTAAGTGTCGATGCTTTTGACTGACTATTTGGTTGTTCAACAGAGCAGAAGATAATTTAGTCAGATCCTGTCTATTACCTTACCTAACTAGTTCAGTCTTGGCCAGAAGTTGTTTTTTATTATTTGTTTGTCACCTATTCTACAATGATAAACCTTTAACATGTCAATGCTTTGTACATTACAATGAATAAAATTCATGTATTTCAAGCAATTTTAAAATTTGTTGATCCTTATTAGCCTTTGTTTTACCACCTTGAGAGCATTAATATCCCGTTACCTTTCAAATCTCTCTTACACTGCACAGGTTGCGCTATAAGGGTTGTGACGAACTTTTATAATGACAAATCCACATATTATTCCAACCCCATGTGTTTTTGCACTACAAGTGTGGTGATTAAATACACAGCAAGTACTTCTAAGCTAGTATAATAAGGCAAAACAGATATAGTATATGGATCTGTTAATATTGTTGCAGGAATGATACAAATAAAAATTGAAATTCTTTTACCTCAGTGAATGAAGTACAACATATCATCAGATAAATAAATGCTCAAGAAACTCTTTTGTTATCTGACAACATCAGTTCAAAGTTTCTCAATTTCCATAGATTTCATGTTTCATTTTAGCTTATTTATAGAGAAGGTCTTCAGTCTATTACAATGTCTAACTGTCAATATACATTAGTTATCGGATAGTAGGGTAATGGTGAATTATGTTATTGAGAAAGAATAGATTTTTGGTTTTTTTCAATTTTATATTTCTATTGATGTGTAATTCAATAATATTGAATAAGGAAACAAAAAGTGCCATTTTTGTAAAAAGAAGATAACTATCCAATCTATCACAATACTTCATTTTAAGCAGAGAGATTTATGAACACCTTTTATTTATGGCATTGCAGTAAAAAAGGCAAATACAGCTTATATATAAAGTATACAAACTGGTGTCTTTACCTTTGATTGTTAAATAATAACAGCTTATTTTTTACCTTTTAAAAATGTTTCTTTAACAAAATGCTTTTGTTTCCATTTTACTAAAATGGTTTTGTGCTCTAGAGAATCTCTGCAAGTGAACTGCCTTGATACTTCGTTTTTATCTTTTTTTGTTTGTTATAACCTTTGATGAGTACACCTGTAAATGTGTGTGGGTGTGTACTCAGGATTAATAATATGTTTCACAGCTTTTGGTTACAACTATTGCTCTAAACATTTTGCATCCTTTAGTTTCTATGGAATTTTACCACTATGTAGTAGGTCAAACACATTTATTTAGGAAGTTAAAATCTTTAAAACCCTGGAATCTGATTTAATCAACAGTTTGTTTATGAAGTACATTTGATCTGTAATTCTGTCATCCATTGAATTCTAGTACACACTGATCGGCTAGTTTTTCAGCCTGTATGATGAGAGTGCAAGAAGAAAAAGGGCAGATGATAGTTGAGGGAAGCTATACTACTGGATTGCTAAGATTGAGGGCTAGAATTTGAATCCCATTTGGGACTGGTTACATTTGGTTAATCTTCCTCTCGTGGCTTCTTGCTTTTCTTCACCTGCTAGCCACATGGGTTTCTTTCCACATACTTAAATATAAAGTTACACTAGTGCATTTTAATATATTCAATTACCATGGTGGCAACACACAAATCCTCACCCACCAAGTACTATTTCAGCCAAGACTAAGGATAAGTTGGCCCCTGTTTCTTTTCTAGTGTTCATACATTACATCCAATTAACTTTGTAATGTGTAGGTGGGCATGCTGTCTAGAGATGTGTGAGCCTACCTCCACTGTTTTGAGTCAACAGTAATTCAGAATGGTGTGGAATAACACATACTGATGAGATTTATAGTAGGAAGGTATGCTGAGCTTTCTCATCAGACTAACTCATCAGTTTGCATCAAAAAGTGTTTAAATGGTATACATGCTGACGAGAATGGTGGGAAAACTACTGGATGGTGAACACCCTGGGCCAAGTCTGGGTGTTGTCTCATCATTTGAAGGGTGGAAGACAGACATGTTACTTTGGTTGAAACAATAATGCATAACTATCTAAATTTCAGTGAGGAAACTGCAAGATGGGTTCTTCAACAACTGAACTTTGACCAAAAATACAATTGTCTTGGCATTTGCACTAAACTTCTACTAAAGTATGCTGAGCAGGGGAGACGCTTTCCTGTTGAGTATTGTGGTGTGTAATAACATGAGGGCTTTTACTACACAAGAACAGTGAACATTTCAAAAGCAGCATCCTAAGTCTGAATAAATTTAAGGCTCAACTCTTAGTTGGCTTGAACCACTTTGAGATGATTCTGTAGAGGGATAATGGTGGTTCACATGTGGCCTATATGTGTCCCAAAAACCGTATAGGGCAGGGTTCAGCAATCTTTTATCTGTGGTGTGCAGGACTGCATGTCAATCCCTGAAGGTTAAGGGTTAACCCTGCCAGTAGAGTTTAGACTACACTTTGCAAGCAAATACTTATCGAATGTACAAGTTGAAACATGATGCTCTTATATCAATAGTAATGCTACACATACTAATGCTGTTATACTTACCACTTCAAAAGTCCATCACTTAGATTGAAATGTCCTTGTAGTAGTTGGATCCTTGCCCTCTTTCCTGAGCCAGACTTCCAGTGAGACTTTCAGCTGCACACAGGCTTCTAAGGGATCAGGTGTGAATCTGCTCAGAAAAGGCAACTTTAATTTAATTCTCAGCAGGTCACAACAGAGGTCTTTGGGATCTCTTTCCTTAGTTTCAAGTTCAGTTCACAGATGTCTAAACCTTGATGACCACAAGTCAGAGTTTTTTAAATCCATGAGCTGCATTTAAAATTGTTCATTGTCCATCCACTGAAACAAAGGCATGTCCAGGTCATTCCGGCTGAAATAGTCAGGCTTGATGATGGATGAAGGGATGGTCCTGAAATTTCTAAGAAAATTCAGATTCCAGCTTTTTTCTGAACAATCTGATCTCATTGACATCAGCAGTGAAAAAGAATGATAGCTCTTTGAGATGAGGAGAGTTCGGTGTGCAAAAATCCCTGGAACCCTCTAGTTTTGCAAGAAAACTCTTCAAGCTTTCATACGGATGCATAACTCGTTGTGTCTATAAGTAAAGGTTAAGATCATTAGTGAGGTTTAATGCCAGTCAGAAACATAAACTGCTCCAGCCACTTGTCATTATCTGGTTCAGAGTAGTTTTGTCCTTTTTTTGAAAAGAAACTCCTTGATGGCATTGAGATGTTTTGCAAAGTGATCTAATACTCTACCAAAGCCAAGTCAGTGAACATTACTGTGAAGATAGATATTTGTATCTTTCCCTACCATAGCAGGTGCACCATCAGTGTTTACATATGAAATATTTTTTATGTAAACTTTGTATTCAAAATGTTTGATAAAGCTTTCATCTCTTCAGCTTCTGTTATTCCATGCAACAGTTCCGCCAACAAACTTTCTTATTCTATCTAATTTTGAAGTACGGTATCTTGAATTAATGGAAAGATGAGAAATATCATTAATATCAATAGTTCCATTTAGTGTCACATTGAAAACCTTAGTAGTGTTTAATGTTGCAGTTTGCTGGTTCCTGACATCATCTGCCATTTTACTCTAAGACTTTTCAACACCTCTTAACGAGACTAACATTTTTTTTATACAAAATAAGATCAAGTCCTTATTTGATAAATCACTGAACAAACAAATAGAGTTATTGAGAAATGCTTCTTTTAAATACTCTCTTTCTGTAAAAAGCTTATAATGCTTCACACAATACACTGTGAAATTTTGTAGCTATCTTTTGTAATTTGATTTTGACCATTCATTGTACCTGAAAATACTGATTTGATTTTTGTAAACCACAAATGGATTTTTAATTCTCTGTATTGTTAGATTCACCAGAAAATGACTTTTCATGTTTGGTTTGAAAACACCTTTGTATGACTGATGTATGATACACAATTCCACAGCAGAAGGCACAAACCACAAGATCCTTGTGCACAAATCCAAATTGGGTTGTTAATGTAGCTTGAAACGAACAAACATAATCTGGCTTTCTTGTGAGAACATCCTGACACTTGCATCCACTGCCTTTTTCAGGAAGCAAGATAAATCCACAGAACTGTGTATTTTACAGGCAAGACAGATCAGCAACTTAAACAAACAACATGAACAAGACTCGTATGGCTTTTACATACCTGCACTGACTAATTACACTGGACCTGCTGTATAATGTTTCATTCTTTGACAAAGGATTGTGGTTGTGTGATCTCTTTGGGTTCTGGTCATCGGTTACCTTAATCATTATACATCTTAACTGTGTAGCTTCTGTCTTTTCATTTGTTGGTTCACAAGTAATATAACCATGTAGCATTTCAAAAAAGTGATTATGATTGATCAGGTATCTGCATGCCATGTAAAAGCTACCTGTATGTCATAGTGCTGACCCCCCAACATATGGTATAAAGTGAGATTTATTGCCACATCTGCCCTAACACATCCTTAAAACTAATTTAGCAAGGTTACTTACAACCCACACTTTTTAATAAGCTTTTCTGCACTCCATAAAAACAACCTTCAAACTTCAAGTCTATACCACACTAAATTGACTATTAGCTTAACCATTCAACCATCCATAGTTATGAAGATGAAATAACTGATATCACACAGGAAATGATTAATAATTGATTTAATCCTCCACATACCATGTTAGTATTTACCTTGTTTGTACCACCAGCCTAGAATCACTGGCATTTATGTTGAAGTCAACGCACTGAAAATGTAAAAAAAATGAAAGCAACCATGGCTCAACCTGTGCTGAATAATGCAGATTTAAAGGGTAACATGGTGAAATACACCCAATGTATACAGAGATTTAATAACAAGGCTAAATCAATTTAAATGTATGCAGTCTGTATTACAAATTTAATCCTATTCAGGTGAATAAAAGATACATTTTGTTTTATCCTGGACACAGTATTATTTCATATTTCCTCAGAGACTGTAGAAAAAAATTAATCACAAAGATACATTTCTATCTCACTTTCTTTGTAATATATTTATTAGCATTTTCATTTCCTTAAGACTGAAAAATACCGTTTTTCAGAAAATTCTTGTTGCTGTCAGTTTTGCATTGATTTATGTCAGCTTCTTGTTGCTTGGAATTAGAAATTTCATTGAGTGTTTAGTTGGTAATTTGCAATTAATTTTCTCATTGACAGGTTTTCATGAATGCAGTTTTTTTATATTTTAAACTGTAATTTTAAAGTTTGGTGACTTGAGCTGGAATCATTTGCTTGTAATTAAAAAAAAAAAAAGATAATGCAACATCATCATCATCATTTCACCTAATTCCTGCCCACTCCCAAGTTATAAATCATTCAAAAGGAAAACAATGTACAAAATTGTGTAGTGTTTGAGAGAGAATCATTGGCACAATGAACTACAATATTTAACCCTTTGATAATAATATATGTATACATCCTCTGAAAAGTTATTTAAGATAAAATATCAGTTGATAATTAGAATGTATAGTTCTTGGGTATAATGCTTGCAAATATAGGTAAATAAATGGGTTCAAGCCACCTGATAGCTGGGAGATTTAGAAAGCTAAATGTTCAAAGGTATCCAACTCTTGGATGGCCAGTTGCATATCCTTTGCCATCAGATGCTTATTTAAAAAAAACTACAGCTGGTTGCACTGTGTCTGCATCTTGAAAGCAGCCATAGTGAAATCTGATAGTGTTGAGGTGTTACAAATGTCTACAGCCTTGTGGATGGTTCACTGATATATGCAACACTTTCATGTCCTACATACATCAACTGGGGCACCAGTTCCATCTTCAGCAGAAAATGCAACCCAAATTTTTTCCTGGCTTCTTTTTTCTATTAAAGTTCAGTGAAACTGATGAAATTTGCCATCAACCCCTTTCCCTTTTAAGAAAAACTGCACCCCCCACCCCAAAAAAGAAAGTAGCAAAACAAAAATTCTTAGAATCATTTGTAGACTAGCTGGGTTTCCATGATAGTACAGTTAAGTCTTTTAATGGTAAACAGAGCTATTTAAAGAATTATAGCATAAATTCCTCTTTCTTGCTAGTTTTCTTTCAAATATCTTCACTTACTCCTGATCATTTTGGAAATTGTTATCAACTCTCTTTAAAGAGATTGTGCTCCAATGTACACACTGAGTGAATCAAAGGCTGAACACGTATAACTGCATACAACATAGTTTTTTATTTTTCCTCCTGGACTCATTGTAAATGTTAAAACCAGTAGTTCGTAGAAAACCTGGCAGACTTTCAGTTTACAGAATCAATAATATTACACACTGTCAAACTTGATATAAGCAAGCAACAATAACAGAAAATAAACACCATCCGAAATGAAAGCAAAATAAATTAATCAGCCAATGTGCCTTAATTAAGTAAAAATAAATAAAAGCATACAAACAGTTAACAGTTTTTTTTTATAAATTTTTATTATTCTAAACAATATCTAAAGACAAATATGATCAACAAAACTGGTAGTTTTAGTTCACTGTTAATAACCAGATAATGAACATCTGGTAAAACTCCATCTTAGTGAGCAGTTAGGTGTAATGTCTGATTCATTTTGTTAAACAAAATTTAAAGCACACACACACATATTTACATACAAACATAGTTATGGACCTATCAGTGAAATGTCATATATTTTCTAAAATATTGATCAATTTGTATTGTGTATATTTACGTGGATTAGGGAAACTATTAATATGAAACCCAGCTGGACACCATTATGGCAGCGGGTTTCATTTCATTTAATCCAAAATATGAGTTTATTTATTTATTTATGGTTGTTAGTAAATTCATACACAAAAAAACAACAAACAGTTATTGAAGAATTTCTTGTCATTTGACTCCTTACATTCATATTTCCTCATTTATACAGGATGAATTATTTTCTTGGTGAGTCCATAATTATGGCTGCCAGTGTACGAATGAAAGGATGGAAAGTTAACAAGAAATAAAAAATGTTTTAAAATTGTCCTTGGTTTTTTAAGTGTATTTTATTATAAATCCATGGTGGAGTTCTTTGAATAAAGTGGACAAACATGAAGATCAAAACAATAGGAAAAGAAACATTATAATGAAGGCTTCTTTTTCCTAAAATTAATCAATCAAAGAACAACAAAAACCATGTAAAATTGTTATTTGTTTTTGAGTCACTAACTGATAAAAAGACCACAATAACAATAATAATAATATTAATAATAATAGACCTGTTCAAATCACGTGTCGCTCTTTTCTACCAGCCGGTTGTTGTGTGAGTTTCCTCTTACATCTGAAAATGAAGAGTTTTAGCAGGTACTCAGAAGTGCCAGGACCTAGCCGTGCCGCCCGATAACCAACGCTCCCTAGCGACTATCCTTGGCACTACGCTGCCTTACGGTCGCTGTCTCCAACGCAGAGACATTACCCCCATTGCAGATGTTGATGTACGACACAAAAACATCACCTGATTTATCAAGATTGTTGCTGCTGAGCTTGGGAAAGATTTATAGAGTAAATATTATAACAAAAAAAGAAAAATGATCATTATTTGTTCGGGTGATTGCACCCCCTGAATGAGGGTTCTTAAAAGGTCATTTCCTTTTACCTACGACGGATCGCGCATCCGCCATCTTGATGGCGCAAAGCTAGCAGACGACACACAGATATAGTTTATGCACACTCAGTTTATTAATTTATTTTCTTTTCTTTTTTAAATTACAGGAAGAAAATCAGGAAGATATTTTCCGTTTCATAGTATGGTTGGTTGCCAAGGGCCTAATGTCAGGAGAGGGGGGGGGGACTTCTTACCACAATTGACAAACGTGAACTGTACATCGTCAACGAGAACAGCCCGTCTGTGTACCGCGTGGATTTGACTAAGTACGGATTTTCGACCCCATTACTTTCCTTTTATCGCGAATGGCTTTCAGATTTTTTTGGAATTGGATGCCTGGAAGAATGTTGTAAGCGGTTTTGGTCGGTCGGTGTTTAGTGGGGGAACACTGGTCGACGAGAAGACAGGTAAGTGGGGGGGGGTTTCTTTTCTAACGCTTATTCAGCCTGCTTTTTAAAATAAAGTTAGTAAAGCTGGTAATTAATTAATTAATTAATTAATGTCTGTCATCAATCAAGCTTTGAGTACTCGCATTTCTAATTGCTTTGCACTTAGTATTCCGCGATAACTTGATTTTCATGTGTATTTATTTTAATTATCTTTACTGGATTTTCCCCTCTTTCGTCTGTATGTTGGTTAAATTTGATGTAGTCTGTTCAGTCAGCGTGGGTGAGATGTCAGTGTATCGCTGATACACTGCTCCTACAAGTGCCACAGAGCACGGCAGGTGTTCTAGAAAATGGTAAAACAAATCTAACCCTGATATCTAGCTAACAACATTATAAGCAAATCGTTAACAAGAAGTCAACACACTAATAAACACAGCGTAGGCAACCACAGATAAAATAATAAAATAGAATTTCTCACATTTTTGGATACATTTTTCAGATTTGCTGGCAATAAAACATAATATCAAGGGTTTGCAAAAGTCATCCTGATGTTATATCTGTGGTAGTTTGTGAGGAAGTGTTATCATGCCTATTTTGAGGCAAAGTAGGAGATTAAGATAAGCCATGTGTAAAAAGATGTGAGATATTGGTCTCATGCAAAAAGTAGGAGTATGCCATTTAGAGTTCCAATGGTATGGAGAAAACCAACAAATCGTCATCATGACGTCTACTTTTGCATGACAAATGTGCATGGATTTAGTAAGAAAAACAAAAGTAGCATTATATACCTTAATCTGGTCTCAGCTGTGACCAGTATCACATTGTAGTGAAATTTCTATATCCCAACCATCTTGAAATATTGTAGAATCTATGTCTGAATCTGAATCAGATGACATGAGCAAATCCATTCCTCAAGGGGATTCTGAGTACAAGTATTCCTCTGGCAAAGAAGCCTCTGATGGCGAAGCCTCTTTATTACAAAGTTCATTTTTCCCATCTTTTTTAACTTAAAATTAAAAAAAAATAAAAAACAAAAAAACTAATGGAATCCAACAAGAATGCACCATCATAGTCTTTTGTTTTGATTTGAGCCAATCATAATGAAGTGAGCCACTAAAAAAAAAACTGCCATCAGATCAAATCGAATGCCCAGCACATACGTATAGATTTTATCTCATCATTTCCCTTTTTTATTGAAAATATTTATTATTAGCCAGCCAAGTGGCCATCAATTGGTTATGATGCATGTGTCTAAAAAGAAGCGGCGGTCTATCTCGCTGGATGTAAACATGCAGACCATACAATGAGTTAAAGCAGGGGAGAAGAAGTGCAACGTGGCTCAATTGCTAGGTATGCCTCAGTCCACATTGAAAACTATCTTAGACCAGGCAGATGATATAAAAGCTTCTGTTGAAACGGCAGGTGTATCAACTGCTGAGAAATTAACTTGCATGAGGAGCAGTGTAATGGAGACGATGGAAAACAGATTGTGTTTGGGTGGATGATATGACACAGCGTCATATGCTACTCTGCCCAGCTTACATTATGGAGAAAGTCCTAGTCTCTTCGAACACATGAAGTCTGAAGAAGGTGGAGAATCTTCAGAAACATTTGCTGCCAGTAGAGGCTGGTCTGAGAAGTTCAAAAAACGAACAAAAATTAAGTGTTATTATCACAAGAGATGCAGGTAGTGCTGATGTCAAAGCAACCCTGAGTTCCCAACTACACTGAGAGCCATCTTAGAGGAAGGTAATTACCAGCCAAATTTAGTTTTCAGTTTTGACCAGACAAGCTCTTTTAGAAAAGAATGCTCTTAAGAAGTCTCATAGCCAGAGAGGAGAAACATGCACCTAGATTTAAGACTGCTAAACACCACCTCACCTTATCGCTGGGTGGAAATGCCTCAGGTGATTTGAAATTAAAGCCTCTTCTTGTTTATCATTCTCAAACACCAAGGGCCATGAAAGGGCTCTCCAAAAATAATTTTCCAGTTATCTGGATGGCAGATATAAAGGCTTGGGTAATGATGGGGATATTATTGTCAGAAAAGAGGGCATAAACATAAAGCATTGTTTATTTTAGATAATGTCTTGGACCATCCTGAAAATCTAGAGACTATCAACATCCATTACAGTTGATACTGTCTTTCTTCCTCCAAATACAACCATCCTACAACCCATGGATAAAGGGGTCATCTTGACTTTTAAAACACATTATCTGAGGTGCACATTTAGACAACTTATCAAAGCCTGTGATAAACAGCAGCTGAAAATTAAAGTTTTAAAAATCTTATAATGAGAGTGATTGATAACATCAGAGATGCCTGGAAAGAGCTGACAAGCAAGTGAATGAACAGTGTGGCGTAAGCTGTGGGCAGACATCATCAATAACTTTGTTGGCTTTGAGACTGAGATGCCAGAAATTAAAAATGATGTTGTTAAGCTAGCAAAGGAAGTAGGATTCGATGAAGTAGACATTGATGATGTGCAAGAGCTTCTCAACTATTATGAGAAGTTACTTGAAGATTTGAAAGAACTAACAACAGGATCAGCCGATGAAAGATGAACAAGATCCAGTTGCTGATGAGATGCCAGAAAAAGTGTTAACTACAAAATCTTTGTCTGAAAATATTGCAAAGATGATGGATGCAATAGAGGCCTTCTCAAATAATGACCCTGACTGGGAATGCAGCAGTGCTGTCAAGAAAGCAGTGTTGAAAGAAATCTCCTGCTATCATCAGATTTTAAAAGAAAGGAGGAAGAAGACAAGACTGTCAACACTTGATGCATTCATAAAAAAGAAATCCTCTGTTCAGCAACTACAAGAACCAGAGTCAGGCCCATCAAACCGGAATCCTGGCAGCTCACCACTCAATTAGCAACACTCATCCATCATTGCAAAGTCAGAGCAAAGGTTGGCAATGATGGTAAACATAATGATGCAAGCTCCAGCGAGTCACTGGTGATTGTAATTGTTTGTTTTTTTCTGTTTTACTGAAGGTGTGTCTATGATAATGTTTTATAATGTTATACCTATTGGACTTGAACATCTTGTACAGTATGCAAAATACAGACAGAATAACGAGGGTCTGACTACCTATTTGCAATCACCTCGTGTTGAAACTACCTCTGACACTGAATTTTCTGAGAATGAAGTGGATTTGATGAACATATCCACATTGTTTCCAGAAGTATACTTGTACAGGTATGATAAAAACAGGCCACCAAAATTGATTTCTCAATCTGACCTTAATGATCTTGTGAGGGATTTGTCACTATCCAAACAATCTGCTAAAGTTGAATGAATGAAACTTACTCATTGATGAAGCAACATTTTCCTGGTATCAGTATTATGAGAAAAGTTTTGCACAGTTTCTTCTATTGCATCAGACTTTAGTATACTACAAAAATATGCAAGTTCTAGTAACTGCCACAAGTAAAGAATACCACCATGAAGAATGAAGACCTTTTTTTAAAAGTCATCCAAAAGGAGTTTTAAAGTAGTATTGTTATATACTGGATTTGTTATTTTATCACTGCCCATAGCAAACTCCGCTTACATGAAAGAGACCCATGAAAATTAGGAGACTTTTCTGGTAGCACTTAATTACCAAAAGGACAAATGGTTGCTTTATGGACATTTAAAATTTATTGGATGGACTTTTCTTTTGGACATTGACAAAGCTATAAAAAATATCCATGTTTTTTATGTCTCTTGGACAGTAGAGCCATGCCACAGCATTACAAACAAACAGAATGGCCAAAAAAAGAGCAGTTTACAGCTGCAAATGAAAATACCAGAGCTGTATCTCTCATTGATATGAACAAAGCACCGTTGACACTTCTCTACATACACCTCGGATTAATGAAGAATTCTCTTACAGATTTTGATAAAAGTAGTGATGGCTTCTAGTATTTATGTCAAACGTTTCTGCAAATTAGTGATGTAAAACTTAAAGAAGGAATATTTGTTGTTTCTCAGATTAAAAAATTTCTCAATGGCATAAATTTTGGAGAATGTTTGGAAAACAATGAAAATGAAGCTGGGCTTAGATTCAAGTCAGATGTGCAAAATTTTCTTGGAAATAGGAAGTCACCAGATGATGTTAACATTGTCAAAAATATGATTGAAAAATACAAAGTTTTTGGATGCAGAATAAATCTAAAATTTCACCGCTTACACTCCACCTAGATTTTTTTCCTGAAACATGCTATAAACGAGAAAGAAGGTGTAAAGTATCATAAATGGAAAGTCATTATCAAGAGCAATGGAATATCAGTATGATATGTAGCTATTGCTTGAGTTTGAAAAGTGACACACCTGAAGCAGTCAACAAAAGAAAATCAAGAGCGTTTCAAATTTTATTAGCTTGCTTGCTTATCTTATAACCCTGCCTGCATCATTCCTTTGTTTATATTAATGCACCCTTACTCTTTTTTCCTTATATTTCAGCATTTTGTTTGCAGTAAATTTCTCTCTAGTTAGTTATATACTGTAAGTATTATAAAAGTTTTTGCATTTTCAGGACAAAAAAAATTGATTATTGCAAAAAAAATCTGGACGTGATAGAGGAAAACGGTTTGAACAGGGTTAAAAAAAAGCTTGTTTATATTGCTTTATATCAGATGGTTTCATGCAAATACGAATCTGGTTTTCACCTGCTGAAAACCAACGAAAACTCCCGATTAGTTCCGGTCATTGCCGATTGCTTTCAAGGGTTTAGCGATGAAATCAGTAAAATGCTTGAAGAAAAGAAAATACATCACTTTACCGGAAATAAATCGCGCTAACAAATGTTTTTCTCCCAAAAAGTACTACAGCAAAAAAATTAGCCTTTGATTTACTTTTGAAAATTGGCAGGCTCCACTCGTGGGATGCCGAGAATCTTCATAGCTGCGTACACGGTCACTGTAAACGGACAAGAATGAATGGAGTAAATAGTCGGTTGCTGGCTGCTTTCGGTCATAGCAACGATCACCGCCAGACTTGTTTTGTTATAATCGCCGTTTGGATACTTAAGTTTTTCTAAAAGAAGATATTTTACTGAATTATGTCTGCTTTTCTTTTTATCACATTTTTTAAAACCTCCTATTTAGACAGCTCCGTGTTTAGGAAATCCCATAACCGTGTGCGTTATTGAATATCTGTTCTATAATCATACAACGTGTACATTATCGACGAGTAGACCGAATAACTACGCGTGAGTCATAGTTTAGCCAAACGTAATATATATCCCAACCTTTCTCTCGCCGCTTGCTATCTTGTGTTTTCTGCCAACCACTTCCGGTTTGGGCAAATCACCTAATATGAACGCTGATGTCGCGGAGGAGATTACTGTCACAGTTTAAATCATATTTTGGATGTTTGGTGAAAATTTAACCAAGAATGGAATGCTAGACGTATTGGGCAGTGTAGAAATAACAATGGTAAGTGTAGAACAGATTTAGGAATTGAAATCTTAGAACGTCAGAAATAATTTGTAAGTGTCTTAAGGTGTCAGAAAGCTTTCTTATATAAAATTATTAGGGTAATCTATTTTGAAATATGCTTTTCAAGCATGGAATCCTTATTACACAATGGACAGAGATATATTTTATAGAATGTCCAGAGAAGGTTTATTAAGGTAATCTCAAATTTGCGAGTGAAGTAAGGTGGGATGGAGTTTATCATAGAAGTACAGTTGTCCCCCCGGTATTCGCGGGGGTTACGTTCCTAGAGCACCCGCGAAGAGTGAAAAACCGCGAATATTGGACGTGGTCCATAAAAATGCCTATAAACGTCAAAATAAAACCTAAAATATAATCAAAAAGATATAAATAAATATATAATAATAATTTAATAAAAAATACAACACTCAGAGAAACACTCGAGATAGTTACACGCGGTAAACTGGGATGATGCGGGGCTGCATCTGCCTGAGACAGCGCCTCGTGGGCAGCAGCCAATCAGCGGCGAGGAGAAATGAATAACGTTCTCGGATTGGCTACTTTCAAACCTCCAGCCAATAGCGTTTATTTTATATTGATATTTTGCTGAATGTACGTTAGTATTTATATTACAAAATTAGTAAATTATATCGTTATTAATAATTTAGCGTTAAAAAGCGTGAAAAAATATATATTGCCACGAAAAAAGCCATTAAAAATCGCAGAAGATATTTGCGATTCCGCGAATATGCGGGGGATTCCACGAACAATTATTAGTTAGGTTCTAAGGAAAATTCCGAATAACCGGGGCCGCGATTACGCGGGGCTCGACTGTATTTAAGATCTTTGGTAAATGCGAGATTTAATAGGTTCTTTGATGTTCTTGAGGTCACAAAGGTAAAATCTAATGTCGAATCGATATACGAAATTAAAATATATATATATAGTATATACCTGCAATGTTTTTTTCTGAGTAAGATGGTTGATATGAAACAGTAAATAACTCTAAATATTTTATTCGATCGGCACCTTTTAGAAAATTGTTCTGTACGCATATGGGGTTAAAAGCTTCTTCCTGCTTTGAATTTATACATCATCTATGTTTATATACATTGTCAGAGCAGCGACAGTTTTGTACTTTGCATATAATTCCTTTTAACTTAAAATAGGCTTAAAGATCAGATTTTTAAATTAAAATTATGATATATTTACTAGTACACCTACTATTTTCTTTTGTATAATCACAGTATAAGACATTGCAAACATTTATGGTCCAATTACTAAAAATAAAAGTGAAAGATAACATTCCTTACATCCCATTCTCACACATTGTTCATTTTGGCAGCAATTTAAGGACTACTTATCTTGACACTATTCTTAACATATTAATTTGCACTTTTATTGTTTACTACGTTTTTTAAAGCTGAGCTAGTAGACTAAAACAAAAAAGATATAAAATTTCATAATGTACGTATTGAAAAGTCCATTTTTCATTACATACTATTACCTACCTCAAATGTTTTGGCTGCAGATTGCAGATTATTCGCCAATTTTTAAAAACATTTCATTCATTTCCAATGGTTACAATCTTAAATGATATGCATTCTTTCTTTGACTTAAAAAAACCTTTTTTTCATTTTTTTATTTGGTTGTTTCAAGCCCACTTTTTTCTATTCTTGTCTTTCTAACAATCTGTTTGCAAAACCAGATGAAGCGATTACCTAACAGTCATTCAAATATTGTGATATTACCCCTTATATATATATATATATATATATATACATACACACCCCTCTGCTGCTTTTTTACTGTCTACTAAAACATTAAACAAACTATTGCGAGTTATGTTAAGAAAAATGTTATCATTATTGAAAGCCAAAGCGGTCAGATTTCAAGTAAAGTATAAACCGGAAGATGATGTCATATCTTTTATTCTTTCAACCCTGAAGATGAAAATACCCACGTGTTTCAGAAAAACTGGGCGTCTGAACCCCAAATCATCTCTACTCGATAAAATCAGTCAAGAAAACAAAACACAACCGATTGAAAATATACTTAAGAATCATTAAAAATCGATTGTTATGTTACAATAACTTCATGATAAACATGTAATCCTTAAATGTTAACACATTTAATACAAATAAGTATATGGTAGCAGCTCAGTGTATATTTTCTATTATTTCATAAATATCTGGAAATCATTTCAAAGAATCTTTTATTTTTATATACCTTTAGTCACCGCTAATGCAAGTAAGATTTGATAACGTGGATAACAATTGAGTGTAAGATTATGAAAATTAAAAAAGCTGCTAATACTATTTATTTTGGAATATACTGTGAAAAAAGGCAATATTTACATTGTATTTTAATGTCAAATTACAATATTACGTACTCGAAGACCTTTTTAGACCGGACAAAACGTCTTCTTTTTAAAAATCTTTAATGACTAGCCAAAAGATTCAAAAGGCCGATTTTACATGGTATATATCTATGTACGTTACGTTTTCTTTTGTATTTAATGCCACGTAATTTCCATGTAAAAATGGCCTTTTGACTCTTCATCTCATTTATTAAAGATGAGTAAAAGTGACTTTTTGTTCAATGACAGATTTCTTACTAACATTTGATTTGTAATGCAAACAATTTTGAATCTTTTCTTAAAATTCAGCTGAAACAATTTGTAAATCATTGTTATGTTCTAAATGTTTTGTGTACTATTTCATAGAAGTTTTATCAGTTTCTAGATATTCTGGAGTTGCCATGGCCACAGCTTTCGAATGTAGGGTTGGGGGACTTTATTAGCTTTAAATTATATTTTCTTTGCCTATCTTTAACACCGCACATACAACTTAATAATAATAAAAAATAATAAAGTTTAATGTATATCTCTGTAATGAAGAAGAAACTTTGAAGCAATCACGTCCGAAAACTTTTGGCGACCAGTTGGATGATATGTAATTTTGACTTCGATTATTCAAACTTTTTGAAAGAACATAGTTGATCAGCATTTATTTACTAAAAATAACCATAATATTTTAAATAATTACATCGTTAATTCCAAGAGAATCTGTCATTTCACACTTTCTATACGTTGTGCCTCGTGTTTAATGTCATTCGTATTGGTTCGGGCTTCATTATTTTTCTACTTTTACTTTAAAAGAGTTAAAGCAAAATGGTTATTCCCGAAGTATGAAATGAAAATATTTTATTAATTAATCTTCTTTCTTGTGCTTTAGTTTAGAATTTCTAATCAATAATAATTTGATAGAAATAAGATTTCAGATAACGAAAAGATTAATTACGTGAAAAAAGAGATTAAAAAGGCAGATTAGGATGCAATGCTAAAATTCTTCAATTCTTGTTGTTTCCTAATTTTTTAGCTCTTTGTGTCAAACTGTTCCACGCTTCTCAGCAAGATACACACCAGAAGGAATCTGATGGCGCCAGCGTCTTGTGGTTAGGTTTCCGTTTCATTAACCATCACTAAGCACCAAGAAATTGTTTAAACGTGGCGGCTATCAAATCGATATTAATGATGTTATTTCAGTGTCAGGTCAAACCTACGATTATGTAATTACTGACGACTGTAATTTCAATAACTCGGTTATCTACACCTCACAATTCCAAAATAATATACATTGACTAAGTGAAATGCAGAGGATATTGTATATACATATATACAGCACAATTTCGATAACTCGGAGGTGCAGGGACCTCCCAAAATACTTCGACTTATCAAAGTTGACTTTTTTATCTGAGCTACTGGGCGATCATTGATACATTAGGTCCCATGCTACAACACGAGCTGTAGTTCTTTAAAAAAATTTAACTCATTAAATGCATATAAAACCATATTTATTAAAATAATATTATCATTTTAAAATATGAAGCATAGTAAACGTTCACAACTCACAAAATGTCACAGCAAACAACCTTCCATTATCTGACAATAAATTAGTAAAGAAATTAACGTCATCGATGATCAGTGATTTATGAAAAGAAATTTGCGGTTTCTTAACGCGGGGAAAATTGAAACGAGAATCAATCACCCGATGTCAACTGACAAATTCCGAGTTATAAAGAGAAATTAACAAGCAATTGCACTTCATGAGACTAAAACAGTGCCTCGACTTATCGACCTAGAGCAGTTCGATTATCCAGAGCTTTTTATAATGGGAGAGACGGGGATGTTGCGGGACCTACGAGTTATCGAGTTTGGTGATTGCTGTTTAGGAGCTAACAGGAGTAAGTTTAAAAGAGACAACCCAGTACTGCTGGTCGTAGGCCTAATACCGTCTCATGTCCACGATCTTTCAGTAATTCGTTTTGTATACTCGAAAAGCACTTCTGTAATAAGGATTATAATATTTACTAGTTAAAGTAGTTACATTCCATCATCTCTCTCATCTTTGCGGTTGGTTTCATAAAAACGTTTGTGGAAATATATCGAAGTTGAATCTGTAGTAACGATGGCCACCTGGCAATACCTGTAAAATAATTTTGTCCCGTTCAAATTTTAAATTGCGTATTTTTTCCATCTGATTTTTAAAAAAAAATGTCTCTTAATTACTTCTGGTGTGTTGCAGTCTAATTTCATTTGCGTGTTTTCTTAATCCGATTGTTTATTTAATATGCCTCTCCCTGTAATTTGTCCACACGCCGCTTCAACATGTGTCGCATTGTAAAACGTTTTCTTTTATTTATCAGTTCTAACTCGCCACTGAGTAAATGGGCTTTGAATAACTACCTATATGTGTAGATTATAATGGTGCGAGCGGATGTCGACTGCGGCAGAAGATGCAGCGCATTGATCAAAAGGATTAATTCATTTCCGCCTTTCGCCAGCTGGCGCTTGATAGTATGTAGTTTTCGAAACTTCACCGCAGTGAATATTACTTTTATAATCCGTAGGTAAAAATCTCGACATTCGTTCTCGGTTAATGTAAACGGCAGGAATCTTGAGAAAATTAGTGGCGAATTCAATTGATTTATTTAAAGTTAAAACTGTGCGTATATCAAAGACTATTTATGGTTATGATTCGGTTTCTGTGGTATAATTACTACTAAAATAAATAAATTACATATGGGAAAAAATTAATTAAAAATTCTCTTAAGAAAAACAAGTGACGCCAAAATTGATGCAGATGCCGTATAGCTCACCCTCTTGCACATCTATGACGTAGAAACGGATGATATAAAGTACTACGCACAACTGTAACGTAGGAAGATTACTTTTGCTAGAATTTAACTCGAAAGTTTGCATAAAATTACTGTCAAATAGAAATATACATAAGCGAAATTGAATAGACAGCTAGGACCACCGAGGAAATATTGTGCCAATCTGTCTGGAGGCCCTTCGTTTTACCAGGAGATCAACGAACGTAGTCTTGCCTGATATCGTGGAAGCAATTTCACGCTGGTAGACCTTGGTGTGGATAGAACAGCTCTACTTATCGGTGAGTGAATTGAATTTAAGTTGGCAGCTTTTTGATCTAATCAATACATTAGTACGCAGTAGAATAACTTCTCCGTTTTCTTGGCTTTACAGGCAAGCTTGCGGTTTGATAGACGCGTGGTGTGTCGCAAAATACCAGTTATGTGCGAAGTGCTTTTTAAGGTCGCTGTGCGGCATATTTCTGTTAGCGAGAGGAAGGAATCGTTGTCGCCGATCGTTTTGGGACAATTATTTATACTGAAAATTTTATATGTCGGATAATACGGCGATTGGGATAACACAAAGTTGACCCTGTACAGTAACCCGCCTCCGCTCTACCCTAACAAAATGTTGGTGGCGAATCCAGAGCAGTGACGATGTTCTTCTTTTTGATGCATCTCTAACAAATCCGATCTCTGCGAGGCCTGGCTGGTGTCGTTATCTTGGGATACCGACCGAGGACCCACCTAGTTGCCAATGAGATGAGAGGACACCTGTTAATACAGATTTGTTCTGGTACTTCTGGCTGGTCGAAATGTCTTTGAGCAATTACCAGTTCTGGGTGCCATGATTTTTCCATATCATTACACCGGTGCTTCCAGCAGCCTTCCCCGATGTCGGTTGACACATCCACACCTGGTCTGAATTGAAATTAAAATTAAAGCGGTTTTCACCGCGAAAAGAATCTGTTGCCATTGACTTCTTGACCAGCGACGATAGACTCTTACTCAGACTTTAGAGTTCGAGAAATGGGTAATTAGTACAAAGGCTTACATAATGAAAATGATGTAGAATGGATCAACGCTGCCATGAATCGCACTGGAGATCTCGGGAGCATTTAGCTGTCATCACCATTTGCCAGGTTTCGCCACTAGTCTGTAGGTGGCGCATACGCTTTGCTGATGATGACCGACTGCGAAATATCAAAATTTCTGAGCCACAGCAATTTGCTTGGCACCAGTCGAACTACTGTTAGAATTTTTTTTCAAACAGGTTTTTCACTTAACATAAGTTTTATGCATCAACAGTCGCGCTGATCAGGCTTTTAACGGCTTCTTGCGACATAGCACGTACATGCCGTCAGTGTGGTATTTCTGTTGACAGAGCGACGGGTTAGAATCGACTGATGTAAATGCGATTTTATACTGTATCCTAAATTTCTGCACTGATGGTTACCAAATATAGGTATACTTGTTGTATATATGTCAGAATGTAATTATCATTTAGTTTCGAGACATGGATCGTGGATAAAAAATAATTAATTCTCTCTCAAATTGGCTCGCTCATATGATCCAAAGCGGTACTAATGTGTAAGAGTCTATTGAAATATTTAAGTGGACAAAAAAGATATTTAAAGAAAAGAGATAACGCATATCCATTATTCTCAGACCCCTTCGGAGGAGGTTTTTTAATTTACAAATCGTTTATAAAGAAAAGGAAACACACACACACACACATTTAATTTTCATCTTAAGGTTTCTTGTATAAGAAAAACAGTGAATATATTTATAAAAAATAAGCAGCAAACGCTTCCAAGCCACAGTACGTTCTTGCATGTTAATATTCTGCCCCAGGATCATGTACGATACACGTTCGATCGGATCTAGGTCCGGAGACCGGAGACCGCGCAGGTTGTGGACCTAGCACTGCACGGCGCGGATGGGTGTCGTCATCCATAGAGAAGTTTGGACCTGGCCGAGGAGCCAGAGACACAACTACAGGTGCAATAATCATTCATCCCTGCACTGACGCCCTTCCTAATGGTGACAGGATCAGCCAACTTGGGCACCAGCCCAAACCATCAGGCTGCCCCCACAAAATCGATCATACCGAGCAATAGTAGTGACAGCGGATCGTTTTTCAGCCGGTCTCACGACAGTTTTTTGAATAACCCGTTCATCGTTGATGTCTGGAGAGAATATAGACTCATCAGAGAGAAGAACATGGCGCCAACCGTTCAAAGCCCAGCTGCGATGTTGTGTCGCCCACTTCATGTCCCCAGCTGTTGATGACGCACAGTTAGAGGGATGTGCAGCAGTGGTATTATGGCGAACTGTCTGCGTTGAAATTTTATGGCTGGTTGCTCTTTGGAGAGATCGAGCTGTTGAAAAATGGTTTGTTCTAGCAAGAGTGACAAGAGGACGATCTTCACGGGAGAGAGGTTTTAACATTCGGTCGACCTGAACGAGATCTTTCCATCAGCCGGCCGGTCTTGTGCCATAGAAATTATGCTAGTGTGTACTGGAAGGCGGCAGCAGTCTGCGTCACTTCGTTGAACTGTCGTGACGGCTCAAAAACTACTTTATTCTCTTTTAAACTGACGTACGCCACACATACACGACCAGTGGGAGAAGTGATTTGCAGGCGAGTTTCCAGAATCGATCAGTTCTGGAGAAGATGACTGTAAGATCACGTGTTGTACGTGCAGTATCATGTTTTGGTTTCTTCCCTCAGTATCCAGGCACCCTTGAACAACGTATCATACAAGCACTGCAAGCTTGAAACACCCGCCTTTTGCGCTTTTATTTAATTCTTTTTTGTGAAGATAGCTTATGAAATCAAAATCTGCCCAAAGGTGTGTGAAGACGCGGGTTGGCTAATTTATGTCTAATTTTGTTTGATTACCGACTAATGTAAATTTACGTCCACTTTAAGGATCATCTTTACTGCAAAAGGAATTGTATAATGCAGGAAATTAGAACAAAAAATTAATTTAAAATTATGAGGAAAGTTGTTCGCATTATGCAAATTTTCTCTGTAATTTTATAAAATTTGTTATTCATTGCTTATTATTTGAAAACCTATGGCATCCATAACTAGCAACTTTCCAATAAAAAATAGCCGAACTCTATTTAAAATTAAGTACTTAGCTCTGATGTTTCTTTTGTCAACTTATCAGCCACAATCAGTACAAGACCTCTCTCTCCCTCTCTCTCTCTCTCCATCTCTCTCTCTCCAGTTAAATATATAAATCTTTTTCACGAATGCAAATATTAAAAAAAATAACGTCTATTTCCAAAGTTAGCTACTACATATTTGAAAGTGAATTAAGGCAGGGGGGGGTATACTGCCAAACCAAAGAGCACCAGTTTGACAGGAATGAAGTGTTTTGTTTAAAATATTGATGGGAAAACTTTAAAATATCTATAAAGTAAATTCTATCCGCAAAAGACGTCGGGTAAATCAAGCCAGGAATATGAGAAGCAATACAAAACCTAAAATGATAGCGCGACATCTGTCGCAGTCATTAATTTCTAACAAATCTGGGTTCTTCTATCCAGCTCGAAATCACAATTTGCGTAGTATCGATTTTAGGAACGTTCATCGGTTCTGGACGCCTTGTCGTTGTCGCGCTAGCGGGGAGGTGTTTTTTCTAATCGTTTTTTTTTATACCTTGGAGCACATTATCACATGTTTGTGGACAGTCCATTATCTACATGGATATTGATTGCTTTTTTTCTTTTTTGTAATCCCTCATTCAATCATAAAACTCGGCCGGCTTACGGAGAAAGAACGTTATTAATTTCAGGTCTCACCGAGGAGACATTGTTGGCTCCGACAGATCAATGGCACGGCAGGAACAGCACGCGTAGATATCGCTGTGCAGGAATAATTCTGTACGTACGACACGGTGACCAATTCTTACGCGGAATTACACCAGGTTCGCTGTGGAATGGGGTTGTGTTTTTCGCCTTGTCCGATCTAAAGGCGCGCTGCTGCTTCTACACACGTGGACTGCTTTTCCTCTTCTTCTTCACGCTGAGATGCGGAACTATATCCGGACCAGCCACGACCAGCGACGCAGGTGCAGCTTAGCCGTGACACCGGCCAGGAGTGGCGGCGACACGTCGCAGAGGAGACACTCCCTGCAAGGAGCGCAGGACGACTCGCAGCTGGGCGCCTTGGACAAGAGGCGGGGCTCGCCAGGTGCCCCGTTGCTGACGTCGCAGTTGGTTCACCTGAGGAAGCTATCGGAGAACACGAGAAAGACGACGCCGAGAGCCGCCAGCCATCTGGCGGAAGACATCGTTCTGTGGAAAGTCATGCTGGTCATGGCTGTGATCTTCCTCACCGTGTTTTTGGTGATACTGTACTCAGTTTACCAGTATATGTTGTAAGACCAGTCAAAACTGTCCCCCCGCCAATCTCACAACCGATGAAAGATGTTATTTTTATGTGAAAATGATATACAATATTTTCTATAACTCTTTATGGGTTTTTGTTTAACGGCGCAGTTCTACCTTTCTGCAAGTGAAACTCCTTTATTGATCAATTCAGATTACGGATATTCTTACTGTCTTACCCAATGTTTAACTCTCTTAAGTTCTGGGAGCTACTTAGCTAAGGTGAGTCATCGCATTATTTCCAATTTACTGAGAACACCCTGGATCAGGGCCATTTCTAATGTTTAAGCCTAATCTCTTAATTCCAGGGGTTTACTGCAAACAGAAAAGGCATGCCCTTCCGTGTTTGTGGGGTAGACAACAGGCATATTTGAGGGTAATATGGACTCGCTGCAGCCAATACAATACCTGTTGGTGCTTGCCACGTTAATGGTTAAGCGAGAACGGCTTTCATCAATTAGGGTACTTTCTGCGTAGTAACCGAACTGCATTATAACATGTCGCATGGGAGTAAATTATCCGATTTGTATTTTCTGGAACTATCGTTAAGCACAAGTTGAACACTGATTTACACTATTTATCTTAATTATTGTTCTTCACTTGCCATCATTGGAATCGGTTTGCTTCTAAACTGTAACCTAAGCGTTATTCCCAACTGCAATCGAATTTTCATTTTGTACCATAGCGAAAACGGCAAACACCACAGCTAACCGACTATGTCCATATTATCCAGTTTGTGTGGGAAACACTTGCCCCTCGTTAATTCGTACAAGCATCTTTGCACGGAGGGAAATCGGCTTGGTAAGGCAAAAAATCATCGCACACAAGGCAGGCTTGTTTAACCTAGCGACTTTAGTTGCCGGCCACTGGTTTCATTGCCTCTTTTCACCGCTAATTAAAAGGATTTCTCTTTACTTTCTCTCTTTTTTAAAGGAAAAGTTTACATATTATACACTAAAGTTAGCCTGCCTTCTACAAATCTAAAATCTCAAAAACACTCACTCTTACTTATCACCAGAATTCTTTCTAATTATCAATAATACTTTTTTAAAAAGTACCGTCTGAATATATTATTACTTATTTTTAAAAAAAATGTAAATAATATATATGCTTTTAAAGTTAAAGAGCTTAGAATAGCATTTAGTGCATAAAAAAGGAGAATATTTGTCACAGAAACCACGTAAATTTCCAAAGGATGAGATTTCTGCGTAATTGTCGCCTGTCTAAAGACAATCTGTTCAGGTGTCGGATAAAAAAACACATTGATTTCTTTTAACGATTTGTATATCAGTGAACACTGTATTAGATATTTCCTTGTTACATTGTTGTATAATTGTATAATTTTCTGGAGATAGAAGCTTGTCTTCTATTTATTTATTGAACTTCTAACCCGTGTAGCATGAAGAGTAGTAGTGGAGAAAAGATGAAGGAGGCGATCAGAGAGAGACACATGTACCAAAAAGAAAACATCTAACAATAAACTAATAAACGTCGTCTGGTTATTTTGTCGGTTAGAGGAACAATAAACGATGGCGTGTTCATTTGTTTTCATAGTCGAGTGTATGACCATCTTTTCGGTACTTCTTTTCTGTAAAATCCCTGGAAGTCATTCGGAAAGACTTGAGATTATCCGGTTCACCTGTTTATTGTTTTTATGGTCTCCATGCTAGGAAGAAATAACCTCAGGTGGCTTGACTTCCTTGGCTTGTGATGCGTTTTTATTAGAGCACAAAACTTAGAAAAAAATTTTAAAAATAAATTGCTTCTCCTCGCCCAAAATTCTGTTCTATTCATTTTTATTTACATGCGATTTCGGTAAGTACTAACAGCTTATATCAAAATCCCCCAACAATTCTGTTGCGTGTACGGGCTGGAATTGTGACGGTGAAACATCACACCATGATCCGTATCCATTTTCCTGAAACTCGACAGTTGGTCGGACCCTGCATGTCCCCTGCCGAGAAAAAAACAAAGAAAGATTATTATTGTTCTTATTACCTTTCTGGAAAAAGTTGTGACTTGAATTTTCCGATTGCAGGAGAACCTGGCTGTTTACATTTATTTACCTCACGTGGGAATATGGCCGATAGGGCACGACAAATACGGAGTCGGGTCATTCTGTATTCTTTTGTTAACCTTTTGGCACCCGTTGGACACTCAGCTTTCAGACGGTTAGCCTGTCGTAGGTTGAATAAACAGTTTTCTACACGTACAAGCTTTGATATGTGGCTATTAAGTTGTCCAGCTGAAAAAATCAGCCTCACAGCACAGTCGACGTTGGCTGGACTTAAAGCAGTGACTGCTGTCTTCACAAAGTTGCTTACGTTCTGATTGTAAACCTCCCGTCAATTTATAGACTTCGCGATGGTTCACACAGTTAAGACCATAATGCAAATCCTCCTTCGATAAAAAGGTCATTTGTCTTGACAACCCCAGAGTAGGGAAAAAACAAATGAGAGTAGGCTGCCTGCCCGTGCGCATGAATAGGAAGGCCTTCGACGTCATCAACTCGGAAGTCGCCCATTTTGGAAGCAGTGAAAAACGAACGAAAACGTCTTATTGTTATCAGATTGGCTCGTTAACTTTGAAATTTTTCACTACTCTTGTGCAAAGGAATGTCTGAGTACAAAGAAGAGATCGATTGTGATAAACTTTCAGATGTGGGGAAATTGCGCTACGATGCGAAATTATTAATCATTGGGCGTTGTGACCGTACGAGATGTCCAACGCCGTTCCTTTACCGCCAATCATAACTTACCAAGACGCGACATTGTGAACTGATTAGTATTTGCTCCAAGCTCACGGTCACTAGAAGATTTAAAACGTTACTAGGATTTAAAGGCTACAGTTTGTTTATGTTTGGGCGAGAGAACGATCAGGAGTGAGCACTGCTGCGCTGCAACAACCAAGGTGAGCGCCAGTTGTCACGAATTTTTTACTCATGATACATTTTTTGGAAGGACACGGATTGTTTATTTGTGGAATTATTTTATTGAAACAATTTTTTTCCTTTGATTAGATAAGTTTAGATTGCTTTTCTCGTATGTACGAGACCGAAGAGCTCTAAGTAAGCGTAGTGATACTCGCCGTATAAAAGGTCCACTGACAGCCACAATGAACGATATAAATACTGTAAAAATAATTTCTGCAGTTTATGTACCATAATTTGACCATAAAATCGCGTGAAACCCTTTTACGTATCAAATCCGAAGAAGATCCGACAAATATTCTTCAAAGTACCTACCTATTATAAAATGCACAGAACACCAGATACTCTTGCGTTGAAACACTGGCTGGTTTTGCCAGCCATTTTCGTCCTGTCCCTGCTCAGATTTTCACAGTCTAAATCCTATTAGATCACTGCAGGTAATCTCTAAAGCTGCAAGTATTTCTCTCGATCCTTTCTGTTTATAGCAGCTTTGATAGTCACTGACTGTTCCGACCAGCCTCTAAAAAGGTATGCCTTTTAAATCCGTACCAAAGCGAATGCCACCAACGGTCGACTTCTGCGTATCCTAGAAAACTGACATCGCTGAAACCGCTCTATATAAGGGTGCCGCCATCTTAAGTCACATGACATTGGTATTAAGATATTGCATTCGCATTTCATCAAAATCACACTGACTATTGTCATGGACAAACACGCATGCAGTGAACAACAAAACTTTGGACAATATCTATAGGTAAACAGTATAAAATGCAAACAGAAAAGTAGAGATAAAATGGTAAAATAATGCATATTAAAGGCATCTTTTCCCATCTCCACGGAGATTAAAGCGCGAATGAAAGAAAGACAAAAAATGAAGCTGTGGATAAAGTTGTTACCCCGAGGAAAATAGAAATTCAATTACCTGAGAAGACTGATGAGTAGGGTGACCACTTAATGACCAAAATAAAGAGGAAAACTGGTCGCTCCTTTTCGGAAAAGTGGTATTTGGTGATCACCTCATTAAAAAAAGTGAGATTTAGGAAAAACAAACTGTAAACGACATATTGGATAGAAATAATGAAGCACCAAATAAACAATACCAATAATTTAGCGGAGTTATAACGGAGAATCGAAAATTTGTGAATGTTTCCCAGTAGAAAGTTGGGGTCCTGAAGATATTTTAGGTCGGCTCATTATCATTATTTCTATGATATCATTCTTTTGAACTGATTTTGCATGTAAGATTTGATTCCACTTTTATCAGCTCCAAATTCAATTTCTTTCAATATCTGATCATAATTCTACTATTGTGTATTTCGTGTTCTATATATTCTTTATTGGAGGTAGAATATTTTTGTAATCGAGAATTAATTCTCTAAAATCGGAAGCAATACTTCCCTTGCCTCTTTCCATGATTACACCTTCATCTACAAATGAATTGGTGGTGTTAACCATTTATGGAAGATTTCCAGAATACCAAAAAACCAAATTACGCAGCCAAATTCCCCACCTGCTGGCTATTACTTGAGAAGCAAAGCAATATGGCGAAAACTTTGTTTTTGTTTTGTAGTCGATGTTTTGATGCAAGTGCCGAGACTTTTATAGAAGGCTTTGATTCTCATTGCGGTGTTATAAAACAAGTGGGCAATGCATGTTAAAAAAAAAAACCAAAAAAAAACGTAGGTATAATTCCTTGATAGCATTGCAGGCCTTGATATTACAAGGAGCAGCGTCGGTGTTAACCCTTTACGCTGGTTTCGAGTAATCAAATGGTATCATCAACAACTGAAGAAATTATGGATTGTTTGCAGTAGCTGATAAATTCTGGCCTTAAATCGCGTGTGATTAATCTTTTCGACAAAAATGTTTATACATTTACTATTAATTAATTTCGGCTTCGTCGATTATAAGGAAAATAAGTTGATCTTTTTTGAATAGATTTGATTTTCTTGTTCTTCCTTTACGAGATCTGTAACAATCTTATTTCGACAAGCGCTCTCGAAGATGGGCTAGAACCGAGTTTCTTTAATAAATTCTGAATCGCTGGATCACGAAGCTTCTTCAGTGGAATATTTGCAGATATCGTTTCTTTTTTTGGAAGTAATTTCTGCATACGATTTGAGGTCTGCAACTTGCTTTCGTTATGTGTCTGTTGAAAAAGAACCTTTTGGATGGTTTGCTATACTGTTGTATTTACTGCCCTAAGGTTTTTTTCTTGGTGTAGAGCTAAATTTTTCTGGATAAAATACTACGATTCTTCCAAATTTTGTAGGTGCTGCTGTTGTTGAAGCAATTTCTTATTATATATATATATATTAAATAAACAAAAAAAACATGCTAATTCGACTTATTTTAAGCCTCGCTACTCCACTATAAAAGTGACATTTGGAGACCATAAAAGTCAAAGAAGAGACGCTGCTTTTTAAAAAGATGACTTTACTGAAATTTGGTCGCCCTGATGATGAGTGTAGTTTTGAATTCCTGTTTTTATGGAAAATAATGGAGCGCAGATGTGCCAAACTTTGAAGGTTCACCTGTCCGATGTGAAGATTATTGCGCAAGGTTTCTAACGATGTTTCTATTATCTCACATAACAACTCAGAAATGATGAAAGGCAATTTCTTTAAAAGACTCGCCTAATTTAAACTAATCTGAAATTGCTATTGCTTGCAACTGTAAGATTTTTTGCTTCGTTTATACCTTCGCCTCTAAATTAAAAAAACAAACAAATAGAAGTTTAGACTTTAATTAATGTCTGCGTATTGCTAGTACATATACTGTTTTAAAAAAATAATAAAAGAAGACAGCTGAACAAACATGGCGAAAATTAAGTTCGACTTCCCCCGTTTTGATAGCTTCAATGAAAAGGATGATCGGAAAAAAATATCGCCAAAGTTTTTGACAGGACCTGACTCCCTCACGAGAAGCTCCATCAGCTCAGAGTCTGCGACAGGGAGACTGTCTCTCTCCAATTCAATGTCGGATGAACAACTGATAACAAGGGGTTTTTCAAGATGCCGATCTCCAGACAAGAGCACAACCGGAAATTGAACCATATCAACCCCACATCCACCCTCGGGGGCTCTTGAAGACAAAAGCCAGAAACGCTCACCGTAGAACATGTCGGAGCTGGATCCATTGGGAGTTAGACCTTTAATGTACTCCAGAAACCGGAGAGTTATGAGCAGTATAGACCAAGAACTAGGTGCCGGCATATTCCAGCTGGAAAAATGTGACGGCGATTTAAATAAAACGGGTGAGATGAGCCGATTGGTTGATAACAAAAGTCTGGAAAATATCTCAGAAGAAGCACAACCACTCATAGTCTGGTATTGAGGTGGCAGGAAGTTTGTTTTGGAATGAGAAGCAAAGGCGCCATTAACCGTTATCTAAAACACCCGATAAAAGCAGCGTTCGCGAAAGTTGCTGAAGCTGTCTGAGGTCTGATCTCAAAAGATGCTAGGTTGGTTCGTGGATGAAGAGACTTGGTTATTTTTCAGACATAATGAAGCAGATACTCATTCTTTCTACTACTACAATGACCAGGAAAACTACTCTGAAGGATAAATCGATATAACAGACAATTTCTCAAAGGAATCTCCTCTGTGACTGGCCATTTCCAAAAAAAAAAACAAGTCCGAAACCCTTTTTGTCGTTTCCAAGAGAACCCCGAATAGTGAGATAGTCATCAGTATGTGAACGATCTTGTTAAACAAAGAGCATCACCGCCATTTCTCCTGCTCCCGTACGTGGGGGAGTGGGTGTGTGGTCCGGACCGAGCTGTGTGATAGCGCGATGTTTTGAATAGAATGAGAAGACCAACAAAATCCACGATGCGCTCCAAGACTGCGATTAATGTGGGATCACGTACGCCAATCGATTGATGGAGGCTGCTGATAAAAGACAGCGCGCAATTGAATCAGAAAAAGAAAACCAAGAAGTCTGTCATCTTCTGGTTGCGGAAATTAGAATAAAAATGTGCGCATCAATTATCATAAAGACGACGTTTGTCAGCCATCGCTTGAAATGACTTTCGGATTTCTAAATTTACGCACCGAGAATCTAATCTGATTACATTGTCAGCTCTACAGGGCAACATAAACTTATACAAAAAACAAAATATAGGCAGCAAGTCGCTTAGCTGGCATATCGTTCATAATGTGGTTGAAGAAGATCCAAACTCTCTGTGGAATGACTGGATGCCAGTGGAAGCTGAGTTAAGCTGTAGGGCGAAAACGAAATGTGTCTGAAATAAGCTTGCAAAATGGCAGGACGATGATTACTGACAAAGGTTTTAATATCGTGTGACCACCATTGACCCCAGTACAGACTCGTACACGTCTCGTTATCGACTAATTCAGATGTTGCGCTATTCCTCGACCTGAACCAGTTCTACGTGACAAGAAACTGCGGCTGACCGAAAACACGCTTACCTAGGATCATGTCCCGTACACGTTCGATCGGATCTAGGTCCGGAGACCGGAGACCACGCGGACGGGTGTCGTCATCCATAAAGAAGTTGGGATCTGGCCGAGGAGCCAGAGACAACTACAGGTGCAATAATCATTCATCCCTGCACTGACGCCCTTCCTAATGGTGACAGGATCAGCCAACTTGGGCACCAGCCCAAACCATCAGGCTGCCCCCACAAAATCGATCATACCGAGCAATAGTAGTGACAGCGGATCGTTTTTCAGCCGGTCTCACGACAGTTTTTTGAATAACCCGTTCATCGTTGATGTCTGGAGAGAATATAGACTCATCAGAGAGAAGAACATGGCGCCAACCGTTCAAAGCCCAGCTGCGATGTTGGGTTGCCCACTTCATGTCCCCAGCTGTTGATGGCGCACAGTTAGAGGGATGTGCAGCAATGGTATTATGGCGAACTGTCTGCGTTGAAATTCTATGGCTGGTTGCTCTTTGGAGAGATCGCGCTGTTGAAAAATGGTTTGTTCTAGCAAGAGTGACAAGAGGACGATCTTCACGGGAGAGAGGTTTTAGCATTCGGTTGACCTGAACGAGGTCTTTCCATCAGCCAGCTGGTCTTGTGCTCTAGAAATTATGCTAGTGTGTACTGGAAGGTGACAGCAGTCTGCGTCACCTCTCGTTGAACTGTCGTGACGGCTCAAAAGCCACCTTATTTGCTGTTAAACTGACGTACGCCACACACACGACCATTGGGAGAAGCGAGTTTCCAAAATCGTCAGTTTTAGAGATGACTGTAAGATAATTTGCAGTGTCATGTTTGGGTTTCTTCCCTCAATATCCAGACATCTTTGAACAACATATCATACAAGCACTGCAAGTTTGTTGCTTTTTTGAGAGGAGACACACGCACAAAGTATATTGGAAATTACTATAGGAACAGAAAAACTGGGGTAAAATGCAAATAACTTGTGATAGAATTGCATCTCATGTAAAAATGAAGTTCTTCATAGTTCATTCATGTGTTGATATAGTAGTGATTGGAAATCAAAGTCTTCACTAGTAAAGGTTAGATGTGGGAGATTGCCGCCCAACTTAATGTTTCAGAAGGAGCTGTATGCAAAGATGCGTGAAGCTTCTACTATTGACAGTAGATGTGGTCAAGGAGGAAAGTCCCAACTCTCTAAAAGCTGTCAAGTACCTCAGAGCACATTTGTATATACAGTGCCGGACAAAAGAGTTGGGACACTTGCTGTGAAATTGATTTTTGAGCTCTTGTTTTAACATTTGCATACAGATGGCCATCCTGTTGTCCATAAGTTGTATAAAACATGCGTTTACAATGTGTAAAAATAATGACTGTCATATGTGTATCTATTGTCTGGAAAAAATATTTGAATTAGCATAGTCAAATTTGTCCTGCGACAAAAGAGTTGGGTCAGTGAACAAAATCTGTGCATACATTTATTCTCCTCGATATATTAATTTTTAAAGGATGAAATGAATAGAATCACATCATCTAAGATCATTTAAGATCATTTTTGCACCATGTCTGGCAAGACAATGTCGTCTGAAATCAGTCTTGATAGTTGAGCACCACCAAGAAAATCTGACTTCTCAGGAGATAGCTGATCGAGTCAACTGCCCGAAAAGCACTGTAGGCCGCATTCTGAAGCAGTACAAGGAGACCAGAAACATGAAACCAAAAATGCGAATCGGAAGACCGCGAAAATGTGACAACAAAATGGATCGACTCATTTGTCACAAATCCAGGGCCAATTGTTTCCTGACATTGACGGACATTTGAGCCTCCCTGAATGGAATGAATGTCTCCAGTCACACTATTCAATGTCGTCTATGTGAGGGGAATCTCTTTGGATGAATCGCCCAGAAAAAGCAATTGATCAGCAACAAGAACAGGTGCATCCGCATAGCATGGATGCACAAAAACTGGACCAAAGTTCAATGGGCTAAGTTCTCTTTTCCGACGAAACGATGATCATGTGCATTCACAGTGCTGACTGAGTATATGTTCAACGTTACCATGGTGAAAAATACAATATAAAGTGCACCTGACTGACGGTACAGGCCGGAGGAGGATCGTTGATGGTCTGGGGGTGTGAGTGTGGCGGGACCAGGCTCTCTCAAGTTGATCAGGGGCTGAGTGATCGCCCAGACCTACTGCAATTTACTGAGGCATGTCATTGTCGACTACATTGACGAGACCAGTCACCGCCATCTTTCAGCACGACAATGCCCCGATCCACACCGCCAGAGTCGTTACTTCCTTCACCACCCAACTAGAAATGGCTGTCATGCGTTGGCCGCCCCAAAGTCCAGATCTCAACCCAATCGAAAATGCCTGGAAGCAGCTGAAGGCCAAGGTGGCCAAACACAAGAATCTCAACCAAGACCAATTCTGGCAGGCCGTCGAGAAAAGCTGGCAGGAAATGGCCAATTTCGACTGCCTTCATTTGGTCGAATCCATGCCCCGTTGTTGTTGAGAAGTGATTGAAAACCATAGATATGCCACCCACTACTAGTCAATTGATCATTTCCATGCATTTGTTCGATTGTAATTTGTAATGTTGAAAAATCTTTCTGTCCCAACTCTTTTGTCACGGTACAAATCGGACATTGCCGATTCAAATATTTTTTCCAGAGAATAGGTAAACACATATATAGCATGTGTTGCTTTTATACATTTTGAAGGCATGTTTTGTGCATATAATAAACAATGTGATGGGTATTTAAATGCGTTTGTTAAAATGAGGGAGCTCAAATATCAATTTCACAGCAAGTGTCCCATCTCTTTTGTCCAGCACTGTAATAGCAATGAGCTCATAGAGTTCTTGTGAATAACCTAGCTGCGGGTACGGGGTTTAATGTTTCTTCAAGAGCAGTAAGTTATTCATTAGTGTGTAGTAGTTTCAGTGGATGCATAACTGCTCAAAATCCTTTGCTAAGACAACCAAATGACAAAGCTGAAATGGTCAGCAGAAATGAAACAGTGGATGACCAAACATGAAAGGAGATGCTCTTCACAGGTGAGTCCCAAGTTTGAACTGTAAAATGTACAACAGCTACAGTGAAACATGGGAAGAATCACTGCATGTGTCAAAGATTTTCATAAAACTAAAGATATATTCTGCATAACACCCTGATATAAGCATCATTAAGGCTATATGGCTACTGAGAAAGTCAAAAACCAAACATGGATGAATTGTGGAATGTGTTACTGGATATTTGGAACATTCCATAGTCATACACTGATAACCTGTATGGAGGCATGAAAACCACATAGAGAGCTTGCATAACAAATACTGATGCACTTTAAGCATTCATTTTGTTTCTGCATTTATATCATCTTTAAATGCATTGTTTCCATAATTATTTCCAGTTTTTATATTGTTACAGTGATATTTGAGATAAACTTAAGCAGGAATGCATTTTTTATACTTGAGAGCCTACTGCCAAATTTATTTGTGTGAGCACAGCCTGCTGATGATACACATCTTACTCTGCCACTAATTGGAGGAAACCTTTGTAGCATCTCAAGCTATCTAAAGTGAATGGGCTTGGTGTGTAAATCGGATAATTCACAGTCTGGCATTGTCACTGATTTGTGTATTGAATGACTTAAGGGTCTCTGCCAACAATAAAACTGAGTTTCTGCAGATATCTGTCTCTAGAAATCTCATCCAGCATTTCAAAATACAAAGACTTTGCCCATTTGTTTACTGGCACCTGCTGTCTTTGGTCTGTATGCAGTCCAGTATGGCTAAACACCTTTAGCTTTGACACCTCTATACTAGTGATCACATTTATAACTAGAAAATTTACTAACCTGGACCAACTGAAAAAACTGAATTGGTATACAAGGTCACTAATAAAGGGAACCGGCTATGTCACGAGAATTTCCTGCCTCCTTGTAAAAGCTAGTGTTGATGCCAAAGTGTACAGAGAAAGAAAACCAACCCTTCATTCTCTAGTCCACAGCTGCTGATGGGCCATGGTTTTCTGTTGCCTTCAGGCTCTGCTCAAAGATTATTTAACTTGTTGACTTTCGCATGAGTGTTTGATATTTGCTTACAAAGCCAGGTGGTTACTAGGGTGTGATCAAAAATAAATTCCAAACATTTTTTATGGGTTTATCCAAAGCCATTAATATAGAAATTAAAAAAAAAATTAGCAAACAGAACCTTAGGGTATTCCTCAGCATGAAACATTTTTTTTTTTTTTCCTGTTCAAAAATGTACCTCTCCAGAAATTCATTTATCAGTTCTAGAAATGTTGCAGTAGTAATCTTTAATGTAGTCATGGAATTAATTTAAAAATAATATTGAGCATGGTAAATCATGATAAACAATCAATTAAAAAAAAAACAAACTGTAAATGGATAACATCAAATTTTAATTTTAGAGTACTAAAGTTGGAACTTTACTGATATGATTTTACTTTTAAAAGTTTTTCATACAGTTTATCAAATTTTAGGGATTATTCTTCTATATGATAGAATACAACTGAGTTATTATTAATGTAATTCATTATCAAAATTAGCTGCTTTCAATGACTAACTTATTAACTTTCTGGCTTATATTCACTATAGTTTATTGGCTGGCTCCATTACACTACCATGGGACCTGTTTCAACAAACAAAGATGGTATCGTACAAATAGATATGAATATGTTACAAAGTTGATAGAGAGTTGTCTGAGTTTTGATGAAATTGCACACACACCCATATTTTACGGAAAAAGAATATGGTTGGATCAGATCAATAGCATAGCCTCACTTTGTGGAGGCTTTTGGTAAGGAAAATGCTCTGTCACTACAAAAGTTTTCATTTCCAATTACATTACTAATGGATTGATGGATTTGCGAGGAGCTTTGGCAATTAGATCTGAAAAACAGAACATGCCTAAATCTATGAGTGAATCAGAAATGCAAATTAGTGCTGGTAATGAAATGCTGATTGCACAAGCTCAGATGTGTTTCTGTTTACATTTCCATCAGATTTTTGTGCTAACAGTTGGTATCCATCAATTATGCAAACCTATTCAGCTAGCAAATTTGAAAAAAAAAAGTCTAGACTTTAACAGAATACTTCGTACATTTTTGAGTATATGCAGGTAGCATAAATCAAGATATTTTGATGTATGTTGTAAATGTTATTTTACAAACTAGGTAACACCATTCTCAAGAATAAATACATGGAAATTAGTTTTCTTATTTTAAAAAAAACCCATATAATCACTTTGTGGCTTGAGCTCATTAGCTGTAGTGATAGAAGCAGTAACTATGTAAGCTCTTGGCAATGTGGTCAGGGTTTCAAAGAATCTATGTAGATTGTACAAGTTATAAGGTGGTGATTAGTTCAAATCTCAGGTCAGTTTGGTGCATTTCTCTAGCATGGTTTCTTCTCTCTTTGCCAGGCAGTCAAGTGGGTATGAGATGGATAGTTCTGGTAAGGATTTTCAATAGGTTTGTTCCCCATGCTGGCCACATTTAAATAGTTCATTTCTTGAAAGGAAACCTACCCAAGTTCTGTTTTGGGTCTCGTTGGTGTCATAGCACAGTACTCTATATTTGATAATTACCTGTGCCTTAACCCTAACCCTGCCCACCACTATTATTTTATAAGCTGAATTTAAAAATACCGAAATGAACACAAAAGTCCACTTCGTGCAATAAAAAAGATCAGGCTTCAGCAGTCCCGGAAGCATGGGCGGGCATTGTGGGTCTGAGCCCGCCTGGCTTCGTAAATCTCTCATTGTGCCTATAGTCCCCTGCACCAATTTGTTGGTGCCCAAGTTGGCCTAAAGCCGAGCTGGCTAGTGTACGTCTGGCCGAAGTCAGTCCAGTCCTTGTGGCGTGCTACCACAGGTAGCCAATGGGAGTGTGGCTCGATTGCATCGGACATACTGTGGTAATAGTTCGAGTTCTGGCCCGTCTCTGTCTCTTTCTATTATGATTTTTCTTATGTTGCATTAAAAAATCATTGTGCCCGTCCAGGAATTTGTTTCTCCTGTTGGGTGGGTCTGGGTTTCAGATATCTTTTAATCAAACATTGTTAAAAGAAACTAAATTTTTTGGAGATTTTTTATTATTTTAAAACAAGCAAATGAACAATCTAAAAGCAGCAAAAAAATTTAATATCTCATTTTTTTGTAAACTCATTTTCTTACACATTAATTTATAAAATAACCTTTTGAGCTAACCTATTGTTTTCGTTAAGCAAAGTGTAATTTTTTTTTTAAATGAAGTTATATTATTCTTTGACATCTTTTAAGTGAATTTAGCTAATTTTCTGTCCAAGAACATCTCAGACAAGCAATTAATCACTCACAGCAATCATCAGCGTACTAGGTGAACGTTTGTTTATCACAGCTTCAATTACTTTGACCTGAAGATGTATCATGTTGGTTATTGCTTTCACGTGTTATTTTTGCATGGACAAACAAGCTGAAAATGAGCAGTCAGTCCAGAAATTAGTGCATTGTGTGTGTTTAGGACTAATGTAGGCTGGCAGATGTCTTAATGGACAAATGCAAAGAACAAGCAAATAACTGAAGTGAAAAACAAGATCTCATTTTAGCATAAAATGTGATTAGAATGTAATTTAAAAATTTTTTTTTTCCAAATCTGTAATTTCCAGAAACTTCAAAAGATATAATATAATAATGAGTATCTAAACTTTGTCACTTTGATTAACTTATGTTAAATACATGTATTTTCATCTTTATAAACAAAAAGGACTTTAATGTCAATGAGCTAAAATCAATCTGACATCTTTCTGGATTTTTACAATACCATGAAAAAATATGCCCTTTCTATCTATATGAATATTATTACTTATCTTGCAAAAAACTTGTGATACTCATAAATAAACTTTTTTCTTTTAATTATTATTTTTTTAATTTGGAGAAATAATAGTTTTTACTTTTAGAAAGTTTCCATAACCCTCTATTTCATATGGAAAATGTAATGTATTGAACTGGTATCTTCAGTAGTAGTGCCTGTCTAATCCTTTGACTTATGTTAAATAGTTTTCCTAATATTTTTAGGAAGCCTAAGTTTTAATATCACGGAAAATTTAATTTGTCAAAAAAACAGTTAAAAAGGGATGATAAATATAATAGAAAATGCCATGTTTAGATTCTGACTGGCAATTACTACTACAGTTTAATGATGCACATTATCAATATTAGTGACCAGAATTAATATATAGATATATATTTACAGGTGCATCTCAAAAACTTAGAATATCGTGGAAGAGTTCAATATTTTTTGTCAGTTATTTCAGAAAGTGAAAATTGTATACAGTTGTCCCCCCGGTATTCGCAGGGGTTACGTTCCTAGAGCACCCGCGAATATTGGACGTGGTCCATAAAAATGCCTATAAACATCAAAATATAATGTAAAATATAATCAAAAAGATATAAATAAATAAATATATAATAATAATTTAATAAAAAATACAACACTCAGAGAAACACTCGAGATAGCTACACGCGGTAAACTGGGATGATGCGGGGCTGCATCTGCCTGAGACAGCGCCTCGTGGGCAGCAGCCAATCAGCAGCAAGGAGAAATGAATAACGGTCTTTCAAACCTCCAGCCAATAGCGTTTATTTTATATTGATATTTTGCTGAATGTACGTTAGTATTTATATTACAAAATTAGTAAATTATATTGTTATTAATAAAAAATATATATTGCCACGAAAAAAGCCATAAAAAAATCGAGGAAGATATTTGCGATTCTGCAAATATGCAGGTGTTTCCACAAACAATTATTAGTTAGGTTCTAAGGAAAATTCCTCGAATAACCAGGGCCGCAAATGCCGAACTGCAATTACGCAGGGGTCAACTGTATATTGACACATTACATGTAAACTAAAATGTTTCAAGCATTTTTTAATTTTAATAATTATGGCCTACAGCTCATGAAAATAGAAAAAAAGTATCTCAAAATATTAGAATATTCCATTTCGAGTTTGAGTAAATCACTATTTATGCAGTATAAATACCATGGATCTCTCAGTCTGGTTCAGTACACACAACCACAATCATGGGGAAGACTGCTGACTTGACAGTTGTCCAGAAAACACTCATTGACACCTTCCACAAGGAGGGTAAGCCACAGAAGGCCATTGCTGAAAAGGCTGGCTGTTCGCAGAGTGCTGTATCAAAGCATATTCATGGAAAATTGACTGGAAGGGAAAAGTGTGGAAGGAAGAGGTGCACAAGCAAGAGGGATAACTGCAGCCTTGAAAGGATTGTTAAGCAAAGCCGATTCAAGAACTTGGGGGAGCTTCATAAGGAGTGGACTGAGGCTGGAGTCAGTGCATCTAGAGCCACCACACACAGACGTGTCCAGGAAATGGGCTGCAAGTGTTGCATTCCTAGTGTCAAGCCACTCCTGAACCAGAGACAACATCAGAAGTGTCTTACCTTGGCTAAGGAGAAAAACTGGACTGTTGCTCAGTGGTCCAAAGTCCTCTTTTGAGATGAAAGTAAATTTTGCATTTCATTTGGAAATCAAGGTCCCACAGTCTGGAGGAAGAGTGGAGAGGCACAGAATCCAAGTTGCTTGAAGTCCAGTGTGAAGTTTCCACAGTCAGTGATGATTTGGGGTGCCATGTCATCTGCTGGTGTTGGTCCACTGTGTTTTATCAAGTCCAAAGTCAATGCAGCCGTCTACCAGAAGATTTTAGAGCACTTCATGCTTCCGTCTGCTGACAAGCTTTATGGAGATGCTGATTTCCTTTTCCAGCAGGACTTGGCACCTGCCCACAGTGTCAAAACTACTAGTAACTCGTTTGCTGACCATGGTATTACCGTGCTTGATTGGCCAACCAACTCGCCTGTCCTGAACCCCTTAATCTATGGGGTATTGTCAAGAGGAAGATGAGAGACACCAGACCTAACAATACAGATGACCTGAAGGCCTCTATCAAAACAGCTTGGACTTCCATAACACCTCAGCAGTGCCACAGGTTGATCGCCTCCATGCCACGCCGCATTGATTCGTGCAAAAGGAGCCCCGACCAAGTATTTAGTGCATAAATGAACATACTTTTCAGAAGTTCAACATTTTTATATCTTTTTTTTTTTATTGATCTTATGAAATATTCTAATATTTTGAGAGAGTGGATTTTTGATTTTCATGAGCTGTAAGCCATAATCATCAAAATTAAAACAAAAAAAGGCTTGAAATATTTCACTTTGTGTGTAATGAATCTAGAATATATGAAAGTTTCACTGTTTGAATTAAATTACGGAAAAAAACTAACTCTTCTACGACATTCTAATTTTTTGAGATGCACCAGTATATGCTAGCAGTTGTGATAACTTTCAACCATTATTTAAATTTGTTAATGCTTCATATATGGAGAGGATAAATGAATATGTAATGGAAATGAAAAAAGAAACTTTATTGGTAAATAGTTGGTAAGACCTAGTGTATTGATTTACTTTCGCACAGCCAATTCTCATTTCCATGGGTAAGATGGGGCTTGCAGACAACTACCCAACTAATAGAGATGGAGCTTCATGCAGTAGAGTTTGATATTGGTACCTGACTTTAAAGTTTTAGTTCTTTAAGAAGTGATTTTAAATAAACAACAAAAACAAAATACAGAAGTTTGTTTATTTTGAGAATTGTGGACCTTACACTAAAGTGTCAAAAGAAAAGCCTCTCTGTAACAAAAACACTACTAGTGCAGGTCATCTCCCCGTCATCCTTTTTAAATTTAAAAAAAAAAAAAAAAGAAAATGGCAGAAAATAATTTTCCATGTAAAGACACGAAGATGACAAAAACACCGGTGTACCACACCAACATCTCAAAAAAGATACAAGATTAAAGCATCAAATAAAAATATAAACAACTTCAGAGGAAAGGGTTACCTTTTTAAAAGACGAGTGGTGCACACGTCAGGTGACGTTTCAGATCGGCGGTGCCAAAACATGGAGGGTTGCAGCACACGAAGAACGCACTGCTTCTTTGAAAGAACACATTTTTCTCCAAAAACTCTGAGAATTCTTAGGCACTTATTACTCAACTGACACTTAAAAAAAGGTCTAGGCCTCAAGTATCATCTGGATCCTAAAAGTGTAGAAAAGATAAGTAAATCTTAAGGATCACTTTAGTAAAAAAAAAAAAAAAAAACGACAAACAAACAATCAAAAAATTATATAAATCACCTTTGTGCTGTGACCCCAGAGGCAACAATGTTTGAATGAGAAAGTCAGAATAGTCCAATTTTCTAATTTCTTGAATAGATTTTAAGCTATCTGTGCAAGTGAATAGGGTTACAAACATACACAACTCCTATCATTCCATAAAAAAAAACATTTTTAGATGGAGCATAAGAAATAGTTTATGGGCAATATAATATATATATATATATATATATATATAATTTACTAGTTTGATGTCTATAAATCGTTACAAAGTTTTTACAATATTAGTAGTTACTCTACAACCAATAACTGAAAGCTAGATACAGAAAACTGCTTTCAATAAGCAGCAAGAATATCTAGCACAGTGAACTTGGCTCACTGATTTTTTCAAGATGTAGACGAGTTTCTGGTACATCAGGTTCATAATCATCACAACCTGACTTTTTAAAAAATAACAGACTTGTTTTGGCTCCGCCTGTCTAGCCAAAAAATGATGCCAAAAAACTGGTTATTTCTGCCAGTATCCAGCACTAGAGTACATTAGTCTGCCTCACACAGTGGAGGAGAAAGAAATACTTCATTAACATGTTTTAAACTTATTAGTTGAGTGCTTGTTTCATATTAAAAACCACCATTTAAAACATTTAATTACACATCTATCAAATCACAACCCTGAAAAAAAAAAAACAATTATAAGCAGATACCAATATCTTTGGTTCATTAACCCTTGTACAACAAAATCATAATAAAACCTGTGTATTTCTCCAAGTATTTCCTAGTGGGGAGGGTAGTCGAAATAAGAATTATAAAAAAGAATAATCATTTTGTCTAAAAAAATAAAATTATATAAAATAAAACATCTCTGATCAACTTTCTCATAGTCAGAGAATAACATTTCAATATTAAATATATAAAAATGTACACCACCTTTTCTCTCATTCAATTTACAGTACTTTGAACAATATTTTTCACATTCTGTTAGAGATAGGTCAGTCACACTAAGACCAATCACCTGTTTAATTTTAAAGTTTTAATCACACACATCTATTTATTTAGGCTCATATCACTTTCTTTGTTACAATAATTATCTTTTGAAAAACAAAACCAAACCAAACTAAAACATTTCCTGATGTCTCAGAGACAGATTGTCTAAAATATGTTGGACAGTGAATTTGTAACAGACAGGTTAAAGTCTTGCTGGCTGAAAGGAGTTTTACATTCATGATAAACCCAGGATTAAATAGAAAAAAGCAAAACGATGACTACATTCTAGCAATATTTTTCTTCAGATGAGTTAAAAAGAAAGAAAAAGAAATGGTATTTACTTTCCAAAATATACCCAGAAGCTAAAATTAATGCATTTAAAAAGATATCCAGGGATCATATAAAGATTCTGCTTGTATGTGATAATAGCATATCTTTTCCAAATTTCTACCTATAAATGTTACCTCTGGTCAATGGATCAGGGAACATTCAAGTCCCCAAACAAATGTTACGAGTACTATGCACAAGTTTCATTCCTGGACAGTTCTTAAAACGAAACCAAAACTTAAAAAATATCTCCAATCTAACAGGTCAACACTGTTGTTATATCTTAACTGAGAAGTTCTTGGATATCTGCATCAGCGGACTCAGGTCTTAACAAATACACGTGTAACTATAGTAATCTGATAATAATTCCAGCTACACAGCCAACAGTGTTATATATCTAATTTAAGGCAAACATTTTACAAATAGTTCTTTTCAGTTAAAAGTTTACTATTAATAATTGTAAATGTTAAAAAATGCATGTTACATATTTTGAAAAAAATATAAGTTTAAAAAAATCTTGTTACTGAAAAAAATGAAGGCTGAATAGTTTATAATTATTACCGTGCGTTATTTAATTTCACATTCTGTGCGTATAAAGATGTGTGTAAACATGCAGAATTTTCAGGATAGTAGAAGACATGTTGGTCTTCACTGACAGAGTGAGCCTCTTTCCTTCCTGAAAGTGCTTAAACAAAAGTTTTAAGAAACAGTAAACAAAATATAAGTAATATCTTATCATATAACATTTTTAAAAAAAGGAAAAATAATGCAAGGGATAAGGTAAAGCTAGCATTACAGCCTACAGCATGGCCTCTGTAATTTTAGGTTGTATCATTTAAAATTTACATTAAAAAAAAAGTATATTAAATGGTTTCTAAAAATGTTTAAACAACTCATAGATGAGATAGGTAAAACTACAAAACAGGTAGTTTTGTTTCAATATATTTCATCAGAGCTTAAATGTAGTCTGTCATTAAACAAAACTCACAACCTGTATATAAATATAAGTATATATACATTATTTTGGTTTGGAAAAAGGGTAAGAAATATTGTATTAATGTGTTGTTTTTTTAATAACCCCCAAAAGAAATATCACAAAAGGCAACTTTAAACATCAAAAATTGAAAGAAAAAGAATAAATCTGATAGCTTTCAACTTAAAACAACAAGCCATTTTGAATGAGATGAAAAGCTCAATCTTGCTTCTAATTCACAAACATCAGCATAACATTAAAAGATCCATTTCACAGCTACATCTAAAAATTCATTTAAATCTGCTTACGTTGGACATTTGTATTAATTATTATTTTTTATTTCAAGAAATACAAGGGAATTTGAGACAGGAATTCTAAATGAAGCATCAAAATGTGATCCTGTATTATCAGGAAAACAAATCAGATTGCACAATCTCATGGTTTGGTGATTATAACTTTAATTTTGCCTCACTCTGTATCAGTGAAGATATTAATGAGTTATCAGATGCTCATATTCTAACAACTGTGACATCTGATTTCAATTTGCTTATTAAAGAATCCATACCAATTCATTTAAGTAACCTAATATGAATGATGAGGTTTACAAAAAAACTATCTTTCCATCACATGAAAGCTGGATATCAAATTTCCTCTTATGCTATACACATGTGTAAGCACTGCAATGATTTATGTTTTGAGTTATAAGCTGCCAGATTTGTCTTTGGTTTTGTCTGATACGCATAACAATTTTTTTAAAAAATGTTTTAAAAATTTATTAAAACTAATTTCATTTCCAAATTAAGTTTAAAAACATTTACTCTTTAGGTAATCCTCATCTCTTAGTATTAATACTTTGTTTAGAAAGCAACATAAAACACCAGGTTCTCTCAGTAACAAGTGTAAGCTAATTATTTTCACTCTGAGATTATCTGAATCATTGCTTCCAGAGCAGGCAGATATTAATTCCACCTACATACTAAGTAGGCACTGTACACTTCACCAGACATCAGTAGTAAAACCAATAACCCTCTGGCGACACCAATGTATCACTTTCCCTTAAGCTGGCTAAATAATCTCAAAATAAATTTTAACCAGTCCAGTAAAAAATAAAAATACATAGTTTTTGCTATAAAATCCTTCTTCCTTTAGTTGCTTTGTTAAAAGTTGTACATAAATCACACACACACACACACACACACACACACACACACACAAAACAAACAAACAAACAAACAAACAAACAAACAAAATAGAGATTCGAAAAAAATCTGAACATCAGATCTACAGTAGTTTGCCAAGACAAAAGCAGAATACATCAGATCTTGGAGATGTAGAGATCATCATCAGCTGATAGTGCCTCAGGACAGTTTACTAGAACCTTGGCAACAAGTCTGTCTATGTAAGCCTTCATGGCACAGTTCTCTTGCTGCAGTGCTGCAGTAGGAAATATTGAAAAATAAAACTTGTTAATGGTACAGCATAATCAATGCATTGCTAAACAGGATTAAAGTTTCTGCTAGCCACAGATACCAATACTAAGTAAGGGTAGTGACTTGGAATTAACCAGAATTCTATTACAGCCTGATATTAGGAATAACATACATATATTTTGAAGTATTGACATATTTTATTAGCAATTACACCAACCTACATTTTTGGTCAGTATTCACTGTTATCGTCACAGGGATAGGCGAGGACAATGTTCTTGGTACATAAATATTAACATTAATTTTTACCACTTTAAAGGTATCAGCTGCAAATAAAACCAGTCAAACTGTTTATTAGTTGCTAAATTGACTGGTTAATTTTTAACTGACCATTTAACCTAAGAAACCATTTCTCTTCCCTGACAGCCTTGTATGAGCCATCAGGGCTTCTTGCCTCTTTGAGATAACTAAAATAAAAAGAACTTTAGAAAACAATATGTAGTTACCACTTTACAAGAACAAGGAACTATGGTATTTAAAAAGAACAAAATGTATCTATGAACATTATTGGGAAAAGGAAACTGAATGTAAAATGATTGCAGCTAAAGCATAAATGGTTTAAAATTGTTTCCAATACTCTGACCACTGAAGTATCCAAAATACTAGAAACTGTTGGCAGCAGTAATAATGATAATTTTAAAAACTGAAAAAAAAAAAAAAATTTTGGTTAAGCCCCTAATTATACTGATAGTAAGATTAGAAAAGTTAAAATCACTCACCTTTATTTTCTTCTTGAAGCTGAGAAACTTTGGATGAAAGTTCATATATGGTAAATTCTGAAAAACCACAGTATCAACAAATCCACTGAAGATTAAATACATTTCAGAAAGAAATAGAAACACTAGTACTTCTCACCTGTTCAACCTATAGTAGTTTCTCGTCACAATACTGTCTTTTAGCATACTGTGCAAAGACTGCCAGATCCTGGCTCATTTAATATCTAAAGTTAGTTATACTGAGACCATCTCTATCTTATGCTGCCTGCCAGTTTTTGCTCCAAGGTTTCTCACACTGACAAATTGATGACAACACTTATCACTATGTTGTTTCAAATAACTTTTTTTTTTTAGCTCTTATATATATAAAAATGTAGGTTGTCAATTCTGACTGTTATTTACTAAACTTAAAACTGATTAGAAAAATTCTTCCCAAATGGAATCCCAACATTACTGGTCTCGGCTGTGGGTTACTCACCAGTCTGTTTCATAGTTCCACTCGGTAGTTTTGAGTCACTTGTGTGCCGCATGTGTTTGAGAAACCTGTTCTGCGAACGTCCTTCTGGAAGTTCTGTTTCTTGGTGGGTTTGCTGAAAAACAATATTTTGTAATAAAACTTCATCCTGCAGCATTGAGCATTCAAGAGATCTGAAATGCTTTGGTATGAGTAGGTTTGGATATAATGGTGATAAAATGGTTCTGCAATTTGGAAGAACCGTGTCAGGAAATTCTTAGTGAAAACAACTCATCCGTAATGTAGGATCAATCAGGATATTTCAATATTGAACTTTTGCATTACCTAATTTAAAGCTAAATAAAAAGGCAACAACAAACAATGCGTAATCTTATTGTTTCTCACTGCTATTTGAAAAGGACTATTTATTTTATATTTCCCCAATTTTCTGTCATCTGCTGGGAGAACCATCCTCAGAATAACTGATAAAATTAGGCTATGGCCTAAAATAATGAAAAAAAAAACTGTCCAATTGCTGAAAAGGAATTTCTATTGCTTTACAAAGATAGAGAAAATGTCTTGTCTTTTGTACAGTGGGGAATGAATGTAAAAGTTAGCTGTTGATGATAACTTCTTGCCTGCAAAGTCCTTAGTTCTATTTAAATTACAGTATGAAAGACCATGCAGCTGACATTCAAACAGATACAGTAGCTAAGATCCTTTGGGTGGCTAACTGCAGTACTGTATTATTAACAAAGTAAACTGTACTCTAAATCTTTATTATTGTTCTTTCATTTTAATTTGAAAGGTTCGCTAGGAAACTTAAACAACATGCTGAGGAAGAATGAGAAACTGATCATTAAACCTGATGGTTTCCCTTGCTGCTAACAAACATCTAGGCTTGCTTACAAATGAGTCCTGCCAAACATTTAGTGAGTAGAGTATCAGAGATCTGAAATACTCAGGACCAAGAGGCTTTCAAAATGTCAGTATTTTATACATATCACATGTCCAAGGAAACCCAACATATTAACTATCATTCTCTTAAGTCGATGATTTAATTATATATACTATATTATTTCATCATCTTTTTTGACATTATGAGTCACTCCATATACAATCATTTCCCTGCATGTATGATGTATGCCTCTATCGTGCGAGTTCAGGTGCATTCACCTACACCATTATGTACCCAACAAAGAGTGACATTCAGTTGTCAGATTTCCCCATTTTCTCTAATGTATATTTGGAAAATCAAATAAAGAAATTGTCTTATCCTCTTTACTTTCAAATGACAACAATAAATTTAAATTGTCTTAAAACCATTATTTTCATTTTTCCATACCTGTTGCTAATTGATCACCAACATGGCCTAGAGATGATGTTGATGAATTAAAGTGAGAGTCTGCTTCTGCTGAGTTGCTAGGGAAGGACTCTTTTATTGCTTTTGTATATTAAGGGAAACACTCACCCCCCTTCATGTGTGAGGATGTGCAGATCATAAGTTATGCTCTTGTGTACCTGCCACATTTCCACACACCATCAGAGTTACTGCTTTCACTTCCTCTGCTCCTGCAACAATGTGTTCCTCTTTATCAACCAGTGTGGTTTTTGGCACATAGTGGTAGAATAAATCTGCTTCATTGGCATTGTATATTTATTCTGGACTCAATTTTTTCTCTTCTCTCTCACTAATTTAGAAAAATTTAAATCTTTGGAACCAGTCAACAGTGAAGTGACAATGCTGGGGAATATTCATCTCTTTGTGGAATTTACCTTTCCATAGAGTAAAGGCCCAGATAGGAGTGAAGGAACAACAGTTTGTTATTTGAATCACTCGTATGTCAATTTATCTACACTTGTAAGTTTAGGTTCACTAAGATTTTCCTTTGAGCCATGGCTTCATCATTTTCTCTATCGGCACTAGGTCATAAATCGTTGTGGTTCCAATGTCATATTCATCACGTGCCCTGATTATGGAGTGTCCACTGTCAAGTTTTTGGAATATCTCTACCTTTTCTTTTATACTTAGCACATCTGTTTTCTTTTTTGCTCTGCTACAGTCAGCACTATCACTTTTCCTTTTGTTCACAAGCATTTTGAGAATCGAATAAAGTAAAAATAATGTGAAGAGCAGAGAGCATATCCAGAAAAGATTGAGGCTGCATTGACAATGGTGAAACAAACATGGGACTCACATGGGAGCAGTGCTCAGTAAATGTAGCAATACCTTCCGAAAACACACGGGTTGATTTTTGGTGGGAATTTCAAATGCTCAACTCTTTTGGAAAGTTGATTATTTTGGATACTGGATTCTCAAATCTCTGATACTCAACTGTAACAGAAATCACCATGAATCCCAAGTAACAGTGCATAATATTTTTTGGTTTTTTTAAATCTATTTATGGGAGAAATTTTTTTGAAATACAAAAAAAATAATAATAAAGAACTGATGGTAAAACAGCTACATACTTCTGATTATTTCCACCCTTTTGGGATAAATGGCCAAATAGAGAGAACTGGAGGAAGGAAGAGGTGGGCTCTGCTTTTTTTGTAGCTTTTTAATGCATATTTGAAAAAAAAAACTGCCTAGCACTGATGAAGTTCTCTCTTAGCAACTCTTTTTACTCTAGTGGCTGGCTTCAAAGATTTAAAAAAACACCATGACATTGACCTCCATTTTGTCCCTGGAGTTGATGGACAACTGATCAGTGCTGAAGTTGGAAAAAGTACATGAAGCTATCAGATGGTTTAATTTGGAAGCTGTTTATGTTATCTATTCTACCACAGACAATAACTACTGATCTGATAAATGTTAATGTTTACCTCAATTATGTAAATTTTGGTATGGTACATGACAACAAGTGACTTCTTTTCTTAGCTTTGGTGGGGCACAACGTAAAGGCAGCGATGGAATGCTGTCTGATTGATGAGTAGTACAGTCAAAGCCATGTCATGACAAATGTTGGAGAGTGAATTTTTACAACTGTTTACTCAGACAACCACTGGGTGTCAGTCATTCAAAAGGACAGAAGAGGAGAGCTGTTGTTCATTAGGATTTACTGGGCCCCGGTGTGATGCTAAAGTAGCTGTATGAAAATAAATACATCAGTAGCTAAACTGGAATCAGTCAAAAATGTTTTTTTTTTTAAAATGATTGAGAACAAGAAATAATCAATCAAGTTAATACTGAACTGTAACAAATTAATAAATACTTAAAATGTTAATAGCTTCAAATTGGTCACAAAAATGTACAAATCGCAGGCATCAATAGAATTTTTTAACTAACGAAACCAAGTGCAAGAGTTTTTATAGCAAAGTTTTCATACTAAAAAATCCCACTGGTTTGCATCTCAAAACTCTGCCCATAGTACAAATGCATTCAATACAACTGAAATATAAAAGTCTTCACTGTGAACTGATGCAAGTTTCTTTTCTATTACATCAAAAGTTTTACTTGTCTGGCAAGTCTATTTTCAGTTGACAGCACAGCCAACGGGCGCTGTTGAGCAGAGGTAATTTTAAAATCTAAGACAGTTTACAGAAGCATTGCCCAACACCAGCAACTGGAATTAGGAATCCTCTGTTTGGGTCCTATTGTAACAGTTAAATTGGAGAGTTCGCATCACCAAGTATATTTTCAGAGCTGGTGTCCAATTCATGCTCCCCCCTCCACTACAGCTCCCTGTTATTTCTGTTTCACGCAAGCAGGTTCTTTGGGAGTGGAGTGAACATATTGTAAATTCCTGAAATACTAAAACATTTTACTACCATTAGTGTTACATCTGCCAGCTGGGCAACCACATTACCATAATGGCGACCTGTTGTCAGAGCCATAAGTTTAAACCCTGCCTACAGACAGATCTATCAGTTCTTCTTTTATTTAGATTGGCAGTCTGTAAATACAACTGTATTATGGTTTATTTTCTAATCCCAGTAAAACAGTTAAATCTTGTATGGGTGGCACCTATATAATTTTTTATATAAAAATTGGTATCAGGGGTGGGCCTACCAAATGCTGGGTGTGAGTGCAGTTGCAGGTTCGTACAAAATTCAAGAACATTTCAAGGAACATAAAATTAGAAAACATTGCTGAGAGAAGAAAAGCAGCAGCCAATAAGAACAATCAAATAACTGATTAGGCAAATCATTTGTTATTTGCCTTTGAAGCTGCCATGGCAGCATCAGATTTTGTGGAAGTGGACAAAGGGAAAAAGATGCCCACACTGCTATAAAATTAACAGATACTTAAAATTCTGAGAATGGCATTGGTGATGTTAGCTGCAAGGATACAGATCCTGAACCAATGACTACAGAAAGTAAACCAACTTTGACAAAAATCTTTAAAAATGATGAGATTCATTCAAACCATAATCTGCTAACATCATTTACAAAAGGACTGCATGACGTCAGCACAAACAAATTAAAGTAAATTATAATTGAACTTTTTCAGCTTTAATAATAATATTGTTCTTTCATCAACAATCATGTATCAGTTGATACCGTAAGAATTAATATGCAAGTTTCTTGAAATTTACTTAAATTAAGGTGTTGTTAATTACATTACATTAACCAAGTAAACACATCATCCATGCTTAAGAGTGCAGATGTTCACTTATGTCCTTTAAGAAAGATTAAAGAAAAATAAATACAACTGCCCCATTAATTACCAAAGTTTGGCATTAAACCAAAGTTATGCTGCAGTTATTAACAATAAAAGTGTTAAATGGCTTAAAAATTGCATCAGACTTTTCTTAATCTGAGGAACTTGTTTAAGTTGCAATGGTTTTCTGCTTTCCTAACTAATTAATATCAATATTATTTGGTAACATCTTGAGCTTAAAGTACAATTCTACTATCAATAACAATTTTTCAAAATCTTACCATCTCTTTTGCTTGGTCTTTACTTTTTAGGAATGGCTGAAGAGGCCCCTTGCTGGGTGAGCTAACAGGCTCACCAATTTCCTCTACAACTGTGATGGGTCTATAGAGGTTTACTGGGAACCTCAATTCTCCACCAGATTCTGTCTCTATGACAATGTTTCCTTGGCCGCAAATGTGAGTGCTGCAGTGTAATCTCATAGACGACTCAAACTCCACAGTATCCAAACAATCACAACCAAAGACTGACAATGCCACAATGTCACTCTTACACAATCCAAGGTTCTCTCCATCTATTGTCAATCTAGTCAATTCTGGTACTAGTCCATTGCTGGCAGTGACATTGGTAATTTTTGGCATCACACCAACCTGGTTCAGATTACCGATACTCTTTGATTTCAACCACAGTCCTGGTTCACTTTCTTCATCAGATTTTTCCTCCTCTGACTGTCTGTTCAGGTGGAAGAGATCATGGAAAGACCGGGACAACTTTTTGTTAAAGTTGGACAAGGCACTACTGCGTTTGTTTTTCTTGTTCAGTCTAGATGAAAATATTGGAGAAGTGACCAGTGTCTGGCAAACAGCAGACAGGCTGCTTGTCCTTGGACAACTGTTAAAGCCATTTAAAGTGTCCCTATTCTTGGGTTGGTGTTTAGACACATAACACTGATAAATCAAGTCTCCTTGGGGTTTGGCACATTTCTTGTGTGGCTGGAGGGCAACACGAACAACTTTCCCACGTGTCCCGTCCAGTGAAGAAATAGGGACTAGTACTTGGCCAAGAATGTCATCCTTTTCAGTTATTGTAAAAAAAATGTGCTCAGCAGACTTAACATCACTGCAACCAAACAATACAGATTTTATTATAATATACTCTTCACATAAATATAAAAGTAAAACTTAAATAACTTTAGAATATTCAGAATAAATACTGGCAAAAATTAAAATAACTTTTTATAGAAATTTAGAATTCTCATTTCACTTTCACTTTTCATCTCTGGTGCAGTTGAAATAACCAATGCCTTGTAATGGCAGCAAATGGAGTTTGAATCTTGAAAAGGCTTTATTTCAATGTCTGGGATGGTTCTCTCATCACTATTCTCTTTTTTAAAAAACAGTATGGATTTCTAGTTTGGTGCCACAATTTAGTGACTGTGGACAAACATACACCTAGTTGTAGTTACTGGCCTTTTCCCTCTGCTCTTGATATTGTCTGGACAACAAAGTCTGAGGATGGCCAGATTGGTCAATCACAAAACAACAAAGAGTTTCTCTAAAAATAGATTTTAAAATGTAAATCTGACAGAAAAAAAAATATTAAAGCTACAATTTTTAGATTAGCTCTATTATCGCATATACAATAGTAGTAGATCAGCTGTTATAAACACATTTACACAAATAACTGAGCATTCACCTTTTCAATCTGATACATCTTTTAAAAGCAAAGAATACAGTAAGGTGAGCTGAGGCTGACAGGTCAATGTTCAGAAGCTCTACCACCCATGGGTACCACTATGAACCAAAATACAGGAATGCAGCTCTTTCCACAATTTAAATTCATCTGCCATTAATTTTATTTTTAGGGTTTCTTTTACAAATTATTAAAATGTACTGAGATTAATTTGCTTCATGGAAATCCAATTCTTAAATTTATTTATTGATTTATTTGGCCAATGGGAAGCTGTTGTGGTAATTTTATGTAGAATTCTAACATTTTTTTTTCCAGAAATGAAGAGCTATCTCCCTTAGTCCATCTTTAACAATATAATTTTACTCTGTTGTGGCCAAACAAGTTTTTAATCTTTAGGGCAGTGCTGGCCAAACCTTTATCTTAAAGTGCCATTTTGAAATGTGAAAGAAGGTAAGTAGTTTGCCACAAGAGCATAATCACTGGTCCAATAACTAAGGAGGAGAGAGAGACTAATGTTGCATTTTTCATTGATGAATTCTTCAAAGATTCCATCAAATTTATCTTTAAGTATTTTTTTTTTGTTGTTGTAATGTTGAAAACTGATTTATATTTTTACATTTTCAGAGTCCCTTCTTTTAAAGCTGTCTTCCTCTTCAGATCGCTACTATTTCTTTTTCAGTTTGACTTTATTTTGATATACCTGTCTCTGCATTTACTTTCATTGTCTGAAGTATTTGTCTCTTTCTTTGAGCTTTTCAAAATTATCCATTCACCATTTTCTAATTGTTTTACAAAGAGTTTCAATTTAATTTTGAATACAACAACTGTATTTACCAAAGTTTAGAAGAGAATTCCTTTGCTTGTCAGAAATGTCAAATTATTGAGCCATTTTCCCTTGTTCTACTAAATGCAATCATCAAGAAGCTCACTATTCTCAAAGGAATTTTACCACTTTAACCTGAGTTTAGAAAACCACTGTAACATAAACCAACAAATGTTTAGTGCTTTCCCAGCTCAAATTTTATTATTGTATAAAAATACTCATCACCTTCTCAAAACTCAAATTTTTACAACACAATATCTCCACTTTCATTATTCAATGGTTCTTAAATTATCTTGTTTAAGAAATTTCTCCAATAGTGCTAGATAACCAGAGTGTCTGACAACCATTGCTGGCACTCCAACAGTGTTTATCCCAGTCCAAATTCATCCTTCTCAAACAAATCAGTCCCCATTTGTGGTGGAGATCAGTGATGCCAGGCTAAGAAGTTTCTCAACTATTTTAAAGGTTTCAATGACACTGTGATAAAAACAATGAGCTGTGCTCTGTTGGTTTTATCAATACTCATCAGTAGCAAAGGAAGAAAGTATGCAACCCTCTGCATGACACTTTAGCTGTTCAGTCATATCTTCTGCCACTTCTCTACTCTATTTCACGAAAGAGATCTGACCAAATCTTTCTTGAACTTTAGAATCACCCAAATTCCAGGCAGCTGCCATTAAGCTTTCTTTAATAACGTTTTCCCTGTGAACATGGCTCCTTTTTCTGTGCAAGCAACAGTGATATTCCATATCATTCAGCTGTGATATCTGCCAACTTTTCAAACTTTTGTTTAAAAAATGTCTGCAGAGACTGAAATTATTATTATTTTTTTTTACTACAAAATTATTCCATATTTTCAAAGTTCCTTGAGTGTTTCTCATCAGTAAGTTTTTTCTGTAAGTGTCTTTCCAAGTTAAACTCTCTTGGTGCTGCTACCATAGCACCATGCAAAATACACATGGGCTCTGGTTTTTCACCCGTTACTTGTATGAAAAAAATCCAGGCTCTTCCCAATCAGCACAGAATGCCCTCTACATTCACATGGCCCCAGTTTACCTAAATTCATGGTTCAATATAATTTAGAACAATTTACAGTCAATAAGTAAATCATACAAACAAAAAATGGAACTACTGACTGAGCCCTGCTTCACTCGTCATTGGCTGACCGGCTGCTGATGAGACTGAGAAGTGCGGATAAAGTGCAAATTGCATGGAACACGCTGAGAACATGCATCATTACAAACCCACTGCTAGGTAACACTGTGTTGTTGGTAGTAACATCATGTCCTGTTGCACAATGCTCTCACTTGCTGAGACTTCTCAAGAAGTGGGATGCCAAGTTGAACAGCTTGGTAACCAATACTCCGTTCTGTGACCTTGAAGCTTGCAGTACTGTCATCCAAGGGGAGGGATGAAACCATTATCCCAGTTGGAAGAGAAAGAAGGGGGAAGTTTTCAGTATTCTGTAGCTTAAAACAGGCCTAAAGGTTGATGGTCACATTAGAACAAAAATTTAATAGTGATGTTTATACACATTTGAAAACTTGGCATGTCATGACTGAGGGCTATCTCAGAAAGAAAAAAAAATCAAAGGGAAGTAACTCTGACAAATACACGTTTGTTTACCATCACTGAAATAAAATGTCTTTTTAAAACTAAAGCTTAAAATTATTCCTGCTATTACATGAATAGTTTACCATAGCATCCAATTTACTTACATAGCAGATTCTTCATTCCAGTCAGGATTTCCTCCTGGATTCTTGACGACTGCAGTGCGGTACTTCTTAGAGCCACAACCAAATATCACAGAAAACTTATGCCGTCCTGTTAAAATACAACAATGTGTAGACTACAACTGATCTAATTAAAATATGTTAATACACATCTAAATACTAGGTTAAAAACAAATTTACTTCTAATTTTCCATGAAGTTTGTTTTATTCTCTTTGTCCCATCAACTAAATTTAAATAGACTTACATATTTCCAATAGTTAGAAAGATCTTGATGCACATCTTTTCTGGTAGTGACAAGTGAGATATAATGGAAACCTACTACAACCCTTCAAAACAAAATTTATAATGTAGTAAAAAAAGATCCTAGAGTAGGCAGATACTTACTATCTACTTTCAGGAACATAAGCCATATTACAAGTAACTGCTCAACAATGATATCATTTATTTAATTTATATGAGCTTTAAAAATATGCATGAGCATATCTATACACTTCACAAAAAATGTGACAAGTGTTTCCAAGCCTGTATTACTTGCATGATACATTCATGTGTTAATATTCTGGTAAAAAGATCTACACATTGATCTAAGCTCTCCATAAAAAGAAAAACTTTATGTCAGGGGAGACTAAGTTAAATTGTTAAGTGGAAACAAATGGCAATGATGCCAGTCTAAAAATGACCACAGACAAATTGACATTGGCAGAAAAGGAGAGAGACCACCAATGACCCCAGTACAAGCTCGCACATGTCTTGGTATTGATCAAATGAGGCAATCCAGCTAATCAAGAAACTGTGACCAGACTTGGCAACCACAAACACACCTTTCTAGGATAATGTCCCAAACATGTTCAATTGAAGTTAAGTCTAGAGATCAAGCAGGCCACACTATATAAGTGATGCTGCAGATCTAATGTGCAGCAGTGAAAATGTGTGCATAGTATGGACAGGTTTGTTTCCATAAAGACGTTAGAACTTAATCATCTCTCTGGCCCAGTGGTAAAGGCAAATGACAAGTCATGGCATGCCAGCCAATACAATTAAGCTTCTTCCACCAAATCAATCAGGCTGAGTAATGGAGGGATAGGCAGCAATGGTATCAGACTGCACACAACTAGCATGAACCCTGATGCAAAATGTCTTAAAAATGTATAATTGATTGCTCTTTGGAGTCTATTTTGGAGAGATTGTGCTGTTCAAAAGTGAATTCTTCTGGCAAGAATGACAAATTAATGATCCCCATTTTTGTTACCCTTGGGAGACCTAAATGAGATTTCTCTATGAACCAACCAGTATAATTGCACATTGCTAGTGCCTTAGAAATAACACTGCAACAAACATTATGCTGGGAAGCAACTGCAGTCTGAGTCATCCCTTAATGAACTATCCTGAAACCTGAGCTACTTCATTCTGTGTTAAATGCATCTAACTGACAAGTTAAATAATTCTAAAATTACTAAAAACGTTTTGAGGACATTCCAAATTGTAGATTACACCCCCTATCAAATGCTGCTCTGCTACATCAAAAGGGCAAAAATGATCCATCTGTTTTTTAAAAATTTTAAATCTGTGCTATTTAAAAATTGTTATTAGCATTTAGAAAAAAAAAAAAACAATTTCTTATTTTTATCACCACTTTATATATATATATTGTATAGGTTGACTTACAGCAGAATTTGAGAAATGACAATTGACTGGCTTAGATACAGATATGGGAATTACAATCTAGCCTTTTAAGTCCAGTATGCACAAACATTCTTGAATACTTTATAATAAAATGGCTAAATATCAAATTATGAAACAATGAAACAGACAATTCCACAACCTCTTGAATGACCTGCTGCTATGCCAACAACTCACCATTACAACTACTTTGTATCTACAAGTTCAAAGGGATTTAAAAAAAAAAAGACAATCCAATAGAAATTTTTTGTTTTTAAAAATACTACTATTTACATGCTATATAATTTACAATCTATTTATTTCAATTGAACTTAAAACTGCTTTATGTACATCTGACTTAACTTTTTTTGCTTTTATTTGAGAATTAATTTAAAACAATTCATTTATATTCTTATTTAGCAAAGGATTATTTGAAGAAAAACCATGGCAACTCATGTTTTTAGCATCTTTGACGCTGGCATGCATACATACCTGGCTTTTTTCCACGTAGCCCTTTTGCCCCATGAACTAAAAGAAAAAAATCAGATCTGTGATAAACAGAAAGATATAAATTATCATTTTCCAGCATTTACATAAATAACAACACTGAAACCTTGCATCTGTAAACAGTGTGCTTCTAATTTTAGCAATTGTTTCTTCTAGAAACACAGTCTGAACATCAAACACTATGGTAATGCAGCATTTCACTCCATACAGATTTTCCAGCTATTTAATTATGTCACTTGTTTAAGGAGATTTAAAATGTCTGCAGAATAAAACCAGCTTCTAAAATAACCTCCCTTTGGATGTAAGTGGAATAACCAGTTACATACAACACACACAACAAAATCCGGCCACTTGCTGGTGACAAATTTAAGCTTGTACTCATCTGAACAAAGCCCGTTTAAGAATCTTACAATTGCAGCGCTTTCTTATGTTAATTTATCTATCTAATTTTGTTTTATTTGGTAGGGAGCAGAAGTGAAAGGGCTTCCTGTTACCAAAAAGATAAATTCTGATTAATCTAAAACTAACAATAATGTTAGAATTTTCATTTGTTGAATAATTTTGTTCCAGTAGTCTAAAAAATATTAAAAAATGAAAGCAAAACATACCTGTTAAAATTTGCAGCCAGATAATTTATTTCTTATATCACTATTTATTCAGACAATTTCTTTTTATATGGATAGGAAGCAGAACTAAAAACTACTTATCAGAAAGAGCATATTTTTAATGACTTCTGTTTCCAGCTTTTTAAAAAATGCATTAAGTCTCATATATTGAAACTAATATTATGAGTGCATATAATTAACATGGGAACAGAGAATAAATCTAAATAATTGAAATAAAATCTGACAGACTCTTAAGAACAGTAAAAAAATAATGTTTTCATATTACTACTGTTAAATCCACAAAGTTGGATTATATCCCCTAGATAAGGATTTGGGTCTTTTTTTTTAGATTTACATCCATTCACTTACCAATCACAGTAACCTCTTCTGCTTCCATCTTCATGATTCTCTCCAGGTCAGAAGCCCATATCCACAGCTCTTGGTTAGTCTTTCTAGACTTCAAAAATAAACAATACGCTAATAATAATGCCACAAGGTGTTAGTAAACAGTTCTCACCAAGTTGGTAAACATTTAACTACATTTGAGTGTCTGCCCTTAACGAGGCTGACTCAGGATGATTGCCTGTGCACAGTAATTTGTGCGTTCACAGTTTTTTTTGTTTTTTTTTTTAAAAATATAATATAAACAGTTAAGAAGGAAATCTAGGCAGAGCTGACAAAGCCGGAATTTTGTATCTGGAACAGACTTGAAAACATAGTTTGCATCAGTGCCATAGAAGACTGTGTTAAAAGAGAATTTAGCATTCTTCTTGTAAGCTACTCAAACTGTTTGGATGACAATTACAATGGAGTGACTGCAACAAAGTAAACAATTCAAATGTATTATCTTCTTTTAATTGATGTTTGAATTTATAATTATGGAAGGAAAACATCATAGATAATTCTGTTTGAAAATCTATTTGGCCACAAACGTCTCAAAGTGACATATAGACTTATTTACCATTATACTTATTCCATTATGATGTCAAGTATCTTGACTGTTTTTCTTTTTTGTCTTCTTGAAGCAACAATAGCTTTTGTTATTTTGTCAATCAGCCACAACAATACTTTGCCATTTTTATTCAGAAAAAATTATTCTTTTTTAGTAGTTTACATGCCAGACTTAGTCAGGTGCACTTACCTTAGCTATGCATGGCAGTGAAGAGGGGTTTGCAAAAACAATTTGAATGAAGATATTTGATAAATATTTTAAGTTGCTTATGGTATATTGGAGAAATCCAATTTGTAGGCACAGTAACAGCTTTTAATTTTCAGTTAAACAGAACACTTTTTCATTAAAGAATAAGAAAAGATAATAAATGGTCCACAATATATTACTATACAAAATATAGACAACTTGTTTGGTTTTTTTTTATTTTTCCAGTTTGCTGTTATGCACCTGCTCAGGATAACGTTGTTTAAAGCAAACAAAATTTCAACAAAAATATCTTACATCATTAATAGACAGCAAATAGACTGCCAAAAGCTAAATATGCTCTCCCCACGAAAGGAAAAAGCGACAAGTGTTTCCAAGCCTGCAGTGCTTTTACAGTATGTTCAGGTGAAGTGGACCTGCATGGCGACCGAAAACTCTCCATGACAAACTTGACACCACTAGATGCTGAGCTAAACTGCTAGGCAAAAACAAAAGGTCTGTCTGAATTGAGCTTTCATAATGGCAACAATACCAGATTAAAAATAATCACAGACAAATTGATACTGACAGAAAAAGCCTTAATAATCTGTACAAACAACATTGAGTACAATATAAGCTTACATACAAGCCTCACGGTATTGACTAAGTCAGACTCTCCAACTACTATCATGGGATGTAGGGGCACTTCCGGCTGATCAAGTAATTGGTCGGATTTAATGACCCTAAACAACACACTTCTCTACGATGTTTCAAATAGGTTAAATCCAATTGAAGTCTGGATATTTTGCGAGTGATGTGAAAATGAAGTGCAGTACTGACAGCATGCACATGGTGTGGACGAGCAATGTCATCCATAAAGATGGGGCTGGAACCCTGCTGCTGGGCCAGAAGAACAATTACAGGCACAGTGATGTCATCCCTGTATCTAACACCAGTCATTGTAAACATCGTAATGACAACAAGATCAGTTCCTTGGCAAACAGGAATGCCAACCCATATTATCAGGATGCCTCCAACAAATTGATCTGCTAGGTAACAGCACAATTAACAAACCACTCCCCATACTCTAGCGGCAGCCCATGCATCGTTGATGTCTAGACAGAATGTAAACTCATCAATGAAAAGAACCTGGTGCCATTGGTCCAGCCACCAGTTGCAATGTTTTTGTCATCCATTGCATGCACAGCTGTCAGTGGTACTCTGTTAGAGGGATACACAGCAGTGATATTTTGGACCATGCAACCATGCAACACCAGCATAAAGCCTCCTGTTGTCAACTGTGTCTAGATTTTATAGTTGGTTGTTCTTTGGAGGCAATTTTGGAGAGATCATGCTGTTAAAAAAATGACTTATTGAAGCAATGATGAGATGATGATCCTCCTCAGGGATTATAACCTTTGGGAGACTTGAACAAGGTTTTTCCATGGACAGACCGGTCTGATGGGACCTTCTTAGTGTCCTAGAAATGACACATGCAATGAAGATTGTATTTGCTCATCAGTACAGTCTGTCTCATCCCTCCTTGAACCATAATATGGCCTCACCCATCTCAATGCGTTAAATGATGACTAGACATTCCTAAACTTACATCCCACAAGTAACAAGTTCAGATATGAAATGATAATGGATCACTTGCAAAGATGTACTCAAATTAAGTGAGAGAGTTGATTTGCACACAAGTTTCCATGGTCACTCAGTTCCTTTAATGACTATAACATTACATGTTGTATGTGCGATACCACGTTCAGGTTTCCTTCCTTAATACCATGGTCCTTTTCAACCAGGATATAAACATGGTATTTATATTTTTGTGAGAAGTGTTTATAACCTCAAGAACATGGGACAAATTTAAATATTAATTTTTATCTTGAATATGCTCAGTAAAAATGGAGTTCTTATTTGAGAAGACGGATTTATTATAGAGTTTAGCAAATATGTACTAAAATGTTTCCAGAATTTGGAATATACACTGAATTATTAAAAATGATATATATATATATATATATACCAGGTTTTTATCTTAGTTGTTTAGGACATAGATGGAAACTCCCTCTCCTTAGGGGCCACATCGGTAAATACAAAAAATACACGTGGGCCACAAAATGCATACATGCGGTTAGTTTTATTGATTTTCTTTGTTGAAAGGCTGTCAGGTTTTATTCATCACCAGACATTTAAACTTATACAGTAAATAAGAAAAAAATAACCAAGCACCGACAGATAGGTATAGGTACATATAGCACAGTGTATTAAAATAAGATTATACATATGGATTAAATATAGTACCATGCTTATTTCAGTATTAGTTATGTGAAGATTCCAGCTTTGGCTACCCTGTGGACATTTTGTTTTATTTTGCCCCCTCCCCCAACCTGCGATCCACTAGACTACGATTGCAATGTAATAGCTAACTAGATATAGAAAAAGGAGAAGGTAAGAAAGAAGTTTAAACTAATATTGGTCAACCAAATCATTATATTAACAAGTGAAGATGTTCAAGATTAAATAACATTAGCAAGATGTTAACGTCTGTTATCTAAAATCCTAATATTTTGGACTGAGACCCCTTTTCACAGGATTATATTAAGAAATTCTCAAGATTGAGTCAGCAAACAGAGAAACTCCTAAAATATTAGATTTACATAAAGTGTGAACTTTTGTTTATCCTGCTGTCTCATATGATTCCTTGCTTAAATCATTACATAACAAATAATTATATCAAAATTAAAATGAGACCAGTGGAAAAAAATATCGCTTATAAATTCTGAACTCAACTGAATTAGACATTTTTAATACTGATAATAGCTTCTTAATGTGACTTCTGATAAAGCACCTCTGAAACAGTTTTTAGATGCTGAGATATAATTTTGTAGTTGCCAAATGCAAAAGTGTAGACTATTGTTACTCAATTTCAAAGCTTTATTTTTTTTTTTGAGAGAAAAATGTTTGCTCTCAAGTGTAACTATTGCTGAATAAATACACATAAATAGGTAAGGTTACTGATCTTGAGGTAAGCACTCACAGAAACTGAGTAAACCTCTTTTCATAAACTTAGATCAGTTCCACTTGTGCTTCTGGTTCAACCATCTAAAATTACAGAACAGTTCACCTTTTTCCTTTTCATTAAGGAATATAATTTTGTCCAATAAATCAATAAATTGCTGCATTATATCCCTCTCCCATATTCTGCTTCAATCTCCTCAAGAAATAACCTGAATTGACAGTGAGCATTGCAATTTTATGAAATTTACGGTTGAAACAACCACGTTCATAACATTTATGAAGTCCAACCTTTTGCCACACAAATTTTGTTTATGAATAATGCAATGAAATTGAACAAGTTCATTTTGTTTACTCAGATTTTTGATCAACAATGGGACCATTCCATCGTGTGCATCAATCATTGTAGGAGTGCCATCAGTTGTTATGCCTGCTAATTTTGTCATGTGAAGCTTCTAAGAGCCCACTAAGTCTTCCATCCCTCCGGTTTGGCCTTTAAGTGAACTCATGCCAACAGATTCTTCGTGAATAATAAAATCTCACATTATATCACATACAAGCACTAACAACTGAGTTGTCAACGAAACAGTTGATTTGTCTGCTGCTAGGGGAAAAAATACACAAATTCCTTCCCCTTTTGTTTGAACTTGTCTAACATGTCACTTGACAAATCAATAACTCAGAACTGCACTGTTGTGTGATACCAAATTTTTCACTGCATCAGGACAGTTTTTGGGCACTTATAACCATGTATCTTTTAAAGATATCATCTTCAGTAAATGATCATGAATTAGCAAAGCCATGTGTAGAAGATTTCAATTTTTGCACTTTTAGTTCACCTTTAAATTCATCAAAAGATTTGTGCTTTGTGTAAAAAAAATTATGGAAACAAATCTTATTTTTATTTTGAGAAAATATATAATTTTCTATAAATACTTAAATATTTGATATCATTGTACATTACATGAAGTTTATGTGCTATCAGTTAATACGATAAGTTAGTGACCATAGACTTGGGGTACTCCAAGACTTAATGTCACCAAAGTAGCCACCCTTTATTTTAATAATTGCTTTACTGATGCAAGACACTTTTTCTATGGAGCTTTTCAACTGCTCACTATCTAATTCACTCTATTCAAAATGAAGACATTCAAAGAGCCCTTTATATATTACATCTATGCATTATGATCTAATTCATCCCAGAAATGTTTAATAGAGGACAACAGAACTGGGGATTGCAAAAGCCATTGGCCTGTCAGTTTTGGCTCCATCAAAGTCCAATCAAGTACTGCCATATTCAAACAAGTTTCTCATCCAATTTGGGAATAAATTGATGTAAATAGAACTGTGCTCTGCATAAAACAAGATTCATACTTCAAAACTAAATATCATCATAGCTTCAGATAACTTTAAAGTTAATTAAATTTGCATGTTAATATAATTCATGTAAAATAAATTTATCAACCTCAAATTAGGCAAACTCAACAGCTCTAGGTGGGTATAATAGCCTAAATCGAAGAGGACCATAAATATTAATTCATATGTCAAGAGAATAAATCTGTTGCTCTTGTTAATGTATTAAGGCGGCTATCATTTATAAGTGATAGAGACAGCCATGCAAAGTAGATAGCCATTAGATTTGCTTTGAAGTTGTATAGCATTAAGTGCTTAATATAAATTCCATAAAAAGTCATGGAGCAAAAAGTTGGCTTTGATAAATGTATTGTGTTCCATAAAATGGCATCTATGCTCATAATCAACACAATCTTTTTATAAATAGGAGACACATCGTTTGTTCACGATTCACGAGTTTGCATAAAATTTAATTGGAAATTCTAGCTTCTGGTGAAATGATGTCAAGGGACTTTTTGTATTCTAGTTCCCAGCACCTGCACTATAATAAAATACAAACCAGGATGTAATATTAATACTATTTTAAATTATGCTTGCGTAAAATCCAGAATCTCAATGACAAAAGGAATAGACAAAAAAAAAAAAAAAAAAAAAAAAAAAAAAAAAAACACTCAAGACCCAGTGATGCAATCATCTGTGAAATATGCAGTTGAAAATGCTTATAGACTATCTTCGCATACACAACTCTGAGAAGATATTGACATATTGACTGAAGATGAGTGACCACCAATATCACCACATCAAATTCCTCCCACACATCACAGAAAAAAAAAAAAAGCCAAAAAGGTTTAAAAACAGCGCACCTGTCACTCAGTATAGCAGCAACAAGTGCTGCAAGGTACAGATATAATGAAACAGCAAGTAGAAGCCGAGACCCGTTGGAAGCACTCCACTGACATGGAGATTAGAAAAAACAAAACAGTGCTGTAAGTAACATTACAGAGAAACTGTACATTTGGAATGCGTGAAGCAAGTTCTAATGATGTCTGAAGCAACTTTTGATAAAAATTAGCAAAAAAATAAATAAGTCACTTATAGACAGCCAAACCAAAATCAGAGCATGAGCCACTGTGCTGTCTACCACAGAGAGAAATATGTCAGCGACATGTGGCAAAACTTTTTATCATAATAATATTAATTGTTTTAATGCCAGAGTCATGTTTGCTCTCACACAGATTCATCCCAGACATGAAAGGTCACATTAATTGCTAAACCATAGCTGACAAACAGAAATTAAAACCATTAGGTATCTATCTCCCTGTAACATCAACTGTGACTCATTTTGATAAGCAACTAAAACTGAAAACTACACTTACATTGTGTATTTTTAATGAATGTAAGTGTGTCAGGATTTTTATCATCTTTAATACATCACAATAATACAGCAATCACTATTTTTATTTTCTCTCAACTATTTTGAAATCTAAAAAGGAAGAAACAACCAAAAGAAAAAGCAAAAATTCACTTTTTTTTTTTCTTTCAAAGCTCTCATTTTGCAGTGAAATATTTGGGAAGCCATTTGTTGTGTATATATTTTTTATTTTATTGAATTTCACAAGCACACAATGGCCACAAATGCAGTAACCCGGTTACAGTCACCAAGCTCTTCTACAAGACCGAATACCGCAGTTTTCAGTAGAGACAGGCCTGACTAAAGTTCCTCTGATCAGTTTCACAAGGAAACCAGGCCATCAGAACAGTTGAGAGGAGTAAGAGAAACCCTGACATTGGCTTATCACAAAGTAGGACTTGAGCCTTTGTTGCCAGCATGCTAAGCATACCAACTACATTCTACACTCCCTTCCATTTTTATTTTAAAAATAAATTTAATAAAAAACCAAAAGAAAACAGAAATTATATTTATTCTCTGTACCCCTACTAATATTATAAAAGTACTTGCCTAATTTTTGGTGACAAGATGTTTTTATAGATAATAATGAGCTTCAGGGAGATGAAGAGTTTCTGTATATATTAGACAATATACTACCTAATAAATAATAAAATGAAAACAAAGTTTACAATTTTTATTTCTTAAATTCCTAAATTTCTCATATTGATTTCTATTGAGAATTACCTTAGCAAATTTAATTTCAATCTAACAGTCCAAATTATATAAAAACTGTTGGAATGTGTACAGCAATAAATAGTAAAAGCATATTGCCAGCTGTATGACTAATACAGAGTACCAGCAGTTCTAAACTAATGTATTATCCTTGAAGCATCTTGGAAAAAATTTCAGTAACTAACTTTCACTTCTAACAATTTGTTTTAACTTATAACTTAATCAGATCCCATTATTTCTTACATTGTTTATTCACAAATCATAAAATAATTTTTCGTGATTTATTTCTGCACGAGAGACACGAAAGCCACCAATTCGCGATCTATACTGTTCCAAGAATAGGAGTTCCCAAGTATCCAGAATATAGTTCCTTTCTCAGATTTATAGCAGTTCTCTAGACAAGGTCATGATTTCACCAAAAGAAAACTCACCAATTAAGATTTACTACAGTGCTCTAAAATGTCTGAATTGCTCTTTTAACTTTCACTACACACTTCACACTACGAAATGCAGAGAGAAATATTCTAGGAAAGTATTTAATCAGAGAAACACTTGTGAATATTGGCAAAGTTCCTAGACACCATCAATACGTGAAGCCAAAGGAAATTAATGTGACAATGCTGAGATTGATAAGAGGCAAAGCTGCTTTAGTTGATGCTAATGGAACCACACTAGGAGAATGAGGGCCGCAGGATGAAGCAAAACTTTTATTTATATGGATTACTTTAGACTGAAATAACCTTATCCAGTTTATGAACTATATACATTTGTGGCTTGCTGCTGGAGCTGAACCACACTGATTTCAAGCTTCATTTAGAGATGAATTCTGAAACACTTCTATGAAGTAAAAAAAAGAAAAAGTCACAAAGAGATTAAGCAAACTTTGTCAGTAAATTTACACAATGCACTTTTTTCTTATTCAATAGCAGTATTAATCTTTGATTACCTTGATAATTTATTGGCAAGGGTAAAGGGATCTTTTTTTTTTTTTTGAGAATAGGAGAATTAATTAATTAGTTGCTATGATTTATTTCCCTACAGAAAATCTGAAAACTTATTTATTTGCAGACAAACCAGGAGAGTGACTCTGGAGTATTCAGAAAGAGATAGAAAGCAGCTGGTACTTGTTTAAATGAATAAAATGAAATACCAACAGCTTCAAGTCAACATAGGGAAGGTCTGACACACTAACCAGTCAGCTATCCTTGTTAAGTTACACATACTTTCCAAACTAACTTACCAGTAAACAGGTGTTCAACAGTGGAAATGAAAGTTTGCAACAAACAAAACAAAGCAGCTACAAATGATATTTAACTTAAGGAAAAAAAATTCTATCTCTGGATCAGGGTATTTAGTAAAAACTAAGCCAGCATGATAAGCTGAATAGTTAAGCCATACCTGTATTTGACTGGTCAAATAAAATGGCATATATAAATGATTAGAATCAATAACAGAAGAAAAACTAATAATAGGCATTGGAATTTTGGTGCAGTTATATCTCATGAGGGAGAACTTCACTTCCAGTATAGATAGGAAATAGTAGTGGTAGTTGGTATCAAAAGGGAAAGATCTTAAAAATGTAGAATCATTGTTTTGAAAAGTTAACTCTAAGCTTAATAAAATGCTCTCTAGATCGAGAGAGAGATTTCTAGTTTAAAAAAACCTTTTTCATCTGTTATGTTCAAATTACATTACTTTTTGAGACTAAAAAAAAGTAAACAAGAAATGCACATTTTCTATTCAGAAAAACACTTTCATTTCAAATATTATTAAAAGATATTATGATGATAGGTATAGGTTAGTAACCTGGCATTTATCAAGCAGCTGCTGCTGTTAGGTCTGCACGTTTTGCTCACCTCTATTCACCTGTCTTGTTTTACAGATTAGCATGACAGCTAATATAAATATAAAAAACAAATTATTTTTTCACGGAATTTAGAGAAAACTTGGATTTAACTCTAGCAAGAGTTCCACAATACAAGTAATTCAATAAAAAAACTATCAATCAATTAAGACCAAGTACTACAACAGTCTTGAACTTGAGATCATGCAGTGCTGATCATAACTGTAGCCTCACCACTATCATATATAACATTAGTATATAGTTAGTTACACGTCAGTTATCTTGACTATTGTTAGAAATATGTACAAAACAAAATGAGATACGATGAGTTCATGTCGGAACTTTAATCACACAACATCTTCCTTCATCAAAATATCTCTCTCTCTTTAATTGAGTGGAGCAGTGGTCCGTTGGTTAGCGCGTCAAAGTTCAGATTATGGTTGGGACTGGCTTGGTTTGGCACCTGGTCTCTTTTTCGCCAGCTGGCCACGCGAGTTTCCTCCCACATCTAAAAACAAAGAATTCTAGTAGGGACTTCACTACATCACCCATTCCGCACAGGGGGTGGGGTGGAACTCCACAGATCATACGACCTGCTGCTGAGGAGAGGGTCCAGATGACCCTTACATATAGACCACCATTTGAAAATTGCCGAATTCGGTTACATCAATGACAGCACTTCCATGAGCGCATCAACCAACAAGTCATATTCAGAAAGGGAGACACACAATGCATGGAACTTGGCCAGGTACATAAAGATGAATACTCTTTAATTATCACCAGGTGGGTGAGGCTTCTCTACGACATGACTTTCATGAGGGGATAATTCAACTTTAAAACCTTCCATTTATAATTTTCGATTTCCCCCCGTCTGTGGCCAACCGAAATAGCTGGCGTGAAGTGGAAGAATGTCCCCCTTAAAATCGCCGAGACTAAGGGTCCAGATAGGTACCATTACGGCTGGGGCCCTTATCTGGCCGGCCGGGTTAGTAGGTCGGAGCCCACTCCACTACTTAATCAACCAAATATGACGACGGCTCCCCGCTCCTTCATCGATTGATGTTGGGGGTGTTGCTGAGGACGGATATCTATCGCTTTGCACATGCAAATATCAAAGGTCTGCGGCAGGCAGGCAGACGACACAGGCCCCAGGGGAGGTGGACTCGGGAAAACAGACGACACAACCCCCCTCAGCTCGGCTACAGAGAACAGAAGGTACCCCGAGTGTCCCTGGTACCGCGCCTACGCTCATCCCACTCATCTAAATTTTAAAAAAATAATATATATAATAAACAATAGTCCCGAAAAAAACATTTACTATCAGGCGCACCTTTCTTACTTACCTTGTATATTCCCAGCAAATCTTTGTCCCTATGTCCGCGACTCCATGAATTCTCTTTTTCCAATTTACGATTACGTAGTGACCCCCAATAAATACAAGTAAAAGCCCCTTTAATTGGTTGGTTTTTGATGGTTCAGCCAATCAAATAGCGAGATAGATTCCTTCCCTCCGTGAAACAAATACCAACTCGTTCATTAGAACATAACCTCACAACCTAATATTTTGTAATAACAATAATAATTTAAGCGACTGGGCGATACAAACATTATCGCAGCTATTGTATTGATGGCACTTTTAAGAAACGGCAGCAAACGTTCTAGCTTTTAAAACAGTTTTACATATTAGTTATTTTATTAAAACGATAATTTCATTTTACATACATAAAAGAAAAAGACAACAAGCAATTTCTAATTCTCACGTGTTTGTCATTACTAGCACCATATCTTTGTGGATATTTATTAAATTCTTATCTTCTTCTTGGAATGAACCCCCCTTTTTTCCCCTTCAGAACAACCAATAGGCAAACTAAATGTAACATCATCTACTTCCTTATCGAACAGAGTAAAAACAACAAGAAAGAAACGTTATTTCAAGCAGTCCTGGTTATATAATTATAATTATATATACAAACAGGCAGGCTACCTTTTAAACTACATAAAGTATCTCTCACCCCAAACCATCTATCCGATGTGGTTTTGAACGTACCGACTGCGTTACATTGATTCTTCACTATGGCACAATCCTAGAGAGAGAGAGAGAGAGAGAGAGAGAGGAGAGAGGGAGTGAGAGAGAGAGAGAGAGGGAGAGAGATGGAGAGAGAGAGGGAGTGAGAGAGAGAGAGAGACAGAGAGAGAGGGAGAGAGAGAGAGAGAGAGAGATGGAGAGATGAAGAGAGAGATGGAGAGAGAGAGATGAAGAGAGAGATGGAGAGAGAGAGAGATAGAGATGAAGAGAGAGATGAGAGAGAGAGAGAATGAGTGAGAGAGAGAAATGGAGAGAGAGTGAGAGAGGAGAGAGAGAGAGAGAGAGAGAGAGAGAGAGAGTGTGTATCTTGGGGAGAGAGGAAGTCCGCAACATCTCCCATGTTGAAAAAACAAAACTAAACATAAAAATCAGAAGATAATCAAGACGAAATAAATCAAAAGCAGTTATAGGGTTTATTTAATGTGATTCGATTCACAGTGGGCAAACATTAGATAATTCTAACGAATCACGGCATTGTGTTTATTGTCTTTCATTAAAAAAAAATAATTTTGGAATCAAAACAAATTTTATAACTCTTGAATCATAATTGTAAAAAAAGAAACAACATGTATTATGTTTGTTAAAATAATAATAACAACAGAATTATCTGGATTATCAGGTTTAATATTTTGTCGAAATACATAAATAACAATACTTAATCCAACTAATACAAGTTTACTAAACGATTTCTGACACTTATCCTGTTATATATTTTGGAAAATCGGTCCGTCTGGAAAGTATTGTTTTTTTGAGGTAGGAAATTGGAAATACCCCCAAATTAACGCAAACATTATTCTTCTGCCAGTAACCAGTCGCCAAACAAGGAGTACTACAAGGTATTAGTTTGGAGTTGGGAGACACAAACAAACAGAATATCAGTAGAAGGGAGATAACTTTTAAAAATTAGTGAGGAAGGGAAATAACCGAGGAAGCCAGATCTCCTAAAAAAGCATAACAACAACTGAATGGAAAGTAATTTCCGGCTAAATAAGCGTCTGCTTTCTCAGACATTATCGAAGTGTTTTCATCATTTATAAATGAAAACAGAGCTAACGGACCAATCCCTAATCGGACATGAACCACCTTCTTGCATTATTTAAAATCACTTCTACCTTACTCACGTGGCCGCCTTCTGCTGCTCGTGTTTCTCCGAAGATGAGTACCACGTGACTAGCAACATACGCTAACATTACTGAAACGTGGCGCCCTCTTTACAGTGGAATAGGGAAACTACTCTAGTACACAAACTAATCATTTTGTAATATAAGGGAGACAATTTGTCACAAATACGATGTTTCATTTGAGCATTTAGCTGCAAAAAACTATCCAGAGCGAAGAACATTTCAGATTTGTAACCTAAATAATTGTTTTTTTTTATTCTTAATAAATAAATAAATAAATAATGCGTTTACTACATTTGTTTTGTCTGATTAATGTGCGTACTGGGACGGACGCAATAATAAATTATGTGCAATAAATGTTTTTCTGCTCTACATTTAGTATTATATGGGGAGGATTAATTAAAATTTTTTCCGGCTCATGTCTATGTCTTTTAATTTAGAATAATTTGTGATAGCAAAAAGAACAGTTACACGCGACGTAGGCCTTGGCTGTGTTCCGTGAGGAAAACAGACGCTAGGCCAGGAATTAACGTTTTGTTTTTATTTCTATTTCTGTTCCTACTCTGATAAATTCTGGATTACTATAACAAGATTAACAAGAGTTCAGCGATTATAAATGCACGTGGCATTTAGTCTGTTTAAATGCCTGCTCGGTTTCAAACCGTATAAATATAATACCCAATATAATGTAACATGAGACACAACTCTTAACATTGTCTACTTTCATTAGTTAAAAAAAAAAAATGCCGCTATCTTATATGATGTATTCTTTATTTCGGGATCCCTGCTGTCTGGCGCTAGCACAACATGGAAGATAGCTTGTATCTATCCTTAGAAAGGTACAAAACATCGTCCAGATTTCTCTCCAAGGAAAGGGTATAAATCCGTTTCTATTTCTATCTTTTTTTTGCAAGATCATGTGGCATTTTCAAATTATCTAAAGTAACATTAAAAAAAAACAACCAACAAACTTGGGTTTATTTTAATTAAAATGATTTTTTAATCAAAGGAGTGCAAAACAGTCATTTTTACATACCAGAGAGGAGCAAATAAAACTCGGCGGAAATAGTATCCCTGTGACGGTGTCGGGACTGGTTTCGTTAGAACATCCCTTGTACAATGTAGATCTTCTATGCACATCTTTCTTGAAAAATGGCACTTTATTTATTTAGGTATTTAGTCTTAAGAGAGAAGAGAAAACTTTCCTTCTGAATTAGTAAAGAGTAGCAAAAAACTTTACCACGTTACCGCAGTAGTACTACTTTAATTTTTGCAGTAAAAATCCTAATTTTTATACTTGTAAATTTTGTTAAATAAATCAAGTAATAAAATATTTGTAATGGAAACAGTATTTTCATTTTCAAAGAGGTAAATCCAGTTCATTTTCAAAAAAAGAGAGCATAACTCTTATAAATAGGAATTTTTTTGCTTTGTTTCTCTGAGGAGAGAGAAGTAAAAAGGCTGATAGATTATTTAAAGAATAATTCTGCGCTGATTGGAATCTAAATGGCAACAGAAATAACGAATGTGAGCCATAGCACTGGTAGACCGATTCTTGGAAAACAGAGAGCTGGAGTCAGCGCTCCGCCAACCCTATTTACTTTAGCCCTATCATCACTCGCCAATCTAATCATTCAATCTTCAAACATGGGTAAGAAATACATAATAAAATGTGTAGCTTAGAGAATGTACCAGTAGATTTATTATCTCCATAGAATTAACAGAGCATTTTCAGTGTTTGTTTGTTTGTTTGTTGTTTGTTTTTTGGAAATGTTTAATTGGTAATATGCGCGCGATAATAATCAATTACTCATGGATACTAAGAAACAAGACTGTCGAAGTTGCGTCCCTTGCATCATTAATGTACTCTTAAATATGTAGCATAGTTCAGGAGTAAAAAAACAACAACAAAAACTTGTCGTATAGGCTGAGATTGTAGCTGTTTTTTTTTTATTTTTAAATAAGCAATATTAATTTTTTAAAATGTTCTAATAAAAATGTTTTTAGGTCGCACGACAGACACGAGAAAAGAAAGATACATTAAAAATATAGTTTACAAACTATGTTTACATAAGAAACAAATGCGCGTTCAAATGAAACTCGGCTGAAGTAGCATCGTGTGGTTAGTGTCCGACCCGAGCGAGGCCGAGGCTCAGTAATAAGAAGCTCACTAAACCTATATCGATATCTTTGACGAAAACAAGTCTTTTTGTGCCCAGCACAACAAACGGCCCTGGATAATTTTCACGACGAATTGTCGATCAACACCAAAAACTGCTCAGCATTATTTCTGTTTCTGTTGGTGTCCACACACGGAAGTCATATATGTCCTTAGTTACGGACGAATTCTGCTCATTCAATGCAACCCGCTCCATTGACTTTAGGATTAAAACCTTGTGGCAGATTTTAATATAATAATAATTAGGAAAAAACCTAACGATCTACAATATATATATATATACGTGACATATAAATCCACAGTTACCGGGCTCTGTGTTCGAGTGCGTTTATATGAAGCTGGTGACGTAAACATCACGTGATGTAATTTACAAAAAAAAAAAGTCACGTGACGCCGTCGGTGGGTACCAGGCGCACAGGAAAACGGTACCTGTTTACATCACTCATAAGTAATACAGCAGCCACGTTATTCTGAATACGTGTTAGCAAGAAGTTGGTACAGAAATACCCTGGAAATAGGAATGTCTGTTAACGAGAGAGGGGGGGGCGATTATACATTTAAAGAGGAGAGTAAACCCTGACGGACTGTTCTTCTATGTCGGGGAGAAGGGAAATCAGCGCCGTCTATTGGCGGGAAAAAGGTTTAACTGTGACAAACTGTCGACAAACAGATGGGACAGACACTGAGTCAGTGCAGTCTGCGCTCGTATTGACATTTACCTTCCTCTGCAAGCCTATAATTGTCTTCGAATTATCGCCTCGCTATTCACGGGGAAAGATGGCGGATCGATGAGCCGACACATAATCACTTAATCGGCTGCTGGTAACAATCGGTTCGACGAGAACGAAACAATGGCCGCTCGCAATAAACGCCGTTTCAAAGCAGTTGTCACTTAGAAGGCTTCTAGCTCAATGAAACACCAGCATAGCCATGTCCAGCCGACGCTGTCTTAATTATAATAAATAGACCAATTTCGTCTTCAGTATCTACTTAGGAAGGATGCTTAATTATAAAGAACGTTGTTGGCGAATAAGCTCTTTATTCTCCGCCAGTCTGGGTTTTTTTCCTTTACTGAGACGTTCGGATCTGCAAAGCGGACGTGTACCAGGTTCAGCCCTCTATTCTCCGCCCTTCTTACGCATGGATTTAGGGGGGGATAACAAACAATTAAAATAAAAATAGAAATAATAAGAGCGACATTAGACATTATTTCAGATTGAACCTAAAATTTATTGTGTTTTCCCCTGAGAGGGTGGGATAAAAACACACTGGCTGTCTTACCGTGATCTGGTTCCCCAAAGTATCCCTTTTATTCCACTTCGTCCCTACGCGAGGCCCTTCTTTTTCCTGGCGTTTCAATGGAATGCAAAAGAATGAAGAAACAAACAACAGAAATATTTTATTCTCATCCTCTTCCTCTACAGCAACATTCTCATCAGCAGGGCGTTACTTTGCAAGGCTGGGCTCGCTAGTAAGACTGCGGTAAGTCCAGAACGAGGCCGCGATGATAGACGGGAAGATCTTCACCGGGCGACCAGGTGATTACGAATGTCCTCCTGGGCTACTGCAATTCCTGTATCGTTCTCAGCATCCCTCAAAAAAAAAAAATTAGCGGTTTTGTTTTTCTTTTTTGTTCACTGCTGACCTGCTCTATTCGCACGGTCTGTTGCTGTAAATCAAATTCTGAGGCATTTTCTGCATTAAGATCCACTAACCCAGAGGCCAGTAACATATGGCGAGCGGGTCCCAACGTCAATCAAGATCACTTTGAAATGCTATATAGTCGTTAATACCTCAAGCGGACTGAGATGTGATGACTCATGTGAATTGACAGTTGAAAAGCCGGATGTTACACGGTTACCATGTATGATAATTAACAAACCGAAGACGAACGGATCGTTCATCCATACTTGGAGATGCAGTGCGATTGATCAACACAGCATCAGAAACCGAAAGTCCAAGGGTATATAAAGGCAATACGAGTCTTGTTCTGGTTTTTCATCTGTCTTGCTTGCATGATACACATGCTTCCTACTCTCTGAAAGTGTGCGCAAGTGTCACAAGAAAGTTAGATTAGACGATAGTTCATTTTAAACTGAATAAGCAGCCCAGTTTGGATATGCGCCCAAGAAGAATCGTGCACTTTGTGCTTTCCGCTCTGAAGATGTTGTATTCCGTACATCAGGCTCTCAAAGACATTTAAAACCGAAGTTGAAGGTTTTGATTAAAAAGTAGTAACACCATAGCAAATCAAAGAGCTATTTCCTGAAGTGTGCATTGCGAAGCACTTCACAGTAGCTCTAACTGTTTGTTCAATAACTTCCTAAATAACGATTTGATCTTGTTTCGAATTTTAAAAATGCCAGTCTCTTCAAAGAACTATTTGGGCAGCGCATGAGTGAAACGCCAAAAGATGTTAGAGTCCAGCAGATGCAACATTAAAAAAATAGAAATTGTGGATTTTCGATGAGGCAGTGGATAAAAATATTGACCTTAATGATATTCGTTACCATTCCGTTTTTTCGAGATACTATGGTGTCTCTACTATGGTGGGGAAAAATAAAAGATCTATGCAGTTCCAGGAACTGTGTATTTGGCATCCAGTTGTCAAACTTTACACAAAATTCACCACGAGAGGCTTTGTGCAAAAATTCCAAATTCCCAACTTAAAAGGTTCCGTGGTAAAGATCGTGAATTTTATTTTTTTCTCTATTACAAACTAAGTTTGGAAGAAATGGGCTGAGGGTGTGCAGGTAACCATCTCCACGGTAATGTCCGCTGACTTAGGTGTGGTCAGGTGTCGGATCATTTCGCAAAATGCCTCAAAGCCATCAAGGATTTTTTTCTCCAAAGAAAGACAAAAAAAGAATACTATCCTGAAATGAATCATGGCAAGAGGCTGGGGAAGTTCTAGTTTTTGATTGATATTACATCTCACTGATGAATTTAACGTTCCCTTCAAGAGACAAAATCAAACAGTTTTGCATTTGTATAATAACCCAAAATTATTTGTTGCGAAATTTGAGGGGTTCCAGGGATTTTCGCGCATCGAACCCTCCTCATCTCAAAGAGCTATCGTTGTTTTCCTCTGCTGATGTCAATGGGATCAGATTGTTCAGCAAAAAAGCTGGAATCCGAATTTTCAGGGAATTTCAAGATTTCCAAAATTCTGGATCATCCCTTCATCCATCATCAAGCCTGACTATTTCAGCCGGAATGACCTGGACATGCCTTTGTTTGAGTGGATGGACAATGAACAATTTTAAATGCAGCTCATGGATTTAAGAAGTTCAGACTTGTAGTTATCAAGGTTTAGAAATCTGCGAGCTGAACTTGAAACTAAGGAAAGAGATCCCAAGACCTCCGCTGTGAGCTGCTGAGAATTAGATCGAAGCTGCCTCTGCTTTGCTTTCAGTCTCGGGAGTCCACGCACCTTCTTGAGCCGATGTTTTCTCCTGGTAAAATTTTCTGCCCGCCCTTCACATAGCAGATTGACAACTGATCCTTCAGACGCCCGCGAGCAGCTGAAAGTCTCAATGGAGGTCTGGCTCAGGAAAGAGAGGGGGAAAGATCCCACCAGCTATTACAAGGGATTTCCAACGTAAGTGGTGGACTTTTGAAGTGGTAAATACAACAGCATAAGTATAATGTGTAGTATTACTGTTGATACAAGAGCATCATGTCTCAACTGCTTTAGACGTGTTGTGCATTCAACGAATATTTGTATTTGTATTTATTATTTGCTTGCAAAATGTAGTGTAAACTCCACCGGTGGGGTTAACCCTTAACCCTCGGGGAACGACATGCAGTCCTGCACACCACAGCCGAAAGATTGCCGACCTCCCTTTAATCTATCGCCTAACGCTTTCTCTCTCTCTGAACGCAATATCTCAAACAAATAAGGGGTTGTGAACTTCTAACGTAAACAGAAGTTAAAAATAACAGAGTTAGCAACAGCGGCAGCAGAAACAGGGAAGGGACCCGGCCCGTTCGCTCTGCGAGCAAACCCACGCGTTTCGGAGCCGCCATTAGAGAACCAAAATCAACCATTGTGTCCCAGCTGCACTGGTTACAGATGCACGTAGGCACAGTCTCCGCCCCAAGTCTGTGCTGCGGGAAGCAACAAACGCCCCTAAAACAGGCTGATCTAGTCACTGGCCCCAAACAAAATTTGAAAAAGGAAAGAATATCCAAAATAAGAATAAATTTTGCAAGTTGCTGTAATTGTATGAGGCCCGCGGGTTCAACGATGCGTCTTGTACAGTCAAGGGACAATAATATTGGGACACTGCAAAATAGCCGACAAACGAACCTGCTTAAACTGAAACTGTCACATCTAACTGAAGTATCAATTTTTGACACATGCCCCAGCCGCCATTGGTGCGTTCAGATGAAGTCGTAACAGTCCTGACTGTTATAAATCCGGGCTGGGAAGAGATACCAGCAATAATATGCTTAAAGTTTAATATATATCAATATGAAAATTATCAAAACGTCGGGAATACCACGCAACCAATCTTTCAAAATGAAATAGAAATTCAAAGGTTTGCAAAGGCATAAGTTTTCTCTTTCCATATCATAAACACAAGAGAATGGACCCTTTTTTGTGAAGCAGGTGTGCGCATGCGTCTCCGGATGTTTACAGTCAGACGATGGTGTCACCTGACTGATCACGAGTGCTACACCTCACTCTATGGTACAACTCCGATCGAACAAAGTTCTGTTCGTTCAAAACCATCCATCTTTTGTTTGTTACTTTTTCACGGCCGAACCGTAGCAGCTGGAGCCCCCGAATTTTAGGTGCAGTGTACTTCAGAACATCGGAAGGGCTTGAAGCTACCGCACGTTGGTCTTCAAAGCCACCCCCAACCCACCCCCGTGCAGCGCCGGGTGCCTCAGCTGCCGATATATCTTCGTGATTCTGGCGGATGTGGTAAAATCGCTGTCACCATTTGGTCAGACAACAAAGCACATTTCGCTTTATTTACTTTAGGTAGAATGAGAATAGTACCTGGCCAGCGGAGATGCGGCATCTGAACGTACGAGGGAGCTCCGTCGCAAACTTGACAGGGTTCATCCAACAGCAGACAAACATCTCGGAGAACTTGTACCAAGTCGACGTCAGACCAGGACCGGATGCGCTCGTTTCCTGCCCCTTCTCGAGCGTTCGAAAACAGTAATCGCCAAAAACGTTTCGAGAACAATGGCACCGTGTAGCGCAAAAGGGAGACCACCGAAATAACTACAGAACTAATGGCAGTGATAATGCAAGACACGACTGAGGGAAAGTAACCCTGACGATGTTGTTTCATTTACGACCAAACGAAAACAACGGAAGTTTTCTCTGATTGGTTAACTCAGCCATAGAAGTGAGTTCTGTCCCCATTCGAGAAACCCCTTCCTTCGGTAACATGCGCGCAACAGTAACCTTCGGTCTCCACCACCAGGGTTTAGGGGTGTAATTCGATCACTAGATGAGATTGTTAAATAGGGAATGAACGCTGAAAGGGATAAAAGGGAATCTAGCGCAACAAATCAGCGCATGCTTAGTTTAAAGTCTGTCCTGGACTCAAGAAGGAAACACGTGGACATATTAGCAAAATAAGAAAAAGAACAAAACAAAGAAAATGGGGTCGCAAGACACAGGAAATGTTAAACTTGGGTGAACGTGAGGAACTTGTATAGGTTTTTCAGGTAGTCGGGTTCGCAGGGAACCGATCAGTTCTTTTAGGCAATTAGCTAGACACCAAACTTTGGCCGAGAGACTCCAAAACAGTCCCTCTCGCTGTCGTTGGCCAACATCCAGACTAAAACAACCCGTAAAAATAGTATTTTATAAAGCTAATCCAGACACATAACCTTATCCTTTTGATGAGTACGAACGAAAATCCCTTAATAAATGATACCGTAAAAATCGACACTTTCAACAACTGCATTGTAAGGTCCTTATCGGTCCTAACCCGCTGGTTGGGCGGTTAAAATACTAGTCCGTCAGGGTCGAGGGACCGAGGCTTAATCACCTCCCTGGGATGGGTTCTCCGCGCTCTCACCTTTTCCAGCCGGCCGCGTGCGTTTACTTCCACATCTAACAATAAAGGCTTCTATTAAGTTGTCACAAAAGTTTTGTCGGCTTATTTACCGCAACAATGAGACTTCATATCGATGCTGAATGTGAGGTTTATTAATCAAAGTAAGTTCCATTACAAATCGATATACTTCTACCAACGAGGTACAAGCGCATTTATACCATTTTGAAAAAATCTGGATTTCTGGAGTCGATAAACTGTTCGAAGTCGGTTTCAATTGTTGCTCGGCTGGAGGAGGATTTCATACGGAGGAAGCTGTTTGGATAGGTGGTAGTCTGTGGAAGACAGGGCCGTCGAATAGGCTGGGTGAGGGAGAACTTCGTACCCCAAAGTGTTCAGTTTCTGAAGAGTCAGTTTTGCAACATGATGACGAGCATTGTCGTGGAGCAGGAATGGGCCTCTTCGATCCACCAATGCTGGCTGTCGTTGGGAGAGTTTCTGGTGAACACCGTTTAATCACAACGGTACCTTTCAGCTGTGATGGTTTCACCAGGTTGCAAGAAGTTATAGTGGATGACACCAGTTGCAGGCCACCAAACAGTGACCATGACTTTCTTTGAATGGAGGCTAGGCAGCTGGTCTCTGCCGAGCCATTGTGCTGATCGTTTGTGATTGTTGTAAAAGATCCATTTTTCATCACATTAAAATGATTCGGTCAAGAAATGGATCGTTTTTATTTCTTACAACAAGCGAAGAGCAGAACTCCAATCAAGGATTTTACTGTTGTTCATTCAACTCATGAGGCAGGCACCCACATGTCAAACTTTCCCACCTTTCCGATTGTGTCAAGATGCCGGGAAACAGTTTCAGTGCTTACGTTCAGTTCTTGGGTCGGCTTCAACCAAGGCTTTCAGATGGTCGTCATCACAGCTGGAAGGACGTCCGCTTCATTCCTATCTTTGAGGCTCACATCTAATCGAAACATTGCAAACCATCGTTATACTGTGCGCTCATTGGCTGTGTCCTCACCCCATGCCTGCTTAATGTTACGAGTCCCCTCGCTCGCTTTATGCCCCGGTTTGAACTCGTGAAGCAAAATGGCACGAAATATTTTCTGTCCATGCTTCACTCAGAACCCGAAAACAAATATCCATTTTATGATTTTAATGAGGTAGGTTTTGCATAATGTATGCCAAAGCACATGCCACAAAGCGATATATTACCTATCTACATACATCTTCACAAGCATTCGAAAAATGAACCACAAATTAACGTAATATAAAAACCGACAAAACGTTTGCATCCACCTAATAATAGGGCTTTCCGGCGGGTACTTGTTGATGACGGTCGATCAAGAACCTCCAACCTCATCTAAGTAACCCGCCACTCTGTACCATTCCTTTCTAGCACACTACTGTGAGACCTCAAAAGTTAGGACAGGGTCCGCCAAAAAAGGAAGTGGAGTTTTTAATAAGGTTTCACCAAACGAACAACAACACTGCAGTATATTCAAAGAGATGTTGAGCCCCATTTTTGGTGATTCCCTGTGGCCTCTGAACCCTCTAAGTCGTCTCGCTTTAAAATTTTAAAAAAAATCTGTGAATTAGTTTTTTAAAAGACAAAGATATTTTCTATTTTGTTTTTGTAAACTCAATCTATTTTAATTATGACAAGAAATCGCCTTAGTTACTCCTGCATTGCAAGACTTGCCTATGTAATAATTGAGAAGCAGATGACGTCACTATTTAATAAGGAAAGCGGCAGGGTATTAATATCTGGAATTTTTTTTTTTAAAGAAAGGAAAAGTGTTTTGATGCGGTCGATATCACGATGTTTCCGTTAATTTTGCTCACTGTGATTGCTTTTTACTTCTACTACCTTTGGAAATGGGACAGCGAAGAAAGTGACGAAGCTCCACCAAAAGAGGAGTCTAAATCAGTTGCCAAAAAAGTCGCCGACACAGCAAAGGAAATTGTCGCTAAAGTGTACGAAACAGTAACAGGTTCACCTAAAAAGGAAGAAGAAAAGAAAAAGTAAAAGGAACACTGCAGTCAGAAGCAATCCTTTTCTTACCTCCAAAAATTTATTTTCCCGTATGCATGTTAAGATAACTTTTATCGAAAAACAGTTTGCGTCAAAAGAACTTTGTTGCTGATGACTTATAGAGTTTGTATCTCTGTGCGTTTGAGACTCTCCGCTCTTTATTCAAGCCTCTTCCTGTCGGTTGTTTGAAATCGCGCCAACAATGGGCAGCATGACAAAGAAAACTGACATTGATAAAATTTGAAAAAACGCTTGGTTATTATTTTTAAAATTGCTTTAAATCATTTTCTGAAATTCTAATTAAGAAATAAATACTTTCAAACAGTTTTAAGAATTAAAAAAAAACAACTTTAACATGAAATATAGCTTTTACGTTAATTTAAGAATATTTGGGGGACCGTTCTTGAAGTCTGCAGTTCAGAATTCAGCTTAGAATAAGAATGAAGGGTTAACTATAGAAAATACGAACTTGATAGGTTGTTAGGTAAGGAGAGTCTCGGTGTCCCAGATTCAGCTGCATGTGTTCGCGTTGTGTCTGTGTATCAGTGGTAAAACAACTTCTGCAACGACATGAAACGACCTCGTCGTTAATTCGAAGAAGTCGTGATACGGACAATGAGCCAGGCTACGCGTGCACCGATGAATATCAGTTCAGCCGGAGAAGCAATCATCCATTACTAATTTTCTATGCACCATTAGGTTTTCAGCTTCCAGTACCGCAGACAGGTTATCATAGTTTATCTTGATCTCCTGCCCAACTTTTACCTGTTCAGTAGGGTAGGCTTTGCCGACTGCCACTTGTACCTTCTTTAACTAAGGCAGGCTGCATCTGTAGACGTCGGATACGTGAGTAAGCCCATTAACCACCGTCTATTCGGTGGAAGGAAGACAACTTAGAAGAAGTGAAGTTTTTGTATTGGCACTAGTTTAATATCTGAATCGTCGTAATAAGCTCTGATGGTAACATTTCAAACCGTGAACACCGTTTAAGAGTAAGTGTGTCTACATACCTCACAGCAGCTTAATTAACTCAGGGATGAATTAACCCTCATCAGAAAGAGCGCCGCAGCATTTCAGTCTGCTCTCCAATGCGCCCATCATACACGCCACATATTCTCGAAGCGATATCATGGGTGGAGGCAGTTGAAATTCAATAAATATCTTGTAAAGCCTTTCCTCATCGGTAGGATTTTTTCGATAAGCGATTTTCGTGGGCGATGCCATGTTGTGAAAAACCGCAAGATTCGGCTTTTAGGGGGAGGGAGGTCCCTGCCAAAATAACGGAAGCTGGACAGTCAGAGCCACGCGAAAGAACGAACCCGCGTCCGAACAGCAGCGCTGATGTACCTCAACAGGACACTTTTCTTGCTTTCTTGTTTGCATTCGACAAGATTTATGGTTTACATCAACTGTTCTCGTGGACAAAAGGTGGAAATAGATGATGACGACACCAAGTTGACACTAGCGCGCAAGCCAAGAGTTTTCGAATTATATTTAGCCTTCCACGAAAAACGTGCTCCACCGTCTGTTACCAGGAATTCTAACTCAAACGACTGAAAGCCATTTTGTATTTACCTATTATTTTCTAGAACCTCGAAAAACATAAAACTGATACCAGGGAAGTGTTTGCCCGTGCTATTGCACAGCCATGAAGTACCAATTATTAATGCTTTAAACCGAGAGCTAAATTCGTTTTTAGGTATTACATACGACGGAAGTCGCCACTAACTCTGGGTTCAGTCCAGATAAAACCCCTCCAGCCCGGCAGGGAGGCCTCCTGATATCAGTCAAGAAGAAACGGACCGTTTTTATTTCAACCGAATAAATTCGTGCAATAACAAAAAATAAAGCGTTAACCCTTGACAACGGTTTGTACAAAAATAAAAAAAATCTTGCGTTGTGGTTTATCAGTTGGCGTGCTGTCGATCGTCGGAGACCGGCATCTTGTTTTCACCCGTTGAAGTGAGAGGCGTGCGGAGTTGTGTTTGTGGTTTTTATGACAGGAGAGCACCGATGAGGGTTACTTACCTATGAGAGGTATCGAAAGATTGACTATATGTACTAGAATTTCTTTGGAATGAATGATCATTATTTTTAAAAAAATAACTTTTTTTTTGCTTTTTTTATCGATTTCTGAAGTAAATTAAATCTGCTTATTTTTAATATTCATTGTTTTGTATTAAAAATTGTTGCATTTTATTTCCTTAATGGAAATATGAAACTAGAACTATATATATATATAACTAACTCGGTTCTGTTGTCTTAAAGACCGTTACTCAATGTTAGTGTCTTTCTCGAAAAATTTATCAATTTTTCTCGTTCACATAGCCTCCCGAATATGATCCCAAGAAGCAGATGTTATGTACTGAACTAATCAAACACATCTTTGAAGTTTTATCCTTAATCGGACCGAGGTCGCTTTAAAGTTGTGTGCAAAGGGGCGTTTTTCTAACTCTACTACCGCTATTCGTATTCCTAATCCTAGACAGTCTATTATTATAGCTTTCCAGATCGCCCGGTATGTCGGATGTAATCCGTGGTTGGGCTCTTTACCAAAATATTTGGGCAGATAGAGTAAACCTGTTAAAAAACAACAAAACCTGTTAAATATATAAATATTCAGAGAGAGAGAGAGATGGAGATGGGGGAGGGAGGGAGAGAGAGAGAGAGAGAGAGAGAGAGAGAAGAAATGCAAAAAAACAACACCAACAAAAAAAAACATTTTGTAGCAGCTGCAATTCCTCCATCCCTCTCCTCAGCGAATCTGTCAATCTCCTAGGCAGCAGTAGCTGGGGAAGACAAGAAAAACGAAAAAAGGCAGTTTCATTCTGAACATCAGCCTCCGGCGAATTAAAGGAATAAACGTGAATGCTCGTATCCAGTAACTTTCTGTGGTTATTACTTCACGCAAACGACGATCGACAGCTATAGATGTATCTCGGAAGATCGTGATTTGATGTAAGAATGGATGTCACGAAACCATCCGTAATGCTAGCGTTGAAAGGAAGAAACTTTTTCACGTCTGGTAATACGAATTATTTCATTTTATCTATTAAGAATTAATGTTGTAAAATAGAAGTAAAAAATTCACGACTGAAAAACAAATGCCTTTTAATTATTATTATTATTATTATTATTATTATTATTATTATTATTATTATTATTATTATTATTATTATTATTATTATTATTATTATTATTATTATTATTATTATTGTAGTAGCCCGCCTCAGCCTCTAGTGTAGAAATGACAGTGCCGGTTCCACGCCCGGATAAATTGGAAGGGTTGGTGGCAGGAAGGGCATTTGACTGTAAAATCCTATGCCAAACCTCTATGAAAAATGGTCCAAATCAAGCATCCAATGAGAAAAATGATGATGATGGTGATGGAGATACCAGGAAGAAGAAAAAGAGGCAAAGACGCGTTGGTGAGAGACGTGGGATGGATAGAAGAGAGTGGCGGACAAGAGCGATGGACCATTGTGGAGACCCCAAACAGGAAGAATCTTGGAATAGTAATAATAATACTGATAACAGAACTGTGTTGTGAAGTCAGACGATAGCTACCTCGCTACCATGAACCAGTACCTGAAGGAACTACTACATTTTTTCGCCGACTTCACGGCAGCTAAGTCAAGGTGTTTTGAACATTTGGACAAGTTGCTGAGGAATGATATTAAACTGTCACTGCTCCAACTTCGCGACGTCGCCGTGATGACCTATGACAAAGAAACAGCCCCGATACGTTATAAATGACCAGTCGTTTCGTCTGTAAAAGGGGGAAGTCAGTAAAACGACAGGGAGCTAAAAATGTATATATTAAAAGTTGTTACTGAAGCAAACTGATTATGAAATACCGCCAACACCAGAGTCGCACAATGGACCAGAGCCAAAATTTCCTTGCCTACCGTTATTGTATCTCATACTTCCTCTGTTCCAGCTTTGTTTTAGCAGCAGATCGGAAGAGGAAAGGGAAGATCACACAAGCACCGTCCATGATCATCATCCTTTCACCAGTGCTCAACTGACCATCCATCGTCCTAAGAAAGAACAACCACTGAAGCTGTACGATACAAAGTAAAGTCCAAGCCCCCACACTGCCGTAAAAAGCGCTGTATGTAAAGTAAGGCTATCATTGCCTGTTTCTCAGCTCACCTGCTTTTAACATGGTTTGAACCCTGTTCTACCACAAATCGTCAAGTTTCTGCAGTTTGGTAAGGGAGACAACTCAGTCGAGATAAAAAAATCCATCATTCAGAACGCGGACTAATAAAAACATTTGCTGCTCAAAATAACGTCTTCCATCGTTAAACTTCCTCTCAAACAAATATCTATATCATTTTTCTGGAGCAAAGGATTTTAAAATTATGATTAAAAAAAATAATAGTTTAATTAAAGTTTATGGTGGCAGGTACTAGTTTATCAGTTTGGGATTAAACATGACGGCCTTTGATTGACTACATGCAAGCAGCCTATTAAAGCTGAGGGCCGCTGAAATAAAATCCAGAGGTAGACGACAAGGGGTCGTTTTTTAACCCTTTCGCGCACTCAACAACAGCAGCAGACTTAGCTCGGCTTTCTTCATGGTCGTCGATCCGTAAAACTGAGAGAAAACCTAGGCAGAGCAATCGGTCCAGCCACCGGGACCCAGATATCATCATTTCAGTCGTTTTAGCTTTTCTTGTTGTTAGCAGAGAAACGGATGAAGGCGATTCCATGTTGTCTGAATGCTGGTTGTATATTCCCTGTGGTATTAGCCTACCGGTGAGCAGTCTGATCGCCAAACTATTGGATCCGCAGCATCTAACCTGGCGATACTCTGATTTGATACACCTGCTACTACCCCGAGACACTCGTCAGAGAAGCAGTAATTGTTTTCCATAAGAAGAGTAGTCACCCAGTGAAGATGACAAGCTGAATGGACCACATCCGAACCTACTTTGGCGGCCGAAATTATTGCATTACCCGAAATAGTTTCGATCACTTTTCTCTTTAAGTATAATTAGACCGTGACTGGTGCAATGTGCGTGCGTTTGGCTTGTTTCTGCTTCATCATTCGTGAATTTCTTTTGTTAAAATTATATCATTAATTGACGTTGTTGTCGAGGAGATCGGTCTTTGCGCCTTGGAATTAACTGTTTGGAAAACGAAACCAATAAGATTAGAATCAGTTACTGAAGAAAATCAAAGAGATAACCACTGGAGGTGGGCACAAACGTATGAACATTGCTTACTAGGAAGTTCTCAGGATACTTCTACTGATTTTTGGCAATAATAATAATAATAATCCAAAAAGAAAAAACTGCCGGAAGAATTTGAAAAACGAAAAAGAATGACACAGTATGTAAACTTAGCTCAGCGCCGCTTGTATCTCCATAACTTGAGCATAAATTCACACTCTTATACTGGCGTCATCTCTATTAAACCGGAAAACCTACTCCGATACCCGTCATCTAAGTGCTTTATATTAACTGACTTTCACTGTTGACATTTAGTTTTCTTAAAATAAAATGACATTAGTTCTGGTTTGCTGCGTCGCATTTGACCAGGTCGCTATTTCTCGCAATGTGGGAGTAGCATCTGTTCGATGAAGCGATTTAAGCGGTGGTGGCTCAGCTGATGTATCCAGCATCACGCACGACCTCTCGCGGGCTTAGACCCTACTAGCAGTCCTCCGGGTGTTCCAACTAAAATCGTATTACAGCTTATAGTAATAGTAATATATATATATCGTTTCTGAGGCATCTTTTCTCTGAAATATGGAGCCGAAGAAGTAGTAGGTTTCCTATAATGAGGCGGAAGCCAAATATTCCAAAATTTGGCTCGATCCGGGCCAAATGTATTTGAAATTTTACAAGAATAAAATAAATAGTGATTTTGTTAATTTTCTTAATCTAGTTTGGCTATAATTCAACATTTGTTGCAAAACAGCTATTTCGACTGGATACCTCCAGCATAAATTGTTCCAAAATCTCCAGCTGATCATAACAAATTAATTCTCGGTCGCTGTTACTAACCAAAGCAAAGTCCCGCTCTCCGGTCAGCGACTCTTGTGATTATTTCTCACCACAGATGATACTGAAAAATAAAGGTAACATTATGCTTCTGTTATAAACTACAAGCCTGGCTCTTACGAGAGAAATAACACAGCAGTGAAGCTTGTCGGGTCTGGAGAAGTGTCTGATTCCCCCATCGATGAACAGCAATGTGACGTCGCAGATTTTAGAGATTTCATTCTTTTCACTTTATAAACAGAAGCTGGTTGGTTACTGGTGATGACATACTGCAGCTATTTATCATGTTCGATTCCTGCTCGTAGTTTGGCTATGCGAGCTGATGAGAACGGAAATCATTGGCCGAATAGATTAACAATGAGAAATACCAGACTCTGACGAAACCTAAACGGAACATATCAGCGATGTCACAGAGCTTCTTCTTACACAATGTTTGAATTCAGATCGATGCTAAGCTCAGTCATCGATAAGTTTAGGATATCAGAGAAGGCTGACATTTATCTATGAAAAAAAACAGAGTAACGTAACTATAAAAAAACCTCCTTGGATACAAGGTGTCGAAGTACATTTTCTCTTTAATTCTTGAGGAAGTGAAGTATGAATGCATATATACATTAAAGCATGTAGTAAACAGAAGTTTGAGACTTTAATTCCATAATTGTAAACAGAATCATCATTTACATAATTTAACATAATATTCTAGAGGTAAATAAGGAGTCCAAAGGATTTTTTAACGAAGATAATAGAGATGATGCTGCTGAAATTATTATTATTATTATTATTATTATTATTATTATTATTATTATTATTATATTATTATTATTATTATTATTATTATTATTATTATTATTATTATTATTATTATTATATTATTATTATTATTATTATTATTATTATTATTATTATTATTATTATTATTAACAAAGGATAATTGGATGCTTTTTCCCCAAAACATTTTAGGAATGTCCCCGCATCAGCAGCCCGGTAGAGATAATATCGCAGTGAGTCGAGTCGGCTGATGACAACTGCGCCACCTACACGTCAGACCGAGAGAAACTCCCGCGTCCTTGGTAGATAGGTCAAGAGACAAAGGCAGTTAGTGCTGCAACGAAACCCGCCCCTTGTCCAGCCTAATGCGGGATTTGATCTTCTCCTAGTTCCATTAAAGCTAATTCCGTTCACTGTCCACTGCAGTAGTGCATTCGGGAACATTTGTAAATGTTTCTACTAGGACCAAGAAAGTTCCTCGTGTATGGTAACGTGGCGTTGTGAGAGCATGGAGAAAAAAATCCCTCTCGCTGAAGGTAGGTAACCGATTAATTTCTTTGTCTGAGTAGACTTCACAGTAAGCAAAAAAGAAAAGAAAACGCTAATTACGATCCACTTCAGTCGTGACTGTTCTGAACTGCAGGTTTCCAATTCTTATGACTTTTTTGCCAGGAAATATTTTGGTGGTATTAAGTTCCAAACACCGCCAGCCCATTTTTCGGAGTTTAGAATTTGGAAAAGATAAAGATTCGCTTTAGTCCTGAAGAAATCAGCTTTTGTCATTCGTAGTATCTTGGAGTTCAAAGCTCATAGCGGAGAAGCCCAGTTGGCATCTCAAGAAGTTAAAGATTTAGTTAGTCATCTGATGTTTCGAATCCAAACATGCCGTGCAGCTAACTTTTCGGCATGTCGTAATTGAATTATTCAGACATTATTATCACAACAGTTCTCAAGTCGAAGTTACGTCTCGTTTGTCTTGAGAAGTGTTTATTGTAGGTGGTTATAGTAATTTAACATTACAGCATTTTTCTTTTTTACAGTATATAGCGATAATATTTTGATCAGGTGAGAGACAACCGCCGCCATATCTTTGCGAACAGTGTAGAATTTTAATCATTATGAGCGATAACCAAAGAATATGTGGTCGGTGAGCGGACCGCGAGCGGAGTATTAAATACCAAAAGAAGTCTTTGGAATATCTTCAAACATGAGGCTTTACGTATGACAAGAAAATGACTGATTACTGTTTATGATAAAGAAAACAAATATTTTATAAAGAAAAGCAAACAACTCTCGATCCCATTTTTGTTAGTTCCCTCGAACATTAACGGAACTGCAGGTGACATCATCAGGTTGGGGAAGCTTTGGACGACAGAACATTTTTTAATGCGTCGAAAGGATTTATTGCAAAACTCAATTTAAAAAAGAACAATTTAAATTCTCAATTTACTTTTAAAAAATTAAACATAAGCATTACTTTGTTCGGCGAAAAGTTAGTTGTACGTCATAAAAAGTTAATTTTGAAAAGAATTGATAGCAGGATTTTCTTGCTTCTTACAACAGAAGTGATGATGGAAAATAGAAAGAGTAAATAAAATGCGTAGGAGACTTTTGTTTACATCTGTTCATCTTCCAACAAAGACCTGATGTAGTTGGTAGCATTCACCCACACACTCTGCAATAAGTTTTTTCTATAATGTCGTTTGTAGAGAGAGTCAGAAGCTTTCTTTGTCTCACTATCCATTCTGGCGATTTCCTTTTCCCATTGCAAAATATGCGCAAACCAGGCTGTGAATAGAAAGAAACAGATGATCTGCAACATCTCGATATCCACCTTAGCGTACAACTTCAGACAAAATGTACTGCAATCTTCAACTGGTAACTAACTGAATGACTGGTGACGTCGTGCACGTAACCATGGAAACTAAATTTTCATTGTGACGAGCTTTAGATATTAAAATGTTTTTAAAATTCTGAATATGGTTATCTCAGGTAAAGTTTTCCCTTTGTTTTGATGCTTCATCATCTCTGAGAAAAAGAATTAACGTGTATATTTTGAAGAAAATAGTTCTAGCGCAAGTCGCAACTATGTAGGACCCGGCTTCATTGTTACAAATATTGACAACAAACTATTAATTACTTCGTTGAGCAGCGCATTCCAAGGGACCAAGGGTTACGTATAACCGCCCTGATTCGCACCTTACTACTTTCCAGATCTGTATTACTCAGCACAGTTTGAGCCATAGTGGCTGTGACACGCACACGTCGACTACATATACAGCCAGTTTAACACAAATACTAACTAGTGCTTCGAGATCAGGGGTGGGAGAGCGTATTACCTAACGGGCCACACAAAGAGTTACTCGGCAGATTAGATGAGAAAGTACATCTGCAACTACTGTTAAATTTTCTAGTAATAGTAAAGAAAAAGTCTTATATTAAAGCAAAACTTAAAAAAACAACAAAAACTGTATAAACGAGCAGAAAAGTATAGCCCAAGCTTGGGCTAGTACATACATTCTAATATCAGAGCGAGCTGCTGACAATCCTTGACCAGGTTCCTGGTGTATGGAGCAATTCAGACATGGTAAAGCGCAGTAGTGCGGCTAATTATTGTCCGTCATCAGCGACCTCGACTCCGACTTGCTCTTCTTCACTAAGGAAAAGTCTGTTCGTATATGTATGGATTAAAAAATGCTAAAATCTTCTTTGAAAGGTCTTTTAAGAAATTTTGAATCTATACCGCGGTTCAGGGAACTAAACCTCTCAGTCAATTATCATTCTGGGAGTCGATGATTTCCATTGGAGATGATCTGAAGCCTTTTTGATATCGTGAGTAAAATGACAAGAGAAAAAGTTAATTTTGTTTTCAACTTTCTTAAAGTCCTGAAGAAAACTCTTCACGTTGATTGCTAAAAACGTCGCCGTACACCTTAGCTGTCTTTGAACTCCAAAGTTTTGCAAAGAAGGGGAATGATCAAATTTTAATCTTTTATTTGTTTTGAAAACAAGAGTAGTTTTGCTTTAAAGGTTTGTACTGCTGAATACATCATCTCATCAATAATTATTTCTAACCCTGAAACTGAAAATTAACATTTATGTTATTCAGATGTGTCATAGTGTCAACAAAAAACGAAAGATCGGATCACGTCTCAGACTCTTCGTAAAATTCTATCCAACCTCAGCAATCATCGAACCAACTAAAATGGTATGAAAAACCACCCGATCTGCTTCTACATCTTTAAGTAGTGATTTTAACTGTCGATAGTTTAAACGTTTTGCTCGTACAAAATTCACAACTTTTAATAATAGTTCTCATCAGGTGATTCATCAAATTGAGAACGTTTTTACTAGCGCCCCCTGACGAATGATGCAATCGGAAAATTAGATTTCCGGTTTGAGTGGCTTTTTCTTCGCTGTATCTTTAATTTTTTTTTAAAAGTCCGCTGTTTTTGCCTATCAAGTTAGGCAAGCCAGCTGTAGCAACGCTGGCCAACCTTTTCCATGACAATCAATTTGTTAAATAGTATTTGACACCCTTTAATACAAGCATTTCGTTGTATCTTTCTTTGACTCCATGGACACCAATTTCTAGATGATCCCAGATTTTTCGTCCACTCGTTAAAGAAAAGATCGTTCCTTACACCAGTGCTGTCATCCGGTGTTAGATGAAGATTAGGCCAGGAGACTGCCACAAAGAGTTACATAACCACTCCAAATTACTATCTATTAGTTGTGGAAAATTTATTCCAACTATCGAATGGCTTTCACTTTACCAGAATAAAATATTAGAAAATCAACTCGAATTTAAACCTACTATAAAAAGCTAAATATTTTAACAACAAAGAAAATTATGTTGTATATTATAGGAATTTTCAGCTTTATTTACCTTTAGATATTAAATACATAGAATTATTACTTTTAATCTATCTGCTTGGTTAAATACAGGTATGAAAACTAAATCTACAAGTTACTTTTAAAAAAAGACTTTTATAAGTTAATAACTCCGTTTATGGTAAAAACATGGAACATTTAAGAAAACGAACAGCTGTAAGACTTCAAAACCCAAGAGAAACTGTAAAAAGTAAAAGTTAGTGAAATTACGTAATATTACATTAGAGAATCTATTAACGAAAATCTACTCTTCTTACATATGAAAATAATGATAAACTTAAAAAGTTCTTTACTTATGAATGTGTATTCTACATTATTAAAATATTTGATACATGACTTATTAAAATACAGAAATAATCTAACTATTTTTTCCTGATACAGATTTTTATGCTATCACATAAAAAAGATATGGACAAAGATATAGAAGATATCATTTGTCTGACACTTTTGCTTAAACGGTAAATCATTTTTCTAAAATAAAAAAAAAAAAAACAGAAAAATTGTACGAAAGATTAATGTTGAGCATACAGGAAAAACAATGAATAAATTCTGTGGCCTTAGATCTAAAATGTATACAGTAGATCTTGAATATTAAAAAAAAGATTTGTAAAGGAATACAAATCTATAATTAAAAATAATTAAATTTACAAAATTATATATATACCTTATATAATACAGAACAAATACATAAAAATATTAAGTCGGAAAAACAATATTTATACAATTAATCTCACTAACGTTGTACTACAGACATTCCGATTTTCATTAATCTATTAATGCCCTAAAAATATTTCTATAGAGATACATCCGTACTAAAGCATCAGCTTTAAATCGATCTTTCTTATTCCTTTTTTTCTTTAACTTTTTGTTTGCTTCCCTTTTATTTTTTCCATCTATTTCTTTTGACAACATACGAATAGATCCATGTTTTTTAATATTCATACATTAATAAATCTAAAATGCTTATTTAATTACTGTTATTATTTCTGTAAACTCTTCATACATTTTTAAAATATTCCATTAAATTTTCAACTACAATTGGCGTACCTTCATTATCTGTATGTTAAAGTTCCACTCGCTTTAAAGGTTTTTTTTTTTAAAGTTTTGCTAGCGAATTCACTTTTCCACAGTTTATTTGTTTTTATATTAAACTGTTTAAATAAATATTTAACTGCTGCTTCTATTAAATATTTCCCAGTATTATTTTCTAAACGAAAACTCTATGCGTATTTAGAAAATACATTTATTACAATTAACATATTTTAATATTTATTTTATTGAGAAAAAGCTCACATATAAACTGAATCCGTCAACCAGACACCATTATTTAACTGATAATTTCCCTAGTAGGTTTATCTAAATATTCAGCTAGTACACAGCAGGTGTTTTCAAGTTTTTTTTTAAATTTACCTTTTTATTTGAACCAGAACCAGTAAGTCCTTGGAACTTCAAACAGTTATTTTACTCTTCATTCTATTTAAAGTAAACCTCTATCAATTATTTCCCTTAAACTAGGATTCTAAATACTTTTAAGATCCTGTATTGAATCTATATCATCATTTTGCCTGCTTCTAATACCAGCAAATTTACCTGCCAAATTACAATCATTATATCTTAAATCATGTTCATAGCATGCTAGATCAACTTTATTAATAGGTTCTTCACCAAGTTTTTGTGAATTAACCGGATTTAGCCTTAAATCTAATCTTTTTCTTGGATCACAGTAGTTATATTCTGGTAATTGTTTCTCACCCTGGTTTTCCTTTGGATAAATATCCTGAAGTTTTTTTTATAAATTATATCATCTCCAGAATCACATTTTAGTCCTGAGACAAAATCATTTTCATTTTTACCACAAATCTGACACACCCCTCTTGGCATTAGTTGATTATTCTTATTGTTAACCTTTTCATTTTTTTGGTATTAGTTTTATATTTTAAGCAATATGTTTTGGTCATTCTAATATATAAATGAATCTAAATTCAGAATGACAAAAGAGTATATTTCCAATTGATTATTTTTCTTCAGATTCCGCTTTAAGATCATTAGAGGATCTCATTGATGATTCTGTAGATGGCGAAAATGATCGATCTGGTGATTATCAAGAGTAAGTTTCTTGACTTTACAGAGGGAGCCTGGAACTAAACAAATGAATTTAAATGAAGCTAATTAAAGGGTTAAAACTCCAGCCTTTTCTTTTGTTGAATAAATGAATTTAAAGCTTATTTTAAAGATAAAAATAGTAAAAACCATCATTTTCTATTACCTAAAATATACGTTAAATGAGTATGGAAGAAAGTGGATACGGCAAAACCGCTCTTCATTTGAGTGCTGTTAGATCCGAGCGAAGGATTATCCTAGACTATATATAGTTTTGAAAATAATCTCTATAAATAATAACAAATGACATATTTTTGCAAATGAAATTGTACTAAAAATGAAAACTCAAATTTACAAAATGTTTGTGAAATACTAAATAAGGGAGCAAGAAATAGTTATAAAATACTTAAAGACTCAGATGATATTTCATATTTCCTGCTCCTAAAGAAATTAATTTAAAATTAAAAAAAAATAAAATTTATATTAATGACTCTGTGTGACAGAAATCAAACAAACTCCAAATCATTTTATACTCGAGGAAGGCATATTAATATTGATATCTCTCATATTTCCCAGAACTATTACAAACTTTCCAGATAAACTATCGGATTAATTCAAACATTTTATCCTCTTTTCATTATGTAAAAAAAGATCTCCGACATAAGTACGATGACTTTGTTGGTGAAAGTATGACGTTAGATAGATTTAAATATTTTACAGAAAATGTTTGTAGTTATAGAAGAATAATCATCTGATAAATATAATATATCGTCTGAGTTTAATGAATTTTATTATTCCAACCAAAGACTTTATAAGTTTCGCATGTTGGAAACCTTTGCTTATATCGTCAAATGATTTATAAGAACTTATGACAGATTCATATATAATGTCATTTTATAAAATAGAAAACAAAAAGCAAAGAAATAGCGAATTTAAGAATTTGATCACATATTAAAAGAAGTTAAAGAAACAGTTTCTTGATGAAGATTTGGGTAAGCAGAAATCTAATACTAAAAAGTAAATTATTTCAGCGGATTATAAATGCAACCAAACAGTTACTAGCAGCTACTAAAAATCTAGAAGTGGTACCTTTAGTACTTTGAAAATTAATGCAAATAGTATGGTCTAAACCTGTTCTATCAATTTCGCAGCCTCCTTTAATAGCTGTCAACACAGAAATGAATGCAGATGCTGCAACATGATCAGCTTACATTTGCTTTACAACATCTAGAGTCTAACAATTATTCAGTTGGATTATCTACCATAAAACTAAATCCTAGTAAGTCTAATATGGATGATTACAATAAAATTGACACCATTTTTGTATTGGGGGAAAATTTAGCTAAAACATAACCAGATAAAATATTTTTACTGAAGAAGATATTAAAATTTGTTACAATTTTAATATGCTGCTCAGCTATTTACCACATAATGATACTTCACATACCGAATTACGTTCAACTAAAAATGATAAATGAAATAGATATATTGACCTTGTGCTAAGACGAAAATAATTATTAAAGATCAAGCAAAAGATTAATTTAGACTGACAATTTAAACAGCATAGTATAAAACAACCATATTTTGATGAAACTATTGGTCTGTGGACGACAAGAGTAGAGTTTTAACTTTCAAATTCAAATCAGTTAATTAAAAATTTAGTTTACTTTTAGAAACTAAAAAAATCTAGATGCAATAGTGTTTTTAATAAAATAAATGCATTTGGTGATTAATAGTTTAAATTAAATAAAATAGATAAAGTAATATTTTGACATTATGTATGGTTAATTAACTATTGTATAAAATAGCAAAAAGAACTTAACAGTTAGTAAAACCTGAAGCTATTTATAGTTTTGTTTTACATTAGAGAATACAAATTTTAAAACAGATTTTTATTCAACATTAAATTAAAATTTTACAAAATAGTATAAAAATGCTCTAATTAATTTTGAGACATTTTAAAGAGAAATGTATATAATGCAAATAATATTTTTTTAATATATTGTTGATAATGGAACTACTTGGAACACAATAACTTTAGACACAAGTTTCACGAACTAACTCAAATTAGCAGTGCAACTCAAAACCGGTGAAAAGTAACAAGCACTGAGATGTAAAAAAATAAAGGATATTATATTATTATTAAAGCTAATAGTGCTACTCTGAAATCTGTCATTGTTACTGGTTCTGTTGATTTTACTATAGAGAATTAATTTAAGAACTTTATTAGAATTTAGCATCAAAACTCTTCTTACAGTTCTAGTTAAGTAATAATATTTTTGTTAATTAATTCTATTGTGTAATTTAATAAGAAGTTCATACATTAATGGGTATAACTCTTAAGTATTTTGCTGAATTTTCTCAGTGTTTTTCCTGGATATATATTTAATAATTGAAAATACAAAAAACGTAGTTTATTTACCATCTAACAAAAACTTAATTTCAAGTATTCAAATTTAGATTACATTTCAAGATGGAAACAATATAGTTCTCCGAAATGAACTTATATCCCACAAATTGCATTTGAAACAAGTTTCAATAAATTTAGATTTTTAAAAAGTTAGATGCTTAAGAAAAGAAGACAATTGAACAAAAATATATTTAGGGAAAAGATTGATTGATACTTTGAATAGAATGGTTAAATACGTTTTTAATAATTCCAAAACAATAAAAAGTTAATAGAGAAAGTGATAAAATTATTAATAAAGTTAAAAGAAAAAATTACGATTCTTTAAAAGCAAGCCTGAAACAAAAGATAATATTTTTAGAAACTCTAACATCCAAAATTTTACTAATTCACAAATTAAATTTTATAATCAAGACATATATGCTTTAATTTCTGGATCGGAAACTAAAAGACATACAGAAAAGTAAAAAAAAAACTTTGATGCAACAAAAAGTGGGGAACGGATTTTAGAAAAGTCAAAGCCGCTATAAAATCAAAATCTGAATAATCCTGATGCAAAAACCGATATATAATTAAAAATCAAGATGCACATTTGTATTCAAATAAAGCTGGTCTATTGTTTGAAGGAGAACTTCTATAAATTGATAGTACGAATTATTCTGATCTACTAATAATATGTTTGACAAATAATGACATTCTGCATTTTTTAGTCAGATTAAATATATTTTAGGAGATAAACAAATCTGGACTATACCAGTGATTCTCAACCCTTCCTCTGTCATTTACCCCCTTGGCTTGATGTATTTCGCCATTTACCCTCTTACTCCCATTACAAAGAAATGTATAGCCGGCATAGAGGCGGAGAAAAAAAGATGATGGAGCAACTTTATTATTAAGAAGAATAAGAAGAAGAGGGAATTTATTTACAATCAAAAGACAACAAAATAAATAAAATCTTAACAATAAAAGGAGTTTTTTCGGAACAAATATTCGTGAGATAAAATATATGAACAGTTTTGTTTTTATGATTCATAAATTTTGAATGAATATATATGATTTTATTATCAAAAACAAAGGAATTCTAGGAGGGATGGTAGATGCTACATCCTACATCAAAGGGGAATGCATCCCCAAAAGGATCTACGCCCATGCCAGCCATAATTTTTCTAATACAGGCTGACCAGGTATAGTAATTATAGAATTAATACTTAATTTTCAGGTATGATATATTTACCCCTGGTTGAGAATCACTGGACTATACTTTATCCGGGTCAAGCACCAGTATGAAAAGATTAATAACCTATCCAAATAATTCTAGTAAGTCTCAGGGTTTCATTCAATGTTGGTATAAAAGCACGAATCAAGCAGATGTAGATGCTAATAATAGATTTAAAGCAGACAATGATTACATAATAGAAAAATTATACTCGATATATATCTCCCCCTAATTCATCTCTTGATTTTATAAAGACTAGAAAAAAATAGTGTATGAAATGAAGAATCAAATTGCTTTGAAGAGGAAAAAAGATAATGATAAAATCTTAGAGCAAATTGAATTGCTATGAGAAAAGTTAATTTCTTGGAGACAGCGCTAAATATGCCACATACAGAGTTTTTTAAATCAAGAACAACCACAATCTGTCAAGATGTTTTAAAGTAAAGAAACCTATAATATTGGTTAAGATAATAGACAATGTTATTTCATTACATTTCCGCAAAGTACTGAATTTGATTGGAGGTTGACTCTAAATTAATAAAGCGGATAAGGTTACTAGTGGGAAGTCACTTTGAGTTTGAATTAAAAGTTTAATTCCTTGTTGATGTTTCTATTTTTATTACGAGAAGACAAAAAATAAAATTGAAAAAGATTATGATTTGATTTAAAACGTAGCATATCTATCACAAATTGAATGTATCAGAAAGAAAGAAGTTTTTCATATTAGATCCGTTTTAAAGAGTTTACTTCCTAAACTATTTTTGGTGGTGGTTTTAATCAAAGTGAACGTCTACTAAATAATGTTTTATTAAATCATTCTTACTAACAGAGTTACATAGATTCATGAAACTTTGATAAAGGTATACAAAACGTTTCTAAAACTAAAATAATTGGTGGATTTCTTTGAATTATTGTACCAATTTTATTGAATATTGAAAAAATTATTTTACCATCTCTAGGTGAAATAGCTACAAGTTTTTTGGAGAACGAGTTCAGGTTGGTGGACAAAAGCTTCGGATAATGGTTTGTATTTCGATCGTAGTAGCCGTTTATATCTGTCAAACGTTTTACAAGTGGTGTAAATGATATTACAGCCGAAAATGTAAAGAAGAGAAAAAGATATTTACTTGATGTTTGCATGCTTGGAAAGATTAAAGGTAGATGTTTTAATGACATTTTAATACCTGGACCTAAATTGGCATTTTAAAAAGTGCCCAATCTATCAGCTATTCTTTAATTATTAAATGGAAAGACCTAAAAAAAAACAACAAACTTTGATATAGAGGAATACAGTAAAAAATTAAAACATTATAAAGAAGTCTTTAGTCAAATACTTTCGCTAAAAAAAACCTAATAAGACAGTTGTCGTTTTAAATAGAAATTATGAAAAAAAATCGTAATTCACACTGAAGTTGTTAGCACAAAATTAATAAAAATATTTATTATTTAGATTCCTTTGTTTTGCTTTCTCTAAAAAAATTAGTAATAATATATTCAATATTTAGATCGAAAGGCAGTTTTGGAAATAAAAACGTCTTTTATCACACATTTGAAATTCGAAACAGAAACAGTTTTACTGGTGTTCATTTCTATTACCATTCTCTGGCTGAATTTGCTAAAAGTATAAAAGAGAAAGTTCTTACAAAATGATAATATTTTCAAAGGCTAATTTAAAGGGTGTTATATGAAATTGGATAATATGGATAGAAAAGTTAATGTTATCGCTCCCAATGTAATAAATGCAATAAAACTAGGACCATTTTTTAGAAAAGAGATTAAGGGTTATGAAGAATTAATGAGTGAAAAAGACTGTTTTTTTTGTTGTTGTTGTTTCTGTCTTGTTTTCAGGTAGTGGGCGGGTCACATCTGCCTCTATTTGTTCCACCTTCGTTCTCATCAACTGTCACTGGTGCTTCTGGTTAACACCTTCTGTAACAAATATTATCAGGCAATCGAAGATACAGAAAAAAAATACAAAAAAATCAAATTAAAAATTAAAAAAAAAAACAAGTTATACTCTGAATTAATTCTATGTAACTTTTTAAACTAAATAACCCCCAAAACTATTTTAAAAAGAAAATAATTACAATTTGTAGCTATAGAAACAGAAAAGTTTCTGTTTAATTGTATCAAATTAGTGTAAATAAGTTTGGTTTCTTCCAGAGAGATAATTAATTAGTATCTTCTAATCCAACACACCAACCTTTTTAAAACGAGACGGGTCAGATTTAATGGCAAGACATTTAAATTAATCAAAGAATAAAAATCAATATCCTGTTAATTCTAATTATGGGTTAACACAACAGATTAACATATTTTGAATAGAACGGGATTCTGGCAGTAATCATGTTATTAATTCAAATGAGTTTAAAGGCTTCGACGAAAATAATATTCTAATTTAGAATACCAGGGGCAAAACCCCATGTTTTACCTGATGCATTAAATCTAAATTATTATGGAGGGGATAAATTAATAAAATGAAATGGTTCATCCGGTAACAAATTCAAATGCAAATCTTGAAATAACATTACCTTATTTTAAAAAAAAATATTCAATGTTTATATTAAATAAAACAAATCGGGATTTTCAGATAAAATTGTTGGGCAAAATTAAAGGATGAATTTTATCTATAGCGCAAGAGAGTTAAGAATTATATATGTATGATAAAATAAGTTATGAAACTAATACTAGATATTTGATAATGAATTTGAAATTAAGAAGAATAAAATTATAAATAATGCAAATCCAATTAATAATAATAGTTCTTCAAATAAAAGATATGTTGATTCAAATTTTTTTCCAAAAAAGTACATTTATTTACTGATAAGAATAGTAGAACAAGAACTGCCCAACATGTGGCATAGAAAATGCAATATCAGCAGTTCAAGTAATATTTTTAAATAACTCATTACGTCAGAAGGATGGCCTGGCGTGAGTCAGACTCGAGGAGTGTGAGCTGCTGGTGTGTTCGAGATGACCGGAAGAGGGATGGCACGGGAGGCCACTCTCGCACACCGAAGGATGGCGTGGCGTGTAGTCAGACTCGGGGAGTGTGTGCTGCTGGTGTGTTCGAGATGACCGGAAGAGGGGTGGCACGGGAGGCCACTCTCGCACACCGAAGGATGGCGTGGCGTGTAGTCAGACTCGAGGAGTGTGTGCTGCTGGTGTGTTCGAGATGACCGGAAGAGGGGTGGCACGGGAGGCCACTCTCGCACACCGAAGGATGGCCTGGCGTGTAGTCAGACTCGGGGAGTGTGTGCTGCTGGTGTGTTCGAGATGACCGGAAGAGGGCACGGGAGCCCACTCTCGCACACCGAAGGATGGCCTGGCGTGTAGTCAGACTCGAGGAGTGTGTGCTGCTGGTGTGTTCGAGATGACCGGAAGAGGGGTGGCACGGGAGGCCACTCTCGCACACAGAAGGATGGCCTGGCGTGTAGTCAGACTCGAGGAGTGTGTGCTGCTGGTGTGTTCGAGATGACCGGAAGAGGGGTGGCACGGGAGGCCACTCTCGCACACAGAAGGATGGCCTGGCGTGTAGTCAGACTCGAGGAGAGTGTGCTGCTGGTGTGTTCGAGATGACCGGAAGAGGGGTGGCACGGGAGCCCACTCTCGCACACAGAAGGATGGCGTGATCGCCCTTTCAATAATTAAAATGAAGAAATAGGGAAACAACACAGTAGGTCCTCTGGAAGAAAAAATATAAATTTTATGGAAGAGATGACGCGGGAACTTCCATATCCATACTTCTTATGTTTCCTCTGAAGGAGGCAGGCAAGCCGAACCCCGACCTTCCGGAGAATTATGCACGTTAGGGATCTTGGAAAATTTGTTACTTCGCCTTTTCGGTGCGCCTCTCTTGTCTTTTGTTGGAAGTGAACGAGACGAATTTCGTTATTAAGAACAAACGCGTGTTTTTGGTCTGGCCCTTACAGCTGCTCCTCCGTGAAGTTGGGATACAAAGGGCTGACATCGTAAAGCTCACACTCATCCACAGATCTGTTTGGTTGCTATTGGAGATATTCAGGTGGACTAATGCTATAAAAAAATATGAAAATCATTCATCAACATTCCGCAAGCCACAGTCTGGCTGTTCTCAGACTAGACAGAGAACTGGCTGGACCCCGGCCAGGCGGCATTCCGATAACACAAGGAAGACAACCAGCTCTGCCACACTTCCACCGCGATCTATTTTATACAGACAATTTTTTGTTTTTTGTTTTTTTTACTATCACAGATTTTTGGCGTTTTTACGTGTAAATAGCGGACACATCTTGACCAGGAAGATTTCTATATCTTTCGATATGCATGGTACATTATCTATTTAGAGCCCCTATATCTGTTTTCCACTGCATTTCTTGAACAAAATGTTAAAGCTCGTAATGCTAATACTAGATTTTCAATAATAATAATAATAATAATAATAATAATAATAATAATAATAATAATAATAATATTATTATTATTATTAGAAAGAAACCACGTGTAAGCTCAGTCAGTCGAATGTTTACACACGACTTCCAGCAATAGATAAATCCAGCCCCTGCTGCTGCGGAAGTAACACATCCTCCACGCATATTACATCTTTAGCTGAACGGTTGTAAAGCTGGTGAATTGTTACCAGGAAGACTGAAATAGAGAAAAAGGAAACGGTGAGAACCCCTCGTGCATCCCTAGTTTCACTGTTGGTAAATCTCTGGCCTTTACGCCCGGAATCACTCTTGCAGAAATAACCTGTTTAATAAGAATTAAGCAGCAACAACAACAACAAAAGAAGAAGAAGCAAAATGCTGGAGAACCGAGAAATGTGGAGGCTGAACAGTTCTTCCCCGTCCTCTCGAGAGAGGGTCGGATACCGAGAGGTTTTACGGGCCTAATGTCAGCGGAACAGACAGCGTTCCACAAAGTTCCGTTTTCAAACATCGTCCATATAGTATCAATTGCAGGATTAACATTAGATTATTCTTCCTTATCCTCCTGTTTCTGTGTGCCGGAGCTGCTCACACTTCTGTAAAGGGTAACAGCAGAACGGTTCACCTCGTAAAAAAGGTGATCGTGTGCAACTTCATCATTACCCGAAAGTGTGGCGCAAAACCGGCGCCGAGCGAACGCGTCAGGTATTATGATCACCTTGATTAGCCGCGTCGCAGGTGCGCGTGAAGGAATAGAACGTTTTGCTTCCGGTGTAATCCGAAGGGGGTCAGACCCATTCCGGGCACGAAGGGGGCGGGGCGGCGGCATTGAAGGACGATTCTAAAAGCGTGGCGAGGCAACGAGCTGAAGGAAGAAGGCAGAAGGCGGTCGTCAGGCTGGTATCGCACCGACGATACGGTCTACCTGCCCGACCACGAGCGGGCCATTGTTCGATTTCCATTAACCGATTGGACAGGTTAAATGGAAACTATTAGCAATAGAAATTAGTAAAATATAAATAAATACATATAAATAAAGGGAGGATGCGCGCGCGCACGCATATATCACACCTGAGAAAAAGCAGGTACTTTGTTCAACCTCACAAAATTAATTCTCCAAAAACGTTGAAGTTAGGAATCAGGAAAAACTTTATTTCTGACCCAGCCACACACCTCCATCTCCTGATAGTGGTTATATAGGGCCGGAAGGCGGGTCTGTGGAGTGGACACCCCGGACTAACCCTAACTAACCTCTCCTCCCCCTGAATGTGGCTATATATGGCCGGAAGGCGGGTCCGTGGAGTGGGCACCCCGGACTAACCCTAACTAACCCCTACTCCTCCTGAATGTGGTTATATATGTCCGGAAGGCGGGTCCGTGGAGTAGACACCCCGGACTAACCCTAACTAACCCCTACTCCTCCTGAATGTGGTTATATATGGCCGGAAGGCGGGTCCGTGGAGTGGACACCCCTGACTAACCCTAACTAACCCCTACTCATCCTGAATGTGGTTATATATGTCCGGAAGGCGGGTCCGTGGAGTAGACACCCCGGACTAACCCTAACTAACCCCTACTCCTCCTGAATGTGGTTATATATGGCCGGAAGGCGGGTCCGTGGAGTGGACACCCCTGACTAACCCTAACTAACCCCTACTCCTCCTGAATGTGGTTATATATGGCCGGAAGGCGGGTCCGTGGAGTAGACACCCCGGACTAACCCTAACTAACCCTTCTCCTCCTGAATGTGGTTATATATGGCCGGAAGGCGGGTCCGTGGAGTAGACACCCTGGACTAACACATAGCCTGTCAGGGTAACAAAAAGAAAGGGAGAAGGGAAAAATTCAATTTTGCAGCCCCGCCTGTTGAGATTAAAAGTGTTGATTTAATCACAAACGTACACACGCACATCTCTTCCCTGTGTTCGGCGCATATTCAGAAACCCAAATTAATCTGGAAAGGTCGACTAGAAATGAATAATGAAGTACCTCGTGCAGTGCTACCTCCGGTAAAACCAGCCAGTTTCTTGTTCATTTATTTTGACTTCCCTCAGCATTGTGTCCCGACCCCTGGAGACGCGACCGATTGTAATCCATCAGCGAACCGGCCAAACGACCGGATAGACGCGCGTATATTTGTCCGACTCTTTATTCAAATCGCTACTTTCCCCTTCAGTGAAGAATGCAGAGTTCAGTGGACCGTTTTCCCCTCCGGTGTAATTTTCTGATGCTGCAACAAATACGTGCGGCGAAGACCGAAAAGGGAAGGAGGAGGAAGAACAAGAGAAGCAGGGTCTTCTGGCTCGTAGATTTGTCCTTTGATTTACAACAACAAACAAACATAAACAAAGGGGACTTTTCTGCTGGTGCACGATTTATTATCTTCACTTTTTTATAGCATCAACAGTTATATATATATATATATATATATATATATATTAGAGAGAGATGGAGATGAGAGAGAGAGAGAGAGAGAGAGATGAGAGAAGAGAGAGAGAGAGAGAGAGAGAGAGAGAGAGAGAGAGAGGAATTGCAATAATACAAATGGATGTGCTGCTTGTGAGTTGAAGGATACTCGTCTGTCTGTTTGTCGACGCGGTTTCTAGGTAACGGGCTGTTGAACATACATGAGCATAGAATTACAAGCTGACATCTCTTTACGCGAGATTATAGATCACGTTAATATAACAGAAACCATTATTGAAAACAACGACAGCGCTTTCCAGAGCTGACCAATAATTCGCCAGCTCTCCGCGCGCATGTTTGTTTATGATAATTAGTCCGTGGCGGGCGGGGGGGGGGGTTGTCACGTGAGACTGGTGTCTGTTCGGCGTCCCCGCCCAATACACAGGCATGTTGTGGGTAGGGCGGATTTTATCTTAGATCCCAAGTTTCGTCCCAACTCAGCGACTGCGAGCGGGTGCCATATGTCTGTCTCGCCTGGCGCAGGCAACTTCCCGCGCAGCTCCTGAGCATTTATCGCCGAGAGGCGCTGGCGTTGAGAAACTTTTCTTAATATATTACATATATATATATATATATATCCCTACATGATGGATCTAAGGATCATGTAAAGCACAGACACATGCTAATACTCCAACTGCATGTTTTCTTTTCCCTTGCTCAATGTCTACAAAACTCTCTCTTCCATCAAGAACCTGTTGAACGAATCCGGCTAAAGAAATATATCAGGTATGTCCACAGTTTTCTTTGTCTGGGGGTTTGTTTGTTAGATCTGATCCAGAATGATCTGAATTACATCATTAAAGGCGACAACCAACTAAATGAACTGGCTGCTGTAATCAAATGCGTAGTCGTTCGCAGTAATCTTCATGAGAGAGAGAGAAAGAGAGAGAGAGAGAGATGGAGAGAGAGAGAGAGAGAGAGAGAGAGAGAGAGAGATGGAGAGAGAGAGAGAGAGGGAGATGGAGATGGAGAGAGAGAGAGAGGAGAGAGAGAGAGCGAGAGAGGAGAGAGAGATGGAGAGAGAGAGAGCTCCACATTCTTTAACATTATAGGTATAAAACCATCTTTGTGTCATTTCCCACCTGTTTTGCTTGAAATCATTTAAATTGTCTCTGATCAGTCGAACCGCCGGAGGTGGGATCGTCAAATTTCAATAAGCAAAGCCATAAACAGACAGGTCAGCGGATGACGAGGCAAAAGAAAACGAATATTCTTTTGAAAACTGCTAAATGGCTGCGGGACGAACTTTCTAAAACGTGATTTTTTTTACAAGCAAATGTGCCCTTTAAAACCCCTGCTAACTAACGATCCCCTGTTAGCAGGACACAAGCTGTATGCTTTATATAATTTTAATATATTTTAAATAATTAGTTAAAAACGAAACGAAATTGTCCATGTTCTATTACCATTAATTTGCAAGCATAAACAGACAATTATTTTCCTTAAACTGTCGTAAAATTAGACAATAAAAACGTCTGGCCTAAGAACGTTCTGGATGTTAGCTATAGCGCCAAATACTTTTACTGCTATTTGCCAAAATTTAAAATGCCTCACGTGTTTTACAAGCATAGAACCGTCACTGAGACCTTTTCGCTACGATCTCATAACTTGACTGTACACATGTAGCTCTATGCCAGTGTGTTTATCGCTTTTAATTCTTACAGAAGTTTCACCAATTGATAGTTAACTCAACATTTCCATTAAAACACACACACACACACACACTAATAAATGACATTGTAGTAAACGAAGTATAATAATAATATAATAATAATAATAATAATAATAATAATAATAATAATAATAATAATAATAATAATAAAATCTAAATCGCAGCCTGAAGACTACTGCACTGGCTGATGGGGGAGCAGTCAGTCTGACTCCATCTGAAGACCCTCCGGGTGGCAATAACTCCCGCATTAATAGTAAAAAAGAAGCACAGATAGAAAAATGAGTTTATAGATGTGGAAGGAAAGCATAAGAATGAGTCGAGACGGGGTCGTGTAGCCACTAGGTCTAGAGCACAGAAATGATGTCAAACCGATCGTTTAAGTTTTAAAATCCTAGCCGAATTCGCTCTGTTTTATTAGCCGGGTGGTCTCCGGGGTTAACCCTCGAAGGACCGCGTAAACCGCCCCTGCCTTCCCCGTATAGCTGGTCTCAATGCCTGGAACAGTTTGTTTGATTAATGATCAGGACTTGAGTTTATATACAAATTCTCATCACCTGAACCGAGGCGAACCCTTTCTCTTCTGAGAGGGATAAAGAGCCCCTAATAGGAGGGTTTTTTCCCCCTTCGTTTCCAAGACCAGAATCCGCCAGTTAAGGTGAACAACGCGGCCCCTCGATTATCCGGCGGCGAGTAAAGCATGTCTCACCTAATCCCAGCTCATCCGACCCCACTCCCGCCCCCACCAGAGCCATCGCCCTATCTACGTGGCGTTGTTATTTAAATCAGCTGCGATACCTTAATTACATCGGACTAAAAAAGAAAAACTACAGAAGTAAAAGGGAAAATTCCCCCGGTGTTTTATTGTTTTCCCCTTTCCCCGCCCGAAACAAAAACTTTGTTTCTTTCTTTCTTTCAGATTCCGGCCGCTGTCCTTTTCTTTCTGAAAGATTCTCTTCCTTTCTTTCTTTCAAAGGAAAAGAAGAAAAAAAAGGGGCTCCCAATTAGCGCCATATGGCCGAGAAGGATCGGATCGAGAATGAAAGCTGTTAATTCGCTGTCTGTAACAATACGGTTTTTCACCAGCCCGCCGTTTGTGAGAGATTAGCCTCTCTCAGACCGACTTTCCCACCGGTCTTCTACTGGCAGAGACCATATGGTCCCTGGCGTTAATTGTACAAACTCCACCTCAAAAACACACCAGTTCTCCTAAACAACAGCATACTTAAAATAACAATTCCCTAAATCCACTTCCTATTTGGAATCATTTTACTTCTTCCACTGGCAAAATTCCTTTTATTCACCTTTTTAAAAAACGCGTCTATTCAAAGAAATTCCTAATTTTTGATCCAAGAAAAAACCAGATAAATTCTTTTCGTATACATACAAAACAGTTCGATTATCAGAGTATACGATTATTCCTTTTCTAGGACATCGTATATATTGCGCTTCCGTAATTGAACAATTAATTATTTATTACACTGTTAAAATGTGCGAGTAAAAGTTAAGATGGACAGAGGTATCGGACATAAGTAACCGTACATTTGGAACCAATTATTTGTTACAAAAGAAGAGAAAAATGAAGAACTAGTTAATTGTCTTAGAGAGAGAGAGAGAGAGAGAGAGAGAATCGATGGCGAATAGTACTTGTGTGTGTATATATGTGGAAAGGGCAATGGAATTAAAAGGAAGATCAGGAGTTGATTCTGATAGAAAGAGAGAAGAGCTGAGGTGTATGTTGCTCGCTTGCGCGTTACGTGAGATGGAGACGGAATCAAGAAGAGGATCAGGGGGAAGCATGGGGGGGGGGATTTTATTTTGAAAGAATCTTTATTTTCATAAAACCCCGTTTAGGATATTTGAGTGGTCTTCAGTTTTTCGACTCAGATGCCTGCAAAGACTTTTGTTCTTCTTAAGCCTCGGCTACATCGATGATCAAAAGTAGTGGATTCGTCGTAAACCTGCATGCAAACGAGTCCGAGCTCTAAGACAGTTTCAGGACCGATCTCCCTGATTAGATTCGTAAAAAAAAAAAAAAGAATGAAATTGGAAAGAAAAAGGAAACGACTATTTTCTTTAAAATATATAAACAAATAAAAATATTACGGAGAAGAGTAACCGAATACAAAATCATTTACCCAAGTGGTTAACTGAAACAAACAACAAAAAGAGAGATTTCCTTGATTCCTCTACCGATTCTAAACTATTTAAATCCAAGTACCTGCTTTTAATTGCTCTCGTAGGTTTCCTCGCTGCAACCCACTGGCGGCCAGTCTTAAGACTAATTCTTTCTACCCGCCCCTCTCTCTCCTTTCCTCCGTCGCCATCAACGCCTCACCTCTCATGAACGCCGCCCTAAAATTCTTTTATTTTACGAAAAATAATTATTTAGTAAATTTTTCCATTAGTTCTTTAATATTTTCGCAAAAATAGAATACGTTTCGCTGCCTCTTATACAGGCACCAGCCCCTCCAGAACAAAGCCAACGTTTCTGACCGCTTGTCTCTCATTTTCTCTCCTCTTTACCTTTATATGTAATCTTGCTTAGTCTACCTGTGCACCTATTAAGAGGATCTTTTGACAGGTCATAAAAAATTCCTGTCCTTCACATAATCCTAAACACCAAAACAACTTGAAAGTAATAGAAGCAGCAGGTAGTGGATAACAGTTCTATTGCATACCTGCAACGCCAAAGTATTGAGATATGGGCGCGCGTGTGTGTACGTATGAGCGGGAATAGTTGGTTGGTAGACTAGTGCACAGCTCCAATATAAGGAAAGTTGAGAGGGCACAGACTATAATCAGGGAACTATGTAGGCCTAGTATATGTTGGTCAAGTGTGTAAGTAATATAAATATTTATGAAGTCGGAATGTAGCTACAGATATAGCCATTAGGCAGCACAGCCACAGTAACTCTAAGGATAAACCACAGGTACTGCGGTACAACCAGAGATGGAGTTTCGTGGATTACACGAGCAGAGGAAGAATCATGTAAATAGACATTTTTACAAAAAAAACAGAAAAAAGTAATATTTTACGGTTAGATCTTTATAGTTAACATTTAGAAAAAGACGAAATGATAGATAATCTATATGAATAAAGGTGGGAAAAGATTTTTTTTTTTTTTGTTATACAGCAGCAAATATAGGAACGCGAAGAAAAGATAGGAATTAGATGCGCCGATAGTTCTGTTGGTAGGCGAGTGACTGGAAATCTGAATAGGAGATAAGATATCTTTGGTTGATACTTTAAGTATGGATGAGAGAGAGAGAGAGAGAGAGAGAGAGAGAGAGAGAGAGGAGAGAGCGAGAGAGAGAGAGATGGAGAGAGAGAGAAGAGAGAGAAGAGGGGGGAGAGAGAGAGATGGAGAGATGAGAGAAGAGAGAGAGAAGAGAGGAGAGAGAGTGGGAGATGGAGAGAGATGGAGAGGAGAGGGGAGATGGAGAGCATGGCGAGAGACGAGGGGAGGAAAGAGAGAGAGAGAGAGAGAGAGAGAGAGAGAGAGAGAGAGAGAGAGAGAGGTCTGAACAATAGAGACTTTTTAAAAAAAAATTAAGACTTCTAGCAATACCATAACTACGGAATACTGGGTAAAAAGAAAACAGATCTCTGTCACACGCGCTGAGGGATATGGAAGCACGTGATCATTATCCTTCTATCCCAGACTTCAACATCCACAACTCATTTTCCACGATTCGCGTTGAGAGCTCAACTGCCACCGGTTTAGAGCAAATAAAAAAAACATACAAACAACAAAATTCTTTTTTTAATCGATAACATCAGTGGAATAATTTAATCTTTAAACATAAACGCCTCTGTTCGTTTCCCTGACGAAATTTTCGTTAATTCAGCTCTTTTTTGTGTCTGCCCGTGGACACGGTTAGTCGATCGTGACAATAACAGATAATGTAAGGAAAAAAATGCGAACGTTGGACTGGTCGGGTGGTAAGAATTTATTTAAAGTTGCAAACTGCGTGATTTAGGTAAAGAAGCATCATCATTATCATCTATGAAGAGTTTAGATAGATTTTCTTGCTGAGCCTGGGAATATTACTTGCTTGAGGAAGGCTGACTCTTCGATTACCTTTTATCAGGTTCTCTATGAAGCTTCACGCTGATCTCTAATTATTGTTTTATATTTTAAATAAACCAAATATAAAAATACATTCGAAGAGGCAACAGGAAAGTGAATAAAAGCGTAGTCGAATTAGTCTGAACAGTAAGAAGCAAACATCAAGGTAAAACCAACGAAAATGACATCCAAGCAACTGGTGCCCGGATGTAGATTAGTTATTGATTTCAAGCAGAACCTTTTTTTAAAAACTATGACAACATTGATAGAAGAACAATGTGGAGAGTAGGTAGAAGTACCACGAGTAGCCGGTGTAGAGGTTGATTCACGCCCATTCAGAACCGATTCGGCCACACAGCGCCGGAGTGTGACGCCTCTCTTGTCACGAAGACTTAAAACAATTTACTTGTTCATATCTGTGCAAGATGGCGATCGCCACGGGAGCTGACGTCATCATATTCTCTCTTCAAAAGAGCTCAGGTACACAACAAGTATCCGTGTAACGATACTAAGTTATCCCACACGCGTTTGATAACTTTTGATTAATCATTCAGCATTGAGGCCGAATCATAAATAAATGCTAATACATACGCAAACTGAGCTGACCCCGGTGTTCTATGGAATAATGGTTTTATGAACATCAGAGAATAAGGAAAAATCAGTGAAGCTCCACCTGCGCTCTCATCTCTGCTTAGTCGATTGTCAGCATTATTTCCATTTTTTTTTAATACTGAAGTCAACATCCTTTTATTTAATGCGTTCACGTGCACATCTACGAGGCACAGAAGCAGTACGCAGCAGAATCCAAACAAATAACTTATTATAGATTTCAGCCTTGTTGTTAGTGGTTACGACCTTCGGCTCTGTCTTTCAATTTCATGCCTGCGCGCAAAGGATTTTGGGATAGCTCTCTATTTAGTAACATTTCCATAAACCCCATATTCATTAGTTAGGTTAGGGAAGAAAGTCCGCGGATCCAAGTGGACCCTAAATTAAGTTACGCCGCAAATATTTTAGAAACTACTTAGGCTGAGAAAGTGACAGAGAGGGAATTTAGATTGTTAGGGATCGTCAGCCATAGATAATGGTCATATGTTTGATATAGGTGAAAGCCGAACCTCGCCCAGACCTGAAAACAACACATTTCCCCTTTTCCCCCTTCTTTTAACAATGGGATGTTGTTTTTGTTTTTTTTATTTGGCTGGAGCTGTTGTTACCGTGTTGTTGCTTTAACGTCTTTAAATAAATAATGAGATGTAATTGAAATCTAATGAAACAACCATTCAAAAAAGGAAAAAAAGATAGAACGTTTATTCAAACTCAAACCGTTTGCGTGAGTTTAGGGAACATTTAAAACATAAACAAAAACACGGAAAGGTATTGTGCAACTACCTCTCACTTAGCCGACCTTAATTTCTCTGCAACAGCCGACAGGTAGAATATTCGCTGACAAAGTGCTCAAACATGTGAAAGCAAGCCACATCCTCCATGTCAGATGGATAATGGGCAGTGCGTAAAATTAACGCGTTCTTCTCAGTCTTTGTTCGCATTTAGATAGCTAAATATCTGCCACCGCGCATTAACCGTGAAGGGCCTATTTACACTATCGGCCACAATTGTAGACACCCACTCTATCCCTTTTTTCAACATCGAAATATCCTTCTTCAAGCTTGACATACGATTTTATTGGCTTACCCGCACTTATAACAACTGACCGCCGCTCTATTCATATATATATATATTTTTTTCTTTTCAGTCTGATTTATTTTTGTATAAATCAAAGGTGCATGATGAAAGTAAACGATAATTGGTCTGTTTAGGGAAAAGAGTTTTCACATTTTCACTAAAACAAAACAAACAACAACAACTCAGTTACAGCAGGAGGCGACGAATTCGCTTGGCTTACCGCAACTCGCCAGATATCAGGTGGGCGTGGCTAATTATCTAACCCCCCCGGGACAGACAGGTGCAACAGATTGACTAGGAAAGGTTTGATCTGCAGGTAAAAATCTTACCAAATCCTTAGGAAACATGGTTAAAATAAAGATATCGATAACTTTAAAATGTCTGTAGCATCGAATAATCTGACTTGGACTCGACCTCGTCGCGGATGCAAACAGGATGCGCGCGACATGAAAATCAATATCTGTCACCTATCGCTTACTTGGGCCCCAGTGAGATGAACTAAGAGACCCCCCCAAACCACCTCCGTCCCTGTCAGCGCTGTAGAAAATTTGTTTCCATCAATCCTTAGAGAATTTTTTTGTTTTACAAATTTTAAAGGAATATTTATTTTATGCTCCGCTTTTTAATTTCTTAAACCTGGCACGGACTGGACTTTCCACCATCACCCTACATAAGAGAGGATCAAATAAATCGAAAAGCAACCACAAATAAACCGATTTAAAATATCAAAAATTAAAAAAAATAATAATGATTTTATTATTTTCCACCAGTTTCTGTCGGAAATTAGTTCGATTATCTCTGCTTGCGATACATTTCGATGACTTCTGACTGATTATCTGGTGTCCACAGAAATCGACACGCCGCGTGTAAACAGATAGAAATGAAGTTTCTTTCTATCAGGTACCCGGGTAATAAAAGGGTTGTCCTTCGGGTGGAGCTTAAATCGGATGATACGGGTTTCTGTTCTATATAAGAAATATCATTTCAAACCTCTCATTTTAAATGCCGAACTTATCTCCCCCCCACGTAATTATTTCGCTCTTTCTTTGCGATGTTTTGCTTGAGAAAAACGACAAAGTTAATACAATGACACATTTTGTTTTACCACAAAAGATAGCAAACACTGTAGAGAGGGATGACCTCTTGGGTAATACACAGTAAAGGGGACTGACTTCCTGGGTAATACACAGTAAAGGGGACTGACTTCCTGGGTAATAATATACAGTAAAGGGGACTGACTTCCTGGGTAATAATACACAGTAAAGGGGACTGACTTCCTGGGTAATAATACACAGTAAAGGGGACTGACTTCCTGGGTAATAATATACAGTAAAGGGGACTGACTTCCTGGGTAATAATACACAGTAAAGGAGACTGACTTCCTGGGTAATAATATACAGTAAAGGGGACTGACTTCCTGGGTAATAATACACAGTAAAGGAGACTGACTTCCTGGGTAATAATACACAGTAAAGGAGACTGACTTCCTGGGTAATAATATACAGTAAAGGGGACTGACTTCCTGGGTAATAATACACAGTAAAGGAGACTGACTTCCTGGGTAATACACAGTAAAGGAGACTGACTTCCTGGGTAATAATATACAGTAAAGGAGACTGACTTCCTGGGTAATAATATACAGTAAAGGAGACTGACTTCCTGGTAATAATACACAGTAAAGGAGACTGACTTCCTGGGTAATACACAGTAAAGGAGACTGACTTCCTGGGTAATAATACACAGTAAAGGAGACTGACTTCCTGGGTAATAATATACAGTAAAGGAGACTGACTTCCTGGGTAATAATATACAGTAAAGGGGACTGACTTCCTGGGTAATAATATACAGTAAAGGGGACTGACTTCCTGGGTAATAATACACAGTAAAGGAGACTGACTTCCTGGGTAATAATACACAGTAAAGGAGACTGACTTCCTGGGTAATACACAGTAAAGGAGACTGACTTCCTGGGTAATAATACACAGTAAAGGAGACTGACTTCCTGGGTAATAATACACAGTAAAGGAGACTGACTTCCTGGGTAATAATACACAGTAAAGGAGACTGACTTCCTGGGTAATAATATACAGTAAAGGAGACTGACTTCCTGGGTAATAATATACAGTAAAGGGGACTGACTTCCTGGGTAATAATACACAGTAAAGGGGACTGACTTCCTGGGTAATACACAGTAAAGGGGACTGATTTCCTGGGTAATACATAGTAAAGGGGACTGACTTCCTGGGTAATACACAGTAAAGGGGACTGATTTCCTGGGTAATACATAGTAAAGGGGACTGACTTCCTGGGTAATAATACACAGTAAAGGGGACTGACTTCCTGTGTAAATACGAGGAACGTTTGCAGTTATCTTTAGCTGACCATAAATTTCTTTCGTGGTTTGTTCGCAAAATTTAAAAAAAAATTAAAATGAAAGAAGAAAAATAAGTCAACCGAAAAATAATATGCCACTTAATAGGTCAGACGGGCTGATTAATCATCTCTTTATCTGATTGTTGTATTCTCTCTCTCTCTCTCCTCTCTCTCATCTCTCTCTCTCGGAGCATTATTTATTTATTTAAACCTGCCAGCATAGAGATAAAAGGGATATTCAACAACATTAATGATGATAATAATAATAATAATGAAGTATCTCTGTTATCGTCTTAATACAAATTCCTCGAATATCTCGAGCACAAATGTCGCTAGTAGATCGTTTACAGGCAGAAATAGACAATAAAGACCATTGAAAATATTTAGCGAAGCAAGAAACGAAGCTGGGGATTCTTTGAAACATGTGAAGTGTTCTACACACACGCGCTGTATCCTCCTCCTCCTCCTCCTCCTCTCCTGTTGCTCGTTAAGTGAACATCAGGAAACCACCGTTCACGCACTGCCTGGCACAGTTGTGGCGGGTATTTCGTACAGCGTCGATTATAAAAGAGTGAGGCAGGGAGTGCGACGGGGTTACCACAAGCTTGGCTGACTGTCACGGACTGCTGCGCTGTCCGTCCCGTGTCGAGAGCACCGCCTAACCCCCAGCTCTCCACACCTGTGCAAACAACATACGGCGGATGGGAGCACGTGAGCGACGCTGGCCGGTTGCCATTCTGCTTGTCCTCCGGCCACCGATCGTTTACATATTTCGTTAGACAACTGTTAAAAAAATATAATAATAAAATAACAGTTGCAGGCTGCTGTATTTTAATCGAACGACTTGCATTCGACAGATGTTAGCTGGACTTTGAAGAAATTTCTGCTTGTACGCTTCGCTAGAGTTTCTGCACCTACTCAGAATGTATGATGTAGTGACTCCAAAGTCGGAATGTTTTTGTGGTTCGGAGACCGCCTAATGTCCTGCTACTGTCAGAAAGTGCGAGTACGGGAGTTCAAGGCGGATCTGAAACATGGTGCATGTTTTTTACGCTGGAGAGATAGAGAGGGGGGGAGAGAGGGGAGATGGAGATAGAGAGAGAGGGGGTGAGAGAGAGATAGAGGGAGATGGGAGAGAGAGAGGGAGAGAGAGAGAGAGAGAAGAGAGAGCGAGAGAGAGCGAGGAGAGCGAGAGAGGACGGGAGCGGAGAGAGCAGAGCGAGGAGCGAGAGAGAGAGAGGGGGAGACGAGAGGGGGAGAGATGAGAGAGCGCGAGAGGGGGGAGATGGAGATCGAGAGAGGGGGGAGACTAGAGAGGGGAGATGGAGCTCCAGAGAGGGTGGAGTGAGAGAGGGAGAGAGGAGAGAGAGAGTCGAGAGGAGAGAGAGAGAGATGAGAGAGAGAGAGAGAGAGAGAGCCGAGCCTTAAAAAGAGACAGAGAAAGACAAAACAAAGACGGAACGTGATAATTTGTTATGTCTGAGAAGTGAAAAAATATTCCTAGTCGATAGTTTTTAAATATAAAGTCTGCTGACGTATTAAATAATACCGGTATGAAGTCACTTTATTTCTACTTCAAACATTAAAAATGGGACATTGTAGACCGCATGATTAAAGGTTAGCTTCGTACCAAACAAATTCTTTGGTATACATTACAATGTAAAATTAATGACTTGCAGAGTATCAAAGATCAGAAGTATAAATCAATAAAGCCAAACCAGTGTCTCCATGTTAGCTGTAGCGAGGCAGGCAGATGCAGAACGAGTTCTCAAAGTAATTTGGGACGATTATTCACACACACCGTTGTAATGAAAGGTGAGACAATTTTATAAAAAATAACCCAGGAAGGTGCAGACAAATACACGCAGGTGTTACTTCGTTCGAATCTTAAGGTAAATATGCATAGTGAATTAATCAATAGTTATAGAATATAAACATTATTTTAAAGCAGTCGAACATAAACACATCTGTTTTGCTTAAAATTATCAATAAATATTTTAAATGATCATTGAAGCTGAAATTTGACATTCTGTTTATCTACAGGTAAATAGTCTCTCAGCAATTTGTTTTCTATTTAGTCAAAATTTAAAAAAATAATAATAATTGTTTAAATATTAATAGTTTTGCAAATATTAGTAATTTTATTTTGTTTTTTTTTAAATACTTATTACTGCACTTTTCTCATTTATTTTTTTGCAAATGGAATTAATTATTTGCTCGATTTTCTTCAGCTAAACCAGGTGCGGTCAGGGTATTCTCTATTTGTAAATCAGTTCTAAGAAAGAATTTAAACAAGATTTCGAGAAAATACCAATAAACCTGGCAAACAACGAGAAAGAAGCATAAAAAAACCAACCAAATAAATGGAGCTGTTAGCGGGATAATCGAGACATTTACCATTTAGCTGGTCTGGACCGCCATAGTCGAGGGCTCAAACTCGAATTCCGGTCTGCTGCTTCTCTAGCATCGTTTCTTCACCAGCCAGCCAAACACGCGTGTGCTCCGATCGGTTTCCTCCCATATCTATAAACAAAGATGCAGAGGTTCCGCCGATTAACCCTCACTTGGCTTTTATTTTGACTACCGCTTACGAGCTTCCCACCGCACCCAGGTAACTCGCTGGTCCACTAAGGCTAATTAACACCTTACCCCCACACACACCTTCCTCCCCTTCTAGCTCACTGACAGTGACCCCGAAAATCAGGGCAGGGTTCGCCATAAGGAAAAACTGCTGAAAACAATTCTACTAATGTACTAGGCTACACGCAGTGGTCAAACAATACTGTGTACGACAAATACTTTTTTCTACACTGTAGAGTCGTAATGCACTGGAGCCCTGTCCACTCAGTTCCTCGAGCCAAAAGGTCTCCTAAACAATCGTATTGATTATCGATTAAATCCGTCGGTTAACTTCAAAATACTAATGTTTTTTTTAGGGATCAGTAAACAAACGATATTGATTGATGCAGTTACCTTAATAGGAACATTTTAAAACGTGACAGCCGTTGGTGGAATGGTAAGACAGATTTTTAAGATAAAATTAAAAAGAAGAAATTCCGCTTGGCCGATTTTATTTATTAACGATAGACACATAATTTCAGCTTCGATATCAGGGATAAAATAAAACAAATAATAGGTGTTTTAAAAATTGATGAAGATACGGTTAAATGCAAGATGCGTTGATCATTAGTTCAATTTTTCCGGGGATGAATGTAATGGTTTATCAATAACTTATTAGAACCTAAACTAATCGATAACAACAGATTGAGGCGGAATTCAAAGAAAGCCTTTTAGGGCGTTATTAGCACCTGAATTAAAGTGATTTATCGATTTCTGGAGCGCACCTCCTGCAGTCGACTCGACAGCAGACAGAAACAGCGAAAACAAGAGAGTTAAAGCGAATTCGAGCAAAGACAAAACAAAACGGTAAAGAGAGAAACCCCACAGAAAACTACGGGGGGAAAGTATCGCTGACAATTAAAAGAAACACCTACTATATGCGCGGGTGAAGCGAAGGATTTCAAAGCGAGTTACAGGTAATTATCTAGAAAGAGAAGAACCACTTTTTGCGAAGTCTCCATGGTTTCCTGCTCCGTAGGACGGCACAAAAACCAGAGCGCAACCTCAGAGCAAAATAGGATATTTCGGTCAGGATGGCAGCCCTATGAAGTGGACAATCAGCATCACTTATCTTTCAGACTTGGTCCGAATAACCCTAATCCATGTACTCTTCATCCTCTCACTTATAGTTTATTTGGGTTTTTTGTCTTCCTCAGTGATCTGGCTGAATCTGTTTTAAATATTTTTTTTTTTTACAGAAAACGTAAAAAATTTCAACTCTTCTCTCAATAAAAATAGTCATTTATATTCACTTTTCTCTGATATGTGTAGGAACAAGGTTTCCAAGCTTTACCCAACATAATACAACACTTCCAGCTGCCCTAAGACGTGAAGGCATAAGAGGATGTGTGACGCTGTTGAGATGCAACAGTGTTGCCGACAGGTGCACCGTAAAGCCTCAATTAATCTGCCTATCGTGAAGTCCATTTACAGTCGTCTTACTAGATTTTACCATAATACTTCTGGCTGAAACATTACAGAACAAGATGTTTTGTAGTACGCTATTATTCCAACAGAAGTCAGTTTAAAGGCGGGGAAAGATAGAACATTTGATTTAATTGATAGGAAGTTAAAAAAATAAAGGGGTTTCAAGTAGAAAAGGTAAAAGAGATGAAATGTAAACATGTTTATAAAAAGCTACATTTGAAAGAGAAAATTAAATCGAATTATTTTCTTAATTTTCAAATTAGATTAAATTAACTTAAGCAATAGAATGATGATAAACAATTCTTTAAAAACCCTACAGCCACGATGGCTAAGGTTTTTTTGCATCACCCTAGAATTCGTAAAATTTTACCCGATAAAGTCGAATTAAATATGATTAATTTGCATAATGATGGCACGTTTTGAAGTACGTACCAATTTGTGGTGTTCCGCGTCCGTCCTTAAAACTGTGAAATGTGACAATTTGAAATCTGACGAGGAAACAGATGATTTACAAAAAGACCTTATACATTATGACGACAGGGGGAGACTACTCAGAATGATCGCAGATGCAGAGTCCAGCTATGATTTTAAGATAGACTTTATTATTGTTATTTTAAGTGTGATGCTGAACTTTTCGCCATCCCTGTAATTCTAGAGACGTCTTTCCTTGCTTCACTAGGTGCTAAGAACAGTGTTCAGAAATTCTTAGAGGTTAGGGTAAGTTTAGAGATGGTCCTTTGAACACAGAGTTAGCACATTTTAAAATGATCAATACTGCAATATTCTGTTAACAGATTTTTAAAAGATTTTTTGCGTTTTTTATAATAATTCAGCAATTAATATTTTGTTCTTAATAAATGGAAGTATTAACAAATGTGTGCAATTCCTAATAACAGTTTAGACTAAAATTAATGATAGTAACTATCTGTAAAACGACCCCTTTAAAAAAAAGAAATAAAATTAAAATTTTAAATTCGATCGCTTTATCGAATTACTGTTCAATTTCTGCGCATCCTTTTAAACCAGTAAAAACACGAATACTTTGAAGAGGAATGCAATTATACCTCGTCAGTGCTGTCGGCTCAGTTAACCTTCCCTCACCTGCTGGAAACAGAGGATGGAGTCGACAGGGCCAACAACTTTCCAAACGTGAAATCGTACATCTACTTTCAGAATGAATAAAACAAACTCCTCGTCAGATAAACTTGGAGACAACAACATTAACTTCAAATTATAGTAAATATGACATGATAGAATATTGAATTTTTTTTAAGAAAATAATTAGATCAATTATAAATATACTTGGTAAAATTACATATAACCCACTGCACACTTGTGGTAATGTTTACTACATCAGGACATTAGCATGCGCAGTAAAGTTCGATATAATAATCGCACTGATTTCTATCATTTCTCACAGAATCCCTGCTAAATTTAATTTAAATCAAAAATTTACATAGTAAAATCTTTTTAAGAGATTTCATTTAAGTTTGGAATAGAAAATAAACATATAAATGCATTAACAATTTTTATTTATTATTAGTATTTGACATCTTGAATTAAAGCCGTTTGAACCATAATAATTCAGATTTATTAATCAATCTAAATGCAAAAATGTAAAATATTCAAAATAATATTCTAACCATTGTTTATATAATAATAATAATAATAATAATAATAATAATAATAATAATAATAATAAATAATAATAATAATAATAATAATAAGAATAATAATAATAATAATAATAATAATAATATAATAATAATAATAATAATAATAATAATAATAATAATAATAATAATAATAATAAGAATAATAATAATAATAAGAATAATAATAATAATAATAATAAATAATAATAATAATAATAATAATAATAATAATAATAATAATAATAATAATAATAATAATATACGCTCGATTCCTCAACATCGACAGTGCGATTACTAGAGTATCCTGCCGATGTAATATGTTAGATAACTCGGTGCTGGGCAAATCGACTTATTGTCTGTTATTTGCTCACTCTAAGATAAAACTAACTTACAGAATACACAAGACCGACCAATTTGTGAATAAACAGAAATCCCGAAACTCAGTCATTATTATTATTAATTTGTTTTTCTTCTTTAAATCTAATCACCAGTATTCTTTACTGGCAGAAACCGTTTCCTTTAAATCAGGCCTCTTTGAGCAATTCAAATGTTTGCCCAAATATGCAAATCGCATTAAAAGCAGTAAGTAAAACTGCGATGTCTTCGTGTATTATTTCCGGTAACTACGACGGCCTCACTGTTAGCGAGGCCTCTGTATGTATAGACATTTCACCGGTGATTCTCTGTTAATTCTGTAAAAACCATTTTCAGCAATTTTTGTTAAATAATATTTTATTCACTTATTATTATTATTATTATTATTATTAATTCTTTTTCTAAAGTGGCGAAAGCTAGTCTCCAACCAGCTAACTGCTGAACCAGTACGCTACACTTCGATCCGCCTGTTTTACCTACTGAGCTACCAAATTGCAATATTGTCAAATCGGAAGAAGTCGAAGGAGAAAACCCTCTTAATTTTTTAAAAAAAAAAAACCCAACAAAAATCAGTGTTGTTCGGATTATCAGCTATTTTTTTTTTTTTTTAGAAACGATGCAGAATTTTTTTTATGTGACAGTCTTCAATAAACGCAATTTAAATAGTTTACTCTTGTTAAAGGGCTGATAATTCAAATGACGGAAACAGCCTAAAGGCAGGTAACTTCTAAGTATCGATTTATTGCTTCAGTTTGTCACTGTCTTTTATGAGTCACAACAGCACTCAGGCTGAGACGACAGCTTGTCTGGTTCTGACGCGGCTCTACTCCCAGATTTAGTACAGACGCAACTTACACTCATCTTTCTTACCTTTTATTACGAACAATCCAGATATTGACTGAATGAGTGACTGACTGTCTTACTAACTAACTAACTAAATGACTGACTGACTGTCTTACTAACTAACTAACTAAATGACTGACTGACTGTCTTACTAACTAACTAACTAAATGATTGAGTGACCATGAAGTCAGTCAAAAGAATTTATCTGGATTAAAGCTTTTTCAACGTCAATCGCTCGAAAAAAGCTCAGTTTACCATGAACAAGAAACTGTTCCAGGTAGATTATGATCAGTGAGCTGCTTTAGAAGGTGCTTTCCCATCACCTATAGCGATGAGAGGATTATGGTTTTCCATAATATATATATATATATATACTTTGGTTTCTATCTGTTTTAAACTTAACAAACTAAAAATAAAAATAAATAAATAAGAGAATAAATAAATAGACGAAAAAATTCTTGTAACTTGCAAAGAAAAAAGTAGTAAAATTATTCTCTATCAAAAGACATATTAGTGATCCTTAGAAAGCATAATATTTTTATTTACTTAATATCAACTGTAAACTGAATTTTATAACAAGATGATATCATTACGAATTCACTTTTTAATCATCAGGGTTGTTTACATTAATATAATTGTCAAATTTAAAGCATTTATCGGTGTCATCTAGAACGAGCATTCGTCGGTATCATCAAGAGCAAGAACGAGCACTCGTCGGTGTCATCTAGAGCGAGAACGAGCCCTTATCGTTGTCATCTAGAACGAGCACTCGTCGGTGTCATCAAGAGCGAGAACGAGCACTCGTCGGTGTCATCTAGATCGAGAACGAGCCCTTATCGTTGTCATCTAGAACGAGCACTCGTCGGTGTCATCAAGAGCGAGAACGAGCACTCGTCGGTGTCATCAAGAGCGAGAACGAGCATTCGTCGGTGTCATCAAGAGCGAGAACGAGCACTCTTCATTATCTTCGAGTGAACCTGAGCAGCAAATGTTTCAGAAATGATCAGCAAAATCTCTAATTTTGTTTATATTTCTCACTGGTAAAAGACCGCCCTACAGAGCAGCAGGTTCATAGAGTACATTTACTACGCCTAAGTAATTTTCTAGGTTAATGCACACTTTTTAAAAGTGCAAAGAGTCTTCTTTCATGCAGAACCTCGCACCCTTTGGCGGTTCTCTGTGGATCGTTGCTTGGCTCGCATTAATAGAATCATTTTGTTTTTCAGTGCATTAACAAGATGAACAAAATAGCAGGAGAAGGCAGCAGCGAGAAGTGTTCCAGCAAAGACACAGCGCCGACAGCCGACAACAAGATGTACAGCCACACCTCGCAGCCCAGGCACAACACCGTAACCACCGTGATGCTGCACGGCATCCCCATCGTCTCGCTGTACATCGACGGCAGGGAGCGGCTGTGTCTTGCGCAGATATCCAACACGCTTCTCAAGCAGTACAGCTACAATGAGATCCACAACAGGCGCGTCGCTCTGGGGATCACCTGTGTCCAGTGCACGCCCGTGCAGCTGGAGATACTGCGACGGGCGGGTGCCATGCCAGCGTCATCGCGTCGCTGCGGGATGATATCGAAGAGGGAGGCGGAGCGGCTGGTGAAGTCGTTTCTGGAGGAGAACACCCCGCCGAAGCTGCCCGAGGACTTCAGCTTCGACGTGTACCACGAGTGCGGCTGGGGCGGCCGGGGCAGCTTCCAGCCCTCGCGCTACAACAGTTCTCGGGCCAAGTGTATAAAGTGCCACTACTGCCACGCGTACTTTTCCCCCAACAAGTTCATCTTCCACTTCCACCGAGCGCCCAGCGGCAAGTACAACCACCCGGACGCGGCAAACTTCAACTCGTGGCGGCGCCACCTGAAGCTGTCCAACGTCAGCGAGGGCAGCGACATCATTTACTGCTGGGAGGACGTGAAGGCCATGTTTAACGGGGGCGGCCGAAAGAGGCTGCTGGGAGGCGGCGGCAGCAAGCAGTCGCAGAACGCGGTGAAACGGTCGAAGTACCAGGACGAAAACTCGATAAAGCGGCCTCCCTACTCCTCGGAGTGCCAGCAGCAGTACTCCATGTACCCGCCGGCCAGCAGGAACCCCTCGCTGTCGTCGTTCGGCCTCGTGATGCCGGCCGCTCCGGCCAGCGACCAGATTCTCTCCGCTGGCGTCACGGCGACGCCATGGAGCACCGGTCAGGGCAACTTCCTCATGTCGACCTACGACAGGTTTTGGGCGAACCACTTAGGAATTGCACGGTCGACGGACTTCCAACACGGCCTCTATTTTGGAAAATCGACGTCGAACCAAAACAACCAAGAGTCCAGCAACAACAACCAGTCCCTGAACATCTCTCCTACGAGCTCGGAAGAAGAGGAGGACTCTGTTATGTCGAGCTCGGAAGAAGAACTCGCCAAGAAAGATGTAATGGCGGGGAAAAGACTATCTGCGTTTAAGCCAGTAACTCCCTTGGCGAACAAACAGCGTTGTATTGAAGACAGTTTCCCTAAAAAAATTGAAAGGAGTCCGGTAGGTGCGGTTTCTGAAGAGGAGGAAGAACATCGGGAAGAAGAAGAAGAGGAAGAAGTAGAAGAAGAAGAAGAAGAAGAGACATGTATAGAAGTTGATATTGTTGATGATACTGATGATAAAATTCCCCCTGGTCAAAATACCGGAAAAAACATCTTAAAAGATGAAAAACCGTTAGATGAGGAGCCAGAAGAGACGGTTGCTGAAACGGCACCGTGTGAGAAAGCGGTGGTCCAGGAACAGTTATCTAAACAGGTAAAGAATAGAAAGCAATCATTTGTATTTTACCTTCAATCAAAATCATTAAATGTTTAGAGGTGAAAAATTGTGAAAATCGCCCTAAATAGCAGCTTGGCTGTCATATTCTTATATTTAACAACATAACACACACGCGTCACACATATACACATACACACACACACACACACAACACACACACACACACACACATTTACACACACACACACACAGAGGCCACACATTCACACAATACACACACACACACACACACACACAGGCCACACATTCACACAATACACATACATACACACACACATTCACACATTCACACACATTCACACAATACACATACACACACATTCACACAATACACATACATACACACACACATTCACACATTCACACACATTCACACAATACACATACACACACATTCACACAATACACATACATACACACACACATTCACACATTCACACACATTCACACAATACACATACACACACATTCACACAATACACACACACACACATTCACACACATTAACACAATACACATACACACACATTCACACAACACACACACACACACACCACACACACACACACACACACACACACATTCACACACATTCACACAATACACTTATCTGATTATTTATTTATGCCATTTTCGGAATTAAAATGGTGTTTGAATGAAAAATACTAAATTATTTACCGTAGAGTTTACTTTTCTTTGTAAAACTGTTTAGTTTATCTCCCTATATATTTATAGCCATTTAAGCGGCTAGAGAAATAAAAGAGAGGTCTTTTGTTTTTCGCTGTGGTTTATGTCAATTTACTGAAGCTGTAGTCGCCTGTCTGCAGCTATAGTTGAGCTCCGACAGTTACCGTTGCCAGAACAGCCAGGTGTGCATTCCCTGGACTCTGTGCAGTGACGTGACTTGGTTGCCCAGTTTCATAGGTGCTCTTAAGATGCCTTTTCAAAACGTTTCCAGGTTATACTGGCTGGGATCTAATCCCCATCTTTGCGCCCAGACCCTAGGGCAGTCGCTTTCCGATGTCAGAGTTCAGAAAGGTCAGATCGCTTTAAGAAGGCTCAACCTGCCTAAGCGCGTTCGGTTTCTTTTATCAGTCTCCCTTTTCTGTTGCACGTCCATTACGGAAAACGGGGCCCTAGTACTTGCACCACCCTGTACAAAGTTAGGCAGCTGGTGTGGCGGCAGTCACCCCTAAACACTTCTCATTATTCAAATTTAACTTTAATTCCGTCATTTCGGAAAAAAACCCCCCCATTAATTACGAAGGCCGGATGATTCGCTCTGCTCTCGAAGTTTCAATTTTTGTTTAGTAAACTCCATTATAATAAATATTCCAGGTAGATCGGTTACTTAGAGACGAAAAACCCATCTTAGCAACTCTGTTGAAACTTTGAGGTTTGTTTAATCTTGACTAAGTTTGGTTACTTCTTTTTACCAGGTATAATAACGAAACGGCTTTGCTTTATCTCGGCCTTTAATACGCCATTGATGACGCCGGGCCCTTTAATTACCGAAACCCCAGCCAGTCGTCGCCTTAAATAGTCCCACTGCATTAAAATTATTTACCGCTTTGTCCCCCCCAAAAAAAACAGAGAAAGAGGGATTAGGGTTTTCAGAAGACTTCCTACGAGGCTTCGATCGTCCGTTACCGTGAAAGAACAACGAGCGAAGGCCGACCGAAAAGCGTATATCACTGTCGGCTACTAACGATTCTGGAGAATTACTTCATGACGCTGAATTCTATCGACAGCAACGAGCTCTTGGACTGGCAAGTCCCCGTTTATGTGCTAGTTGGGCGTGATTAACTATTTATTTTTCAACCGCACTCCCTTTTTACTATGGTTGACTCTGGAAACATCGAGCTCGGATAACCATTTTGTAAGTGGTTTTGTTTGTCACGTGGGCACAATGTGAAGGTACAAGTGAGTAGGACTTTTCTATCGTGGTGCCTACTTTGGACAAACAGAAATGCATTGTGGGTCGGTCCAGCGTCTTTGAAATCTTCTGTAGCGGGACCTGCTAACAATAATAATAATAATAATAATAATAATAATAATAATAATAATAATAATAATAATAATAATAATAATAATATGTAATCCCAAGCCATCATTTAATGCTGACATTTAGCTGTACGCTAAATTAAAGGCTTATATTTGAATATATGTGAGCTCATCACGCCAGTATCTTTTCTTCCTAATGTATCATGGATCATGAAAAGTGGCCTAAGGTTACTGACCCCTGGATTGGGACGGATGACTGGCGCACGATGATGATGTTTGAATACAGTAAAAATGCTCACAATCTAAGGTGAGCTCTCGTTTCTTTAAACAACATTAAAATAGATATGCACATTTAGTACATACGATACCGTTGTACGATTTACTTTCGACAGATGAAGTAAACCAAAAATAACCGTTCAACACGGCTCACGACGGCGGCCCGTTCTCATATAATTCTGTACTGTAGCTTAATATTCTGTGTTTGTGTCGAATTTACGAGATGCTAGAAAACTGGCTATTTTACTGTAACCGGCAGGAAGATCAACGACTGACGTCCCCAGAAAGAATCATTCTACACTACGGCAGCTTTGCAACATTTCAGTAAATTCAGAGTTTACTGTGTGCTAGAAACACTTCTGTCATAAACAGTGAATATGTAAAAACGGAGCATCATATAGTGAGTAATTTAAGCAAGAATTAACAATTAGACTTGGATTTTGTAAGACGAATAATTTGAGATTGTTTTCTTTGGGTGGGGGGAGATGATGTGCGCTCAAGGTGTTGTGAATGGCGACCTCTTCCCCACGGTCCAGCACCTGATTCTCTCATCGCCCGCACGACGGCATCTCCGTAGTGTTCAGAAAAGAGGATGACAAGTCACGTGTTGTCTCAGCCAGAACTTTAAAAAAAAAGAAAGAAATCTAGTGTGACGTCTATTCAGCCGACAACAAATTGTTAGATATCTTTCTTTTTTTTTTCTGTCTAAACTGATTAAAATGTTGATCGATAATTTAGTCTGTTATTTCAACCTTACTCGGAGCTAATCTGCTCCGTATCATATCATCCCATCAGTCTCGAGAGTTCTTTTCTTTTTAGTCGAACTTCCGCCCAATGTAACACGAAACGATCTCTCTCTCTCTCTCTCTCTCTCTCTCTCTCCTCTCTCTCTCTCTCTCTCCTCTCTCTCTCTCTCTGTCTGTGTGTGTCTGTGTGTTTGTGTGTGTGTGTGTGTGTGTGTTTGTGTGTGTGTCTGTGTGTTTGTGTGTGTGTCTGTATGTATCTCTGTGTGTGTGTGTCTGTGTGTCTGTGTGTGTGTCTGTGTGTGTGTGTGTGTGTGTGGTGTGTGTGTGTCTGTACGTATCTGTGTGTGTGTGTGTGTTTGTGTGTGTGTTTGTGTTTCTGTATGTATCTGTGTCTGTGTGTCTTATGTATCTGTGTGTGTGTGTGTGTGTGTGTGTGTGTCTGTATGTATCTGTGTCTGTGTGTGTCTGTACGTATCTGTGTGTGTGTGTGTCTGTGTGTGCGTGTGTTTCTGTATGTATCTCTGTGTGTGTGTGTGTGTGTGTCCTTTTTACACGGTCGTAACCTTTACTTACCCATACCGAGAATTCGATATTTTTTAAATGGGTCTTGGAGTAAAATGCTGACGCTTAATGAACAGTCTGTGTTGGTTTGAATGGATACTGCAGAAGTAATTAATATTTTATGGAGCCTGAGCGGTAAACAGTCGACACGCTCGGTGACGCTTGTTTCGGGGCGGATTTGACAGGGATATGAGTTAACGTCAATAATTAATTCGGACTTCATTGCTAAGTGTTCGGCAGAAAGCAATCATGGACAATTTACCTGATGCAAACAGTTTGTGAACGCGGGTCTGCGGGGAATTCGGGCCGATTGGACAACGGGCAAACTTCCGTGATGGCACTAATCCGCCACGAATGTATTCGAGCCGGCCATCTTCTTTGAATAATCACATTTCCTGTCGGCCTCGCACCAACAGATATGATTAACCGAGAGAATGAGGAGAGACATTAAAGATATTAGATGACATTAAAATTTAATGTTTTCTGTCGTCCGAAGAATGAATCATACTTAAGGGACAAGCAGGTGAGATAATTACTGGTGGGGAAACACTGGCCGTCCGGTCGGGTCTTTGTTAGGGAGAAGTATACTGGAAACTCGGGGTCGGCGCAGACAGGACAGTGAAAGACGACGAAGTTCCGCCATAATTAAATCAGATATCACACTCCCACGGCCAGTTCAAACGGATCTACAACTTTACCGAAAGAAAATAATTAGGAAGCTTTTTATTATTTAAATTTCTGTTTTAATATTTATAATAATAAGATAATCTATTAGTGAAATGAAAAAAAATAATTTAAAAAGCTCAGGGTTAGGTGAGATTATCTCCTGGATTTGTAAATGAGTCCAACAGCGACGATAGTCTGTTACGCGTTAGCGATTAATATTTTGGTGATAAAATCAATGTCACATGCCAATCGATCTTTATCGATGTCGTATAACAAGAATTTTGCTACAAAAACATTTGTTTGACAGAATTATTAAAGGGAGATGAAATCACTTAGAGGATCGAGTTGTCGCGCGGCTCATCTTCAGCTGGCATGAAGATGCGCAGACGTCTCGCGCAGGCGTAGAACGGAGACACATTTCCGGTTGAGAGAGATCGATATTCGAAGCTTGATGATCTTAGGTACACTGAATTAAGAAAGAAGCCAAAGTTGCATGGTCGACCAGTATTCTTCTCTTTTTATGCCTTTCCTCTTCCAACCGGAACTCACCGTTGTCTACAAGTTAGCAGGGATGTGGGTATTTTACAGAATGAGCTCGTTGTTTCAGTCCCTACCTCAGTCCAAATCCTCTTTTATCCGGATTCGTGGCCGGCGGAGTTTTCGCACCTCTTGTAATATTACTGAGATTCTTCTCCTCCTTCTGCATGTGATGCTGAATAGTTGCACACGACTCTCACACGAGCTGATACAGACGTAGCGGGTCAAATGAACATGAACTTGATCACGTGCGTGCGTATTTAAAATGCAATGGTTTCTTTGTTCTTCTTAATTTACCAATATTACTGCGTCTTAGTAGGCAGCTTCTCCCACCACGAAATAAAAAAGCACAAATTTGTAGGTAGAAGACATTATAAAAAAAGCGGGAATCGAATAATCAATAACCATGTAAAATGTATATAGATTGATAGGATCCAGTACAACAACTAAAACCAAAAAAAAAAAAAATGATTTCCGGGTCAAAGGGCGAGATAATCGATATCCATAATGGTCTTTTCTTGCTCAGAAACTGTAACCCAGTCTATGTAAAATATGGAAAACCATGTAGCTTATCTACATTTAAATACTTAAATATTTCTCAAATTTGAAAATAAATTATAATTTTCTCTAAAAATATTAAACAATTAAAATAAAACAAAGAGAAAATATAGATAAGTTAAATAAAAAAGAAACTAGTTTTTTTACTCGTTAATTTCCCTGTGTGCACTTAATTTTTTCACAATTATCTAAAATTAAACCTTGCGAGTCATCTTGATGACTTTAATCTCGCTAGTTCAAGAATTACGTTTGATTTTCGAAATAATGTGGAAAAAGCAAACCAGCGTTTAAACTTGTCTTGTTTATTTCTATTTCTTGCAGGGTAATGGAGGAATAATTAGTGGAGAACTCTCTCCTAGTAAGTATTACCTCCGTTTTTTTCTTACAACTTTCATGAACTTCACGGGTCTTCATTGTAATCCTTGTCTGATCACCTGAGCCTCCTTGGCTAGAAACGCATTTCATCCTTTATCTACCTCTCTGTTAAAGTTAAGACACTGACCTTAACCTGTTGTCTCAAAGACTGCTGAAGGTAGACTTTTCATAATGGTAGTCATGTGTTTTTTCTTTCTGATTTCAACTTAGTTTCAGAATCTAAACAACCGGTTTCACCTTTACAAGATTTATTCTCAATGACAAAAGGTAAGAGGTTTTCTTTCTTCTTCTTACCTGCTAAGACCTGCCATTTATACAGTCCAGTCGGATCTTGTCTAATAATAATAATAAAATAAGCTTCCATCCATTTCATTTTCTTTTCTCCCATTTAAACACTAAAGAATTAACTTAAAATTGAGTTTTTCCTTTATTTTCCCAACTTTTGTTGTTGTTTTGTTAATTATAATTTGAAATGTTCAGTCCTTTAAATTAAAAAAAACAAACAAACAAAAAAATCTGGGTTCGAATTGTTACATATTCCTCAATATTATATGATAGTCATATCTGTGTTTATAAATATATATCTTTAGACTAAAAATAAAAGAAAATCCACTGCTTTAGGAACATTACCCGGAATTTACCTGTCATGTAGCACCTGTAATATTTAACGTCGTGTTTTCAGTATTGTGTAAAAATGGTCTGGTTCAGTGAGAGAAGGTTTGTCTCGCGATGATCACTGTTTATCAGGTGAGGAACCAGAGCTAAGATGCTGACCAGAATGTTTGTGGATGGCCGATACTTCTTTCTATGCGCACTCACGTTTTTATTTCACTTGCACAAGGAAAAACAAAGATAGCTTCGTGAATAATGAACATAAAGAATCCCACAAAAGTTGTGATAAAAGTAACAAAACTCTTGTCTCATTAAATTGCTTAGGACTCTGAAAGGAACATTCACATCTGGTTATAACTTTATATCGGATTTACGCTTTTATTCCGTTTCTTTTTCAGAACAACTTCACAAACAGCTGTTGCAAGAAATTGAAGCGAGGAAGAGAATAGAGAAAGAATGCCAGCTCATAAATGGTAAGTTTATTTACTGTAATCACCCGGCGCCCCAAGCCGGGCTTAGGAAACATTTCTCTAATTACACCTAGACATTGGAAAGGAAGAACCGATTCGGATTTTTCCGTTCTCTCTGCCGAGTTCTGCAGCTTTTATCGCTGTCGCTGTCGTTTAGATCTGCCATCCCGTTTTTCATCATCAACCAGAGTCTTTGATGATTTCCGTGTTGCCAGCTCGTTAGACACCCGACAGAGTTGAGGCCAGCAACTAACGCGGGCAATCACCGCCAGGTGCGCAAGAAAAAAGAAAAGAAAAATAAGACAGTCGATGACACCGACAGAGAAAAGAAACTAATAATAACTAAACTCGACATTAGCTGGAGAGAAACCAGAAAAGCCACCCATACAGCATGTTCAACGTGCATATTTCTTTGCAGTACTGACAAGCTATCCTGGAGGTTTCTTTGTATAACACACGACATTACGTCATCAGTCGGGCCACCCATACGTCAGGGAAATGCAAACCGCTGTCGAGTTCATTAACCATTAAGGACGCTGTGAAAGAACCGGCTGTTTTTTCACAGAATAAATATAGCTTTCTATTCGGCGCATCCTTCCGAAAGGCAATCGGCACCAGTCCATAAAACACTAACAATTGAAGCCTCTTTACGTCACCCAACCAAAATATGTGTAAGGAGTCCAGCATGGTCACACGTTTTTGGAGCCTTTGTCCTTTCTTCCGAACATTTCCGCACAGCTAATTCCGACCGGTGTTGCCCTGAAAAGCCACAGGGGCCAGATCGCCCTAAATATCCCTGCCAGCCTAGTCCCAGCTTCGCGCTGATGTTAACAGTGTCAGGTATCTGATTGGCGAAATCCGCTTCTGTCCCATTCCCTAACCTTCTCCATTCTTATACTCTGAACAGTGTCCGACTTCATGCCAGTATAGTTCTTTAGTGATTCCCTGAGCAACGGCATTTTCGATCTAGCAACGAGGTGAGACACCGCTGTCTCGACAGCCGTTGAGAATCACAATTTCTCATGATAGCTAAGTCGACCTGTAGATTGTTGAAATCATAAAGACACACAGCCAGGGCGGCGAAAAGTTTTCTATTACACTAGAAATAGCAAAAAATAAAATCTGTCTTCAAATCCCGCCCATAGCTCGACAGCGCGACCGTGAACCTCTTCTGTATGTCTGCTTCTGAAGAGGTAATTATAACTGAGTAGTCCCCCCTTTCCTGTTTCCATGGTGTGAAGGTCTTTCCGGAAATCATCTGTTTCCCTGTTAGATTTCAGGCTGTCCCATTTCACAGTTTTGTCTATTTCTCCATTAGGGGCGTGGAACACTACAAAACGGTACATTCTTCAAGACGTTAAGGTCACGTTATTATGTAAATCGGACAGGATTAATTAGACTTTATCAAGTTAAATTAGAAGATTTTTCGGTAATGCAAAACTTTTGGCTGCGAGTGTAGATAGGTTGGTGCCTTGAGTAATGATGAAACACTAGGCGCATAATATCACAAAAGCATGTGCTCAAACGCAAGTATTTAACTCATATCATTTGTTTTTATCTCTGTGAGATGTCTTCTTAGCATCTAAGTTTCCTGGAAACAGTTACTCGTGTATATTATTAGGCTAATCTCACTAGACGAAAACACGCTTTTAATTTGTCAGTAAATATAACAAGGAAAGTTCATAGTTATTAGTAAATGCCAGCAAATGTCATGAACAAGGGAGATGGATTATATTAAATTAGTAGTTATGAGTTGTTTTCCAACCCAGGTATCTGATGTGTACAATGTTTCCTGGCGTAAGGCAGGTCATCTCAGTTCTGTTACACGGCTGCGTGTGTAGTTTGTACTCTGCATGTGCGACAGGGTGGCATTGTTCTGCCCAACAGCCTCGGGGTGGAGTGGATGTTGTCTTGCTGGTATGGTACGTCAGTTGAAATCCACGCCTGTATAGACAGTGGAGAACTGGACCCTCTCTCTGTCTTCGTCTCCGAAACCCGTCAAGATACCGACCGTTCGGGATTTTCTTTTTTTTGCCCGATTCCAGCCTCTTAATAATGGAGGTCAGATACACCGGCACGCGCCGTGTTCCCACGACGCACCCTGTCGTCCTTGTTGACGACAGCAGATGCATCTGTCGGTGATGATGCTGCGTCGTAACACAGGGTTGGCTGGTCAGGGCTATCAGTGGTGTGGCCTGTAGCTTCGTGACTTACGGTGGATATCTGGCCGAGCTTCGAATCAAAAGCCGCATCAAATGCGCGCAAAAACGTTGATTTTTAATAGTTCTTTCATCTTGTTGTTCTGTGATAACAGCTTTATAACAATATACAGGCCATGCTGGCCACGTGTATAAATCCAGAGCTCTTCGGTAATAAAGGATCGTAAGACATGGAACAAGCAAGGAACATTCGAAAATGGCGCTCCCTGCACACCGGTATCAACGTAAATCTCGATGAGCTCGCACAGAACGCCATTTACTCTTGCGGAACCAAATATACAATTTCTTCGGCAACATATTATAAATCGTATTTCCCGGAAAGAATGTCACGTGTTTTAAATGTATTGCAGCAGTAGAACAGCAGCTAAAAATTCTCCTCGAAGTAACCGAAGGAATGATTAACCTGTGTGGAAACGAAGGAGCTAAAGACGACACAATGAGAATGGATTCGGTTTATCTTCCAGAAGACGATCACAACAACACCACAAAGTCTCTCTCTCTCTCTATATATATACGTATCCTGTCGCCATACTGCGTTCTTCACGCCGTATAACTTCGCCTAAAAATATTTTTAATAACGTTAGTTACCTTTGTTTTGTTTTCTTCCCCCTTTTTGATAAAGTTTACTTTCACTTTTACTTACAGAGACTTTTCAGGAGCAGGTAAAACGAGATAAAATGCACAGAGAAGAGATGGTTCATCAAATCCGAATCGTCCAAGGTAGGTTAGCGCACTGAGCCGAGTCCAGCGTCACATCTGCATCGGGTTTTTGTTTCTGTCCCCCCCTCTGTTTTTAATGGTATTTCCCACCTTTAACAAAGAATCCAGGTGTGACCTATTTGCGAATTATTATTGTTATTGTTATTACTATTTATTTTTCTATCCCGTTCCGTCTGGTTCTGTTGCCAACCAAACTTCTGATAAAAAGAAAATCGATGCCATCAATTATAAATAAGCAGTTTGGTCACCAGCAGAACACAAAGAAAAACAGGCGATAGAACGTCACTCTACACCGTTGTTGGGAACCCCGGTGGGCTCCCTTTTGTTTCGTGGAGGGGGGCTCATTCATCTTAAAGTATTTAAGAATTCCTTTGTCTCACCGCCTGGACCTGGCGCGGTCACGCCCAGATCGCCAATAAATCGAATAGACGGTAAAACTAATAGGCTTTTTAATTATTTTGTTTTCCAGAAACCCTATCTAACGAGCTGGAGCAGGAGAGGAAGGCCCGTTTTACCCTGCAGGAGAAACTCAAAGGTGAGTACACACACCGACCGTAAAGCAAATGACAAGGTAACAGACAAAAACCGGCTCAGCGCTTCCGTGTGAATAAACCCCTACAGCCTTTCATTGTAAGTGCTCAGCGTTAATGATTTATCGTCCGTACTGTTCATTTTTGGGAGTACCTTTTTCAACGGGAGTTTCGCTTCTAATACAACCGCTGTCAGAATAAATCAGACTCCGGCGATTTGTGAATAGAACGTGACAGTTTCTGGAGAGAACTTCAACACTAAAATAAGGGGGGATAACCTGAGCGGAGTTAATTCGATTTGTTTGAATTCATTTATAAGTAAAGTGTATACAACAGCAACAACAACAATTCTTCGCTAAAGCATAAGAAAATTCTACAAAAGAACAGGTAAACTAAAGACAGCTAAATTAATAAAGAGATTCTTAACTAAGAATGTTTTTAAATGAAAAAGAAATATAAATGAAAATTTTCAAGTGTTTGTGCATTTTAGTTTATTATCAGTTCTGCTATCCCATTGCTCTACATCATCGCCTAAGGTCGGCAGTAATTTTAATTTGCATAATTTAAAAAAAAACAATAAATTTCATTCTTTTAGATTTGATGACGTCTCTAAAAAGTTAATAGTAAAATCTGTTTCGATAAGCAAGTTTAATGGATGTTAATTTATTGTTTAAAAATATCTTTACTTTTTGTTTCTGAACTTTTGGTCTTCCATACTTTATATTAAAATGGCATTCGACATGTAGTGTTACGTATAAATTAACGTTATTTGATATTTAAAAATATACTACACTTGTAAGTTTGAGAGAGAGAGAGAGAGAGAGAGAGAGAGAGAGAGAGAGAGAGTGTTTTAAAAGCTACCGGCTGTTCTTCACTGGGGATTGAACCAAATGAGTTTCCGCCCCTGGTGGCCTGGTGGCGCCACGGAGTGGTACAGTTAGATCTACTTCGTCAGATATTTGCCAATTTCTCAGTACAATGAAGTAAAAAAAAAGAAACAAGTTATTTAAATATGCATGCGGTTCACCATGCAAAACCAAACAAAAATAATTAATTATATTTTAAGTATATCAAAACTTTTCCCCAAAATGGCAGTAAGGTTAATTCTTGACTTAAAACGGACATTAACTCGGATGTAGAGTATAATGTATTTTTAGCACTAAACGGCAGCATAGCCGTAAGCGTCTCCTTCCCCACCATTAATCGCGCCCGAGTTGTCGGTACGTGCTGTGATTTCTCGTAGATGGCGCTGCGTCCACTTTTTCCTACTGTGCCTCAGACCGAACTTTATAATTCACAGGCGGTGCAGCCTGTGTGAGCACGGCCAGGCTGCGACTCGAACCGTCACTCACTTCGGCGCCGCCCCCTAGCGCACGATGGCTGCTCTGAAGTCGACGAGCCCCGGCCCACGTCGATGGCTGACGTCACTGCTTTTAGCGACACGTGCTAACAGGTACGCAGGGTGAACCCGAGCTGTTTGTATTAGCTAGGCAGGTCCTTTTTTTTGAAAATCCACCGATAGTGCAGGGTAACTGTTATAATTATTAGGAATGCACAGTACACAGTAAGTAAAAAAAAAAAAAAAAAAAATTTTTTTAAATTTAAATAAAAAAAAAAAATAGTAATGAAATAAGACGAACGAAATAGGGGCAGAGGAGTCTGGGGGGGGGCGGCCAGTCGGAAACGTACACACCCCCACCTATGTAGAAACAACGGAGTTACTGTCTTCACGCGCCTCTGGAACAGAATGGGAAATTACGCGTCGGTAGAGCGATAACAGTTCCATTAGATGTTTTTAAATGTGTCGATGAGCCGTCTTTTAACATGGCGCGGTATTGTAGTGGGTTAGGTTACCTGTCTCACTGGCGAGACTGGACCAAGGGTCTACAGTGTAAAGTAACAGAGGTTTTGAGGCATACAGCAAGATAAGAGTGAACAAGGCTAAGAAAGTATGAAAGACCAATATCTCTTCGCATACGTAATGAGAAACCGGAAAGAAAAAAAAAATTGTTCAAAAAGTAGTAACTTGATATTTTCTTGGGACGCGAGGCAAACAGCATATTCTACATACCTCTTTTACGTTCGTTAGGCGAGAACACTTCAAAGCCGCCTAAGGAACTCTTCTGTCAATAAGTGCAAAAAAGAACGAGCAACAACACAAACCTGCCGAGTTGGCGCGTGAGCGAGTAGAATTCAAATGCCCATTTTATGCCATTCCCGTATATCCGCGATCCTGAGTATACCGCGTGCCAGTCACACGTAAATAACGTGTAACATGGTACTGACTATGACAGAACCTCGACATTGTAACCATGTATATGACAGACGCGTTCTGTTTATGAGAGAGCGCGCCCTAGCGGCCCACAGGAGTCGGGCTAGCTGTCGTCACGCGCTTGTTCGGTAACTTCACGTCGACACGTTCTTCTTCCGGCTGATCAGGACCCGAGAGCCTCAGGGCGCTGGCTGTGTTAGCCCTATCGGTTAGGCTGTGCGTGCACGCACAACAGATAATTCTACACTTTTATACCACTAATTTAAACACAAATTCTAGCTTCTTTTCATAGTATGGTACATCCAAAGCCGTATTCACCAGTACACGGTACTCTTGTTTTTATTTACGTCAGCTTTAAAGATAGACAAAAACCTTTGAAACTCCCACAAGAACTAACCCCGACCACAGCAGGGCTAAATCCACCCCCACTCTCCTTCTCGGACCACCGAGGGACTTTAACTAACCTTTCGATATCCGATTTTCCGCTGACGAGTCGTCGACCCTTTCACAGGTCGTTGTCGGTGAGCGCCGGCTGGCGGCGGCGAGTTTCCGGCCCTAAGCGACACGTGTCTCTGATTTCTCTCTCCCTCTTTCTTTCTTTCCGCAGAAGCACACGATGCCCTGCACAGCTTTTCCTGCAAAATGTTGGCCCCGCGCCACTGCGGGGAATGTAACTTCAAAGATGCTTTGGTTCCCAGATGAAGTTCGCCTTTTACACAATCGATGAAAAACGCTGTCAATTTTATGTCCCAATAGCAAAACAGGAGCGAGTTGTCAAAAAAAATATTAAACAACAACAACAACACCCCCCACACACACACCCCAGCAAACAACAACAACAACAACAGCAACAGGAAACGTTTCTGCTCGGAAATCCACTCGTCAGGAGCAGACCTCGGTTTGAAAAAGAAACAAACGAGAACAAAAGAAAGGAATTCTGCTCGCCTCCAACGGAAGCAAAAGACAACGGCTGCAGAAGAGAGGCAGGATTTTCTTTCCTAGCGTGGCTGATGATTTGTCGGCCCCTCAGACCTTCCTCCCTGGTTAACCCCCAGAAACGGTGACAGATTTTCCTCCAAGCGCAGATTCCCAGACCACGAAAGAATTAACGTCACCTCGACACGAGCGGGGCGAAGTTCTTCTGGTAGGTGCTGTACGTAGACCAAGAAACCAGCCATCAGTGTTTTGCTTCAATCATATTGTGTGCAAGTTTATTTTTCTCCTGTTTTTTGTTTGTATTTTAATTTTATTTTTGTAAAAAATATAAAACGAACGAAAAGTTAACACAGGCTAGACATTTTATTTATTTACTTATTTAGTTTTCTTTATAGGAGGCACAACTCTGACTGTCAGAACCTTGGACTAACTCAAGAAATGCTTTATAGGACTTTCTCTTTGTAAAGTTAAGACGTTCAGATGCTGCAGATAAAAGTTATGAAAGATACTAATTGTTAATAAACAAAACTGTCTGCAAAAAATAAAAAGAATAACGACTTATTGTTATGTTCAAATTATTCTATTCTATAGAAAAAACGTGTTAATCTCTCCCGATCTTATACACAGATGTTTTGTCTCTAGGTGTTTAGAGCAAATCTAAAGCGGCAAGCTTGTGGTGCTCGTACACCGCTACACCGTTAACATCCGGGCTGAAGAAAACCTACGTACTTATCAAAGTCGGCAGAAGTTAAGGTAAATTGGTGGGCGAAAACAAAACGATTCTATGAAATGAATTTGAAAAATGGCAGCGACGCCAGGCTACAAGTGTTGGCCCAACAAAACTGATATTGGCAGAGAAGGCTTTAATACTGCGCGACCATGGTATTTACCGCATCAGACAATTCAGCTGTCACGGTATTATTCGACCAAGCTGAAGAAGAGACTGTGGGCAGACTTTCCGACCACCACTCTCTTCTCCAGGTGTTCCGAAAATGCTCGATTGTATCCAAGCTCGGAAATCCTTCAGTCCACAAGTGATGCTGTGGACCCGGAGGGTAGCACCGACAAAAATGGCACGGCGTGGACGGGCGTTGTTATCCATACAGATAAAGTTGGAGCCTCCCCGTTGAGTTATAGGACGACTACAGGCGTGATGACGATCTCACCCTGCCCTCTGGCACCAGTGATGGCATCTCTTCTAATGAGGTCAAGATCAGTTCTTCAGCCAACTCGAATGCTAACTTACATCATCAGGCTTCCCCCAACCAATTCGATTCTAGTTGGTAATGGCCACAGCTGGTAAATAATTTTCCAAGTTGTCTCCAGACTGTAGGCCTCTATTGTTAATGTCCAGACAGAACCTACGGTTCAGTCTCCTTATACCATTCATTCCATGCTTTGCTGTCGATGGCGTCGTGTCAGAAGGACACGCAGCAGAGGTATTCTAGACCGCATGCTACTGGCATAAAGCATGTTGCAAACTGCCTGTGTCTAAATTCTACGGCTGGTTGCTCTTTGGAGATAACTTTGAAGATCGTACTGTTTAAAGGCAATGGTGCGAAGATAACGATCGTCACCATAACTCTCCAGAAACCTAAACGCGGTCTTGCCACGAACCGGCCGGTCTGACGGTGCCTTGTTAGCTCCCTAGAAATGATACTGTAGTGAACATTGTACCGGGAAGTGCATCACCGCCAGTTGAACCATTCCGAAAACTTGGGCCGTCTCATTTCGTAAGTGACGATCAGCGGAGCCAGTTTATGCAAGCAAAGATGCGCACGGATTAGATAGAAAAGAAAAGAAAAAAAAACAACAACAACAACAAATGCCCCAGAAACGGCAAGACTCTAAACTAGCTAGAGAATTAACTTGATTATCGGAGGAATCTTTAGGATCAGTCAACCGCGAGCCATTAGGGTTTTAATTAGTATCAAACGAAAAGTCTTGTCCCCGATAACCTTGCCAAAGTTCTTGGTTTCGTTTGTTTCAGTTGTTAAAAAAATTATAAAATAACTTCAGATTCTGCTCAGTAATCAGGGGTTCAGCAGCAGCTGTACTAGCCACATCTGCAGTTAGGCGGTTTGTGACTGATGCCGGCTGCAGACAGTCGACTTCTTGCTATAGAAAACTGAGTAATTCCCGGCCCCCCCAACGTTTACTGATGGCAAGTGCGCTTTGTTAGAGCCAGGTAAACAAGAACAAACACCATCGATGAACCCAACGTCTCTGTATAACTGTGACCCGGCGTAAAGGTGTAGAGACCCAACCTGGCGAGAGATCTGTGTTTTCTCGGAAAAACAACCAGCACCTACTACAGCCGGACGAGTATGACCAGAGTAAACACATCATCTCCATAATCAAATGATGACGGCTCGTTTACGGTCATTCGAATCAAATCTCGAGCCATCGTAACATCCGATCCGAAGTCGAGTTCTCTGTGTCTAAACTAAAGACGCTCTTTGTCGTAAAATTGTTTAAAATGGTAAAATAATTAAAATTCTAAATTTAATTTCGCGCAGAGGTTAGACGAAGGATTAGTTTTCAAGATCTGAAGGTAAAGAAAGACAAAAAACTCCACAACTTTGGTATCTTTCATCTATGCCTTACCTTTTTCTAGAAGACATGGCACCCAGGAATTTGCAAACAAATAAAATCAAACCTGGCTTGAGGAAAGATAAACTTCTATAGAAATTATGAACTCATTTTATTCACATTAATAAATATGCATATTTGTTCGTAAAAAATAATTATTACTGGACATCGCTGGTAACCGACATAGATATGATTCTGTTATAGGGCTAAATGCTTTTTCATTTAAAGTTACACCGAAGTCTGTTAAGACCAGATTGTGTTTGCTCTTTAAATAGAAGAGAAAGTCATCTGTTGCGATTGACTTAATAACTTACCCACAGAGTTAATCGGATGAAAAGTTTACCGAATTCAAATCTTCCATGTGTGGACGGATATGAATCTTCTGTCAGGTTGTGTACATCGTAGCTGTGCACCCTAACTACAAGATGAAGCGTCGCTGGGGTTCGTCCATCGCTACTTTCCTACACTCACTTCTAAACATGCAGAATCCCCAAAAATGGAGGGGCTCAGAAGTATCGACGTCACGAAACTTAATTAATTATTTCTTATAAGCACTTAGAAATTTAAAAATAATTTTAGTGCTAAAACTAAATCTTGAATAGTACTGACGTTTATTAAAGTTGTAACGTCTTTCAGAGTCACGAAATAATATAATATTTAAAATTAAGTTTAATGTGCTATTGCATGTACATGAAATTATCTCTTTTTTTTTGATGTTTAAAATTTATTACGTGAAATTCTAAAACAAAGAGAAATCCAGACCTTCTTCATAGCGAGTTCACCACACCTGCCACCCACACGAAAGACGAACTCTAGATGATGGCGGACCCTTTAAACTCGTCCCAACCTCAGCGCGCTTTTCCCCCACTCGATGAAACCAGAAGTACATTTTACCAACGTTGAAGCCTTCAGAGTCTTCGGGTCTCGCTTACTCCGCAGCCAGGGGAGAGCTTGGCTCGCACCACCACGTGCTATTTCAGATGTAAGGAAGGATCGCATTCTTCCACCTTACCGGAGCAGTAATAATTAGACAGACAGACCACAGGTGGTTTCAAATCTGATAGTCGGCACTAACCAACGAGGTGGATATTAAGTTCAGCAGCAGCAGGTCTACTTAGATGCTCTTTGAGGGTGGCAGCGGTCTAAGACACGTTAAAAGTACTGGGCGGACAGGTAGGAAGTCAGATAACGAAAACAGGGCCACAAAGCACCAACCGTCTTGATTTAAGCCGCAAGATATAGTAAGGCAACTTAAACGTATAGTTCGAATAATGCCTTTTCAATACATTTTATCATATTATAATATCCTAAGGCGTTCATTCTTGTTCTGGATATAAATGACATTACAATAAGAGAATCTTTGCATATATTAACTCTATTCTGTGTAGCGCGCGCAAATTTTGGTAGATATTTCTTAATTGTGTCTGGTGTGTCCAGGTTTGTCTCACCTCACTGTGACGTATGTAAACCATGCTGACTTCGTACCTCCTCGTACGAAACAACGTCAAGTAGAAGAAACAATTTATTATTATTATTATTATTATTATTATTATTATTATTATTATTATTATTATTATTATTATTATTAATATTATAACGCCGTAAAATGGAGGCTGACTCCGTCAGGCCGTCGCACTGGCTTCTGACAAGAAGAGCCGAGTTGGGAAAATGCCGGCTTTAGACTCTGCATAGCGCAGACGTCGTCGTTCTGTCCCCTGGGAATAATAATGAAAACCACCGCAACTAATAAAAACGATCGAAACGAGAAAACACGAAATAAATTTAGATATAAAGGTTTTTCCTGGATCAGCATCGGGTCCTCCGAGGTCCCCGGCTCCCAACTTCTCCAGAGGCCTATCCCGACTTACGCGGAACACCTCATCAATCAGGATTAGCGGCCAGGCCGGATTAGCGCGTGTTCATCAGGTGTTATTAAATGCTTGAATCGGCCGTGTGAAGATGTTGAGGGGGAAAAAAAAAAAGATTATGTCTTCTTCGGCCGTCTCTCCTCATTAACTAAATTAATGGCGGCTTAATCACAGCCAGACAACGGAACAAGACGCGGGGCGATCAACGCCCGGCCAGGAAGTTGTATAGCGGCGCAACGTGACGGCCTGATGGGCGAGTGACAAATAGTCCGCTCTCATTTCAATATTTTGACAGACTGACATCTTCCATTATTCTAATTTCTATGCAGCATATGCCCGCGGAATTAGTACGTGGTAAATAAACCGATATAACGTGTTCGAGCCGCGCGGACCAGAGAGTGCCGCTAGTGGCGCATTGTCGGGCACGAGCGCCTGGAAATATCACAGCGCAAACACAAAGCAGCTGAGGCAGGTAACGAGAACACAGATCATCTGGCTGATGGGATGAGTCGGGAGGAAGACGGAGCCAAGTGTGTGTATACTTGAAATTGCGAAAAGACATTAGAGAAGGAAGCCGTGCTGAATGATCCGCGATGAAAAGGTTATGAAAATTTATTTAAATAGCAATCTATCGACGACATTCACCTTTTCATCTTAAAGAAGAGAAAGTAAACGCAGCCAGTACCTGTTCACTTAAAGAGAAATTCTAATATAATTACGAATTCAAATAGGGCGACGTGCGAGCTGTTAGAAGGTAATCTGTATTGGAAAAAAACCTGAAAGCTTTATTAAAATCTGACCATTATCTTGCCCTGTTCATATACGTTCACTCAGAAATGGTAATGCCTCTGATATTAGAACACTAATGCAAATGAGCAGAAAATATAGTATAAACGATAATGTAATGCGAATACACTTGGTACTGTATTGTGACCTGAGTCAGGAAGCCAGATCGAGCATCAGTGCCACACATAGTTTCGCTATTGTTTTAAATATTTTTTCATTAGCTGGATATTATCAGAAATAGTCTTAGATGCATGCGCTTTTGTCAGATCCCACAGTATCCCTGCGAGCCCAAGGTTTATAGAAGAACCCGGCATTTTAAGCCGGAGGGGTAGGGAGTTCTCACGACACCGGATATAGCGGCCCAGCGAAACCCGCTCTCTGCGACTTCGGCCGAAATGACGAAGAACTCTTCTGCAGAGAAAAGGTGGCTGTTCGGGAAGAGCGAGAGAACGCAGCTCACCGGTTATATCCAACATGGTTCACACCCATGCGGGGAGTCAAACCAGCTGCCACCATGAACAGGGAGCACGCTGTGTTAACTCGCCGCCCACACAAACGCATGATGTAGAGATGCGGGTTACAAATACAAGTGGGGTATGGTACACACAATAAATCCTTATAAAACATTTAAGTGGTGCAATTACGAAGCAGATTTTACACTGTCATATACATACATGAGTTATAAGCAAGAAAACATTACCAGAAATATTCACCTAAAATAATAATTTAATGATTTTTGCAGCGAGATGATTTTCTCAAACGACGATATTAAACTAGAGATGATCGAGGTCACTGGGAGCGTTAAAAAACTGACCAAATTCTGTAAAGTGAAGCACAATGAAAGCCGCAAGTGTAATTCTTCTCACCAAATCCTCAGATCTAATGAAGCTTCTAAAGACAAGCAGTTGGCTGTTTTCAAAACAACGTACGCCACTTGTCGTTAACGCTACGTTTGGCTACGGACTCAGCATCCTCAGCTTCCTCCCCGCAGAAGTACCGACGTCATTGTAGACGCTTTCCTATGAGGGAGAGGAGAACTGGCGAGCGTAAAGTTTCTGCTTATTTCCAACCTGCAGAAAAATAAGTCAATCGCGTACTTTTATTTGTCTTCTTGTTTCCATGAACACTGTGCCGCGTGACAGAGAGGGAGATTATCTCAAACCAGCGCCTGTTTATGTTTGGATTAGCTTTTTTCTAACGGTAAATTTCACGTACATCGAAGGATTAATCAGAGTAGATCACAGGGTGGGGAGAAAACTGCTTCTACCAGCGTCCGAAAAACAGCTTGAAGCTCCGCTGGCTAAGCAACCAGGGTTAAAATAAACTTATTGACTCGCACTGTCGTTTGGGGCTTCATCAGGTTTTAGTGTACCCCCAGGTCAAAGACTGGTCAGCTTCACGAACCTAGACAGCAAGTAAACCGATCTTGTCCTCGCCATTGGCTTTCTCAGTGAGTGGCTTGCAATGCGTGCACTGTAGACCACTGACTGCCATCGCATCTACAACTTGTAGGCGACCTAGTTAAGTTAGTAACTTTTTTCATTTTGAGCGCAGCCAAAGAAAATGCTGCAGTTACTTTCCATTACCAGTTTCAGATGTTAAACTTATCAGCTCATAGACTCCGCCACTAACTGATCAGTTTATTCAGAGTTCCGTGTTTGACATAATCTCGAATGCTTAATTCAACGACTGCAAAAAGGTCTTTCTTCAATACCGAAAAACCAAACTTGTGAAACTACGTCAAATCTGTATGGTATATTTAAACATAACCTTATTACTTAAGAAACAAACAACTCGTATTCGTTAGTTAGCCATTCAAAAGTTAATAACTATGGTATATAATTTTGCCATTAAAAACAAATCCCTGATGGTGGGATGCGTTAATGTCGGTTAAATCGAACGGACACTAGAATTCCGACTTTGCCTGCTGCTGGCTCTCACAGAAATCTGTTTGTCTCAAGCCGCCTTATGAAAAACTTTCATATAAAAAATTTGAAATTTAAGAAATTGAAACGGGGTTTGGAAATAAAAGTGCAACTTTCTGGTGGCCTAGCTATCTTGCTTTTAAATTTGTCAAAAAAAGAAAAGAAACAATTATTAAACAATATTAAAGATTAGCTTTTATTAAAGTTATGAATGGAATCAATCGCTGGGCGAACTTAACAGCTGTAACGGAAATCGATCAAAGAAAAATCGTGTGATACTCATTCTTCTATAAGCCAGGAAGTCTGTCTCCCTACACCAACTCATCGAAATAGAACGTATTTTTTCACAATAGATTAAATTAGGAACTATCACTAAATTAACAATTAAACTAAATTAGATATTTAAAAATAGCAATGACTGAGGTATATATTTTGAGATAATCGAATAATCTATTACAGTGATCATAAAAAGAAATACGATTAAAACAGAAATCTTTCTCGCACTACACCGGTCAGCTGACCCGGTGAGTTCTGCAGTCGTCACGTGTTTTTAAACCTCCAGGTTTGTTCGCCGCTGGCTCCGCGCTGAAGCCCGAGTGCAGGTGAGACATTCGGACTTCTACGCGTTGGCAGCGAAAGCGTTAAATATCCGTGTAATTAGGGACGGATCTCCAACATAAGCACCGTCTAGAGCCGGCTTTAATTGGAAACTCGGCGGGCCGGGAGTAAAGTACACGTGGTGTGAACGAGGTGGAGCCCTGATCCGGCGTTTAGCCTGGGATTGGGCCTGCGTGTTCTTCGCATTCCCGGCACGAGCGGACGACGCTCCAAAATGCCATGTTTTATTAACCTAATAGTATTTTAGAGATATTAAAATATTTGCACTTTTATTAATGTCATCACTCCAGAAATATTGTAAAGTCCCCCCGGCAATCTCAATCAATTTGATGGCGGCTTCTCGTGTTCGTTCCCCTGTCACGATTAGAACCGTCCGGGTTACTCGTCGAGGGGCTATAACGAAACAGATAAGCCATCATTATACCATTTCTCCTTTCTGTGTATCCAGCCGGATTCAGGACACGCAGCGGCATGCAGGTCCATGTCCGACAAAATATTCAATAATCGGTTATTTATATTCATTTAATCATAGCGGTACGGTTTCCGGATACAATCTGATTCGTTAATTTCTCTCCGCAAAGGCGGTGTTATCATGCGGAGCACGTCCCAGCTCGGCGAGCATATTACTCCAATAGAAGGGATGGAAAACAGGCTCCATCATCAACAAGCAGCTGCTGCTTCCTCGCCCGCGAGCCAAACCGTGGGACAGCAGCTTACTTACGACCTCGCGAATATCATCTCTCTGTTGCCGGACCGCAAATGGGAAAATAGCAGAAATAAAGATTTATCAGTTCGGGCGATGGATCTCTCTCTCTCTCTCTCCATCTCTCTCTTTCTCTGTGTACTGACGTCATCTCTCTCTCTCTCTCTCTCTCCATCTCTCTCTCCCTCTCTCTCTTTCTCTGTGTACTGACGTCATCTCTCTCCCTCTCTCTCCATCTCTCTCTCCCTCCCTCTCTCTCTCTCTCCATCTCTCTCCCTCTCTCTCTGTGTACTGACGTCATCTCTCTCCATCTCCCTCTCCATCTCTCTCTCTCTCTCTCTCTCTCGATACTTTGGTTCACCATAGACGGTCAGAGCGCGGACAGGACGGCGGCCACTCCGCGATCCATTGTCGGTATTACCTATTTCATTACGCCCGCCTTCCACGAGGAGTTGTAATCATCCCGATGTAAGATTAATCTATTTCTCGTGGGAGGAGGAGAAGCGGAGGCCTAAGTCGATCCGCCAGTTGGGCCCCCTCTTGGTTTTAAAACTACTTTAGCTTTCTTGTTTCGCGGGAGACCGATTCGACCCCTCAAGAGTTAATCAATGAAGATGGTTTTCTGCAGGTGTACAGACGTTACCAGATCTTTCTTCGCGGAGTAGCCAGAGTCTAAGAAAACCAGGCGCTTACTTCGTATTCTGGTTCGAACCCTTTCCTGGTATGGCGCGGAGGTAGCGCTGGGACCTTTCTCTGTAGCGGCCAACCCGTATACTACTCCTTCCTCTTTATAAAGTAGTGCTGACTGATAATCGCTTTCCGGCCAGTTAACAAACCGCGACGGGTCCCCGCTGCAGTCACCAGGTACCTACCTGTCTCGGCCAGAACGCGCGAGCTTTTACGTTGCGAGGCGTCATTAATAAAAACTAGAGGCCCAACCCTGACTTTCGTCTTAAATGTGTTTATTCTATACTTTTCTTTCGGCGTTTATCAGCTGAAGAAAACTGTTGTTTATTCCGCAGAAACGATTAACATTATGACGAAGACGAGAAGAGAATCAAAACAACAAAGTGTATAATATAATTTTCCAGACAGGGACGAAATGCTCTACAGTGGTACAAAGGTTCTGAATCAACCGGAAGAATCCTGATTTTCTGTTTGTGCAGTTATGCACCGCTTAAACATGCTTTGTTTCTGATTTATTATTTGCATATTTTCTTTGTTAAAATACCATTCTTTAGTGACATCTTCACTAAAGATGTGCGCTTATCGGCTTTAACTGCCACTTTACTCTGTAGTTGCGTCTTCGCAAAACAATTACTACTAGGCAGGCGTCTCCAGGAATGATTGGCCTAAACAATCTTAAAGCTGTTTTAAAGAATGAACAGAATAAGGTGATGCAATAAATTTGGCCAAATCTGTACTTGAAGCTAAATGATGGTATCACAAATTACAACAACAGTACAACTCAGCCTACAGCCATTTGATGAATAAACCCGGCTGGCAAAACCAGTTAATAATTACAATTATTATGACACGTCGCCGGTATCTGGTATTTTAAAAAAAAATAGAGAGAGAGAGAGAGAGAGAGAGAGAGAGAGAGAGAGAGAGAGAGAGAGAGAGAGAGAGAGAGAGAGAGAGGAGAGAGAGAGAGATGAGAGAGAGAGAGAGAGAGAGAGAGAGATGAGAGAGAGAGAGAGAGAGAGAGAGAGAGGAGAGAGAGAGAGAGAGAGAGATGGAGAGAGAGAGAGAGAAGAGAGAGGAGAGAGAGAGAGAGAGAGAGAGAGAGGAGAGAAGAGAGAGAGAGAGAAGAGAGAGAGGAGAGAGAGAGAGAGAGAAAGAGCGGAGAGAGAGAGAGAGAGAGAGAGATGGAGAGAGATAGAGAGAGAGAGAGAGAGAGATGGAGAGAGAGAGAGAGATGGAGAGGAGAGAGAGATAGAGAGAGAGAGCGAGAGAGAGAGAGATAGAGAGAGAGAGAGAGAGAGAGGAGAGAGAGAGAGAGATAGAGAGAGAGGAGAGAGAGAGAGAGATACAAAACAAAGACGGAACGTGATAATTTTGTTATGTCTGAGGAAGGAAAAAAATATTCCTAGTCGATAGTTTTAGATATAAAAAGCTTTTTATGCCTGCATTTACTACACAAAGATACTTGCATCCTTGATCTAACGATTAGAACAGAACACAGGATTCATTTTCGAAAGAAAGACCATTTACCAAACGAAAAATGGCGACTGGATGAGTGGGAGAGGGCTTTTAGTTGTCGCTGCAACAAGCAGCCTCTAGGAGAGGATGATTTTACGAGAGTGACTTCTCACTTGCCGTGCTTGATAATTTTCGTTCTGATCCATGTTCCATAAAGTCACACAAGAGCAAGGTGATTGGTAGCTCACTCATTCCAAATGCTGACAGCCTCTTTGCAATTCCCGGTCGGGTGATTTATTGTAGATGTCTCACCACACGGTACTTTTCAAATATTTACTGATTTTTCACGGCTAATTAATTGCTTGAGTTTTCCAGTAAACTGGCTACTTAGACTCAGTCTACCAGCTGCTGGATTTGTCTATTTTATTTATTTCTTTTTACAGCAACACAAACACAAACACACACACACACACACACACAAAAGAAGGATAGAAAGAACACATCGTTTTTCTCTGCCCCACCTACGACTTTAGAGGACCTACCGTTGGTTTTAGTCTGGTACGAGGAAGAATATTTGAGGAGATCTGCCATCTAGAAAACAGCCATAGTACAAGCACAAAGCACGATTTAAAAAAATTTTTTTCCCTGAAGGAAAATAAAAAGAAACGTGTACATATTTTGTAAAAAATTAAAATATATCTCGAAACATGATATTACAGTACCCCTAAGCATATCCAAGCAAAGCGCGAAATCAGTTGCTGAACAGAACAGAAGAGAAGGAATTTTAATCTCCGAACAACAGTTGATGATTTGATTGGCGCTAAGTTTCCTGCTCAGTTTGAATGTCGTTGGAGCGCCCTCTATCGAGGCGAAGGTGGAAAAGCACTGTAATAGAAGTCTAAGGGCGAAAGGAAACAAACTTTTCAAATGTTTGAGAAAGAAAACGCAAACTAAGGCAAAGATGCAGGGTAAATCTTTCTCTCTAAAGTACATGACACCCCAAAACTCTGTGAGTGTGGTTATTTCTGTACACACAAACACATCTGCGTCAGTGTAACGCATTTCCTTGAAATTGGGTGTAATCCACGAACTGTGAAGTATTAAATATAATCAGGGAAGTTAAGCTATTCTCTTTTGTTGTCCAAAGTTTGGGTTCTCTGCACAAGAATTAACCACGTGCACCAGTTTCCTCCGCCCGACGTTATTTGTAACAAATTATCCGCGATTTTCCCCTTTGATGCATTTCCATAAATTATCTACAATTCGTCTTAATATTCAGCCCCCCACCCCATCCCGATCAGTGCTGGAATCTGATTAGTTAAGCTGTAAAAGTTTGCACCAATTACACCTCCTTTTGTGAGAGTTCCCAGGGTAGTAGCTCACGACAACGTATCGCGTAAGTGATTAGCGACAGTCATCTTACCGAGCCGACGTCGATTTTTCAGACAAACGACTTAATGCAATAAGGCGGTAATACGGAGGAGCTCTAATACGGCCGCGTTTGGCGGATTGATTGTGACGTCTGTGTTTCCTCCAGCGCCTTCCCGACCAAATTACCACTTTCTACAAACGTGATTACTTCATCTGTGCTGGCATCCCAGTTTATCATCCTTCACTCCGTTCCGGCTAAACCGGTGCGAGGGTCGGGGAGCACTCGATTGCGCGTGCTCCCCGGGTTAATAAATCTCCAGAATGAGGAGTTGAGGCGTGTGACAGACGGCGATGACACGAGCCACTGGACAAATTCGCCTCCACCTCGACGTCCGTAACTGAAAAGCTCATTGAAATCTCGTTGATAAGTTATACTTCTTCCTGCTTTTTTTGCAATGGGTGAAAAAATAGAAACAACTTCAGCAGTTATTATTGTTATTCTTATTTCAAGAGAGGAGTTGGAAACCAAGAGATGGCCCCGCCTGCGCTCGTGGACCGGCCAGACAGCTCCGAGTTTAGGCAAAGCTATCGCCATTATTATTCCAAACTGTGCGATTTCTACTTATTTTGTAAATAAACTATTCGAGACTGTTTTTATCTCCGGTTTCCTCGGTAGATCATCATCATCATCATCATCATCATCTTCATCATCATCATCATCATCATCATCTTCATCATCATCATCATCATCATTATTATTATTATTATTATTATTATTATTATTTATTATTATTATTATTATTATTATTATTATTATTATTATTATTATTATTATTGCATCAGTAATGAAAAGATATCTTTACATATTCATTCGCCCATGATATCGTGTTGGATCTTCCTTTGCCGCATAACAAGAGAAACGTTCCTGAAACTAATTAGTCAGCTAAGAGCTTTAACATCTTTCTACAGAATTGGCCGACTAAACTGAAATAAAAACATTACGTGGTTTGACTAAATAAAAGAAGCAAACATGAACCCTCCTAAAATAAATCAATAAATCAGTCAATAAATAAAATAAATTCTAAGTATTTAGAAAATTATATTAAAAAGATCAGTAGAAATTTTCAGTGATATTGTTAGTTAAAAATTTTTTTTGTTCTCCACAGTTTTAAAAACAAACGGAGGCGAATTGAAATAACGTCTGAAAGTTTTGGTAATTTGGAGTTCCAGTAATTAAGTTCATGAAAATAATTGTGAAAGATTGGTTTCGAAACCATGGCGATGTTTATATGAAACAACTCGACTTTCAGTTAGTGACGATATGTATGAAGTTACTGTGACGTAGTGCGCACGTTGTTCGTGAAGCTGTATATGATATGACGTGTTGCGCATGTTGTTCAAGAAGCTGTATATGACGTGGTGCGCACGTTGCTCGTGAAGCTGTATATGACGTGGTGCGCACGTTGTTCGTGAAGCTGTATATGACGTGGAACGCACGTTGTTCGTGAAGCTGTATATGACGTGGTGCGCACGTTGTTCGTGAAGCTGTATATGACGTGGTGCGCACGTTGTTCGTGAAGCTGTATATGACGTGGTGCGCACGTTGTTCATGAAGCTGTATATGACGTGGTGGCACGTTGTTCGTGAAGCTGTATATGACGTGGTGCGCACGTTGTTCGTGAAGCTGTATATGACGTGGTGCGCACGTTGTTCGTGAAGCTGTATATGACGTGGTGCGCACGTTGTTCGTGAAGCTGTATATGACGTGGTGCGCACGTTGTTCGTGAAGCTGTATATGACGTGGTGCGCACGTTGTTCGTGAAGCTGTATATGACGTGGTGGGCACGTTGTTCGTGAAGCTGTATATGACGTGGTGCGCACGTTGTTCGTGAAGCTGTATATGACGTGGTGCGCACGTTGTTCATGAAGCTGTATATGACGTGGTGCGCACGTTGTTCATGAAGCTGTATATGACGTGGTGCGCACGTTGTTCATGAAGCTGTATATGACGTGGTGGGCACGTTGTTCTGTATTGTACAACATAATAGATAAAAAATCTGGTAAAGAACTGAGGTGCTTTAGTAAATATAAATATATATGAACATCTAAATTATTTCTAAAAATGCACTTGTAAGTCATTTGAGATAAAATTAAGTAAACTCATCTGTAGTCAAATCTTTCATGTTTTAAATTCGTGTGTTTTGGCTAAAGTCAAAAAGTAAAAATTAATTTTCTCACTTTTTTAAAAAAAATAATAGAAATATAAAAAGTGAACTAAACTTCTTAAAGATTCCATAACAAACCGCAGCGGTGAAGCATACATTACTTCACGTGTGCTAAGTTTCTGTCTATGAATTAAATGTGGCTAAGAAATAAAATTAAAACAAAAAGGCTGTTGGAAGTGGTGACCAGGAGCTATCTACAGGAAGTCTGCAGGAGGAAAACGGGAAAAGAAAAGTAATTATGAAACTTTGATCAATTATCTCAAAGAATAAAATTATTTACACGAGTTCACGCCACCAGAAATTTGTTTATGTGTACATATAAATATTACACACACACACCCCATAAAAAACACGGAGAGAGACAAGCCTATATTCAGGATATTAGTCTTAATTGTGCCAAATATTTTTAGAGTTATTAGTATAACATCATTTTTCTTTTCCTCTAGTCGAATCGAGTAGCGCAGCATAATAGAATGAGATGAGATGATAAAAAATATATTACTGAGTAATAAAACAACCATGTACATGTAGTTATTGACAACAATAAAACAAGCTATTAACGTTTGTTTGTCGTATATATATATATATATACGAAATTAATTGTTGTAGTATAATCGTTTAGAAATCCAAAACTCTGGATGTCCATTGATTCTGGATGAGATGATGTGTCAAAATATGAGAACCTGCTGCGGGTCACATAAGACACGTATAGTCTACCTCAGGTCCATTTCTCTCAAGGGATCGACACGAAAAACACGGCAATATTAGCAGATGAGTTTAACATAGAACAGCAGGTGGCGATAGGCTGTCCGTGGGTACCAGGTGAAAATAGAAAAATTTTCAATAATGCTGCAAGCAGTTCTAACGAAAATAGAATTACTCCTCAGCTAAAGATTTAGGGAAAATTTCGAAAAAAAAAAAAAATAGCGAGGAAAACGGTTTTTCTGTGGGCCTGTGAAACCGTCATCCTATCCCTCGTTGGACCGGAACTCACCGGAAATGACTTTATTATCCTAATGCGGCGATTGTTAGCCATTGATGCCTGTTCTATCTTTCCCTGGTACCAGCCTGGTTAGCGTCCGGGAACTGCTTTCCGTCCACCTTCCACTGGACGCGAAAAACCTGTCCCCACCCCCAGTCTGTTCCACCCCGAGATGGTCTCAGCGATTTTCCCCGATGAATGTTTTGGATGCCGGTTTCATACAGAGAACTAAGTTCGTTGCCCGACATTGATTCCTTCCCACCCAGTGGCGCTGGTTGTCTTACGGCTGATACAGTATAATTCAAACCCTCCTGTCGCACGGAGCACAAACTGCCTGCTAGCAGATCGTGTTCTTTGTATCGATCTACTTTTTAAATGCGTGCGTATTAAAACCTAAGTGAACCAACTACAACAGCGACTAGAAGCTAGAACTGCCCCGCACTGTTTTTTCTCGTTTTCTTTTAGTTAAAATATTAACCCTAACCGCTCCTAGGGGCCAAAGAGGGCAAACAAACACAGTGGGTCGGCTTTGATGTTCTGCTTCGCCGAGCCAAGCGTGACACGGAAGAAATAATTTTCTGGTTCTGCGACCCGTGCACGACTTTTGAACTGGTCTTCGGACAATTTCTCCGTGATCCTAAAACCGGCTCTCTAGCCTTCGAAACCAACATCCTTTCCTCTTTTCCTTCTTGCGGTTTCCCATCGCGTTGTTGGGGAGAATCTAACAGCCATCGAACAGTGTTCTCTTCTCGATGGGCTCCGGTGTCTTCTGTCATGAGAAGCAGACGTTGTTCTCGGGTCGGTCGGAGACATGAAAGACTTAAACGTGCAGAACAAGTTTATTGTTGAAATCGATTGGTTCCTGGCGCGTGGCCGATTAACCAGCGGTCCGGAAAGGGTCATCGGCCGGCACCACCGGAAGTTGCAGCGCGGAGTCATTTTGCGACTTTTTACACAAATATCACTTAAAGATGAATTCTCCACCCTCTGGTATAGAGCCTTGCGAGTAACCCTGGGGCGTCGGAAAGATCAGGAAGTCCCGGCCCTCGGTGTGGACCCGGATCTTCCTCGCCCACGGTATTTCGTATCGAGAATTTACCTTTTTTTCCTGTTCACTTAAAAATTGATGGATATCTCGCCGTAAAACCGTCGTTAACTGTTTTAGTGCGGTTCTTAGATTTAGGTAAATTCCCAGCAAGGATTAGTTTACTGTTTCTCCATGTTTCTACGCTATCCTTATGGAACTTATATAGATTTGTATTAAACTTTTGGCGGGCAGCCGCCTGACTGTGTAGGGTCGCTATTCCGTATTGCAAGCTTGTTCTACCTGTTCAAGACGTAGTATTTGTCTTTTTTGCTATCTACCGCCATGTTTATAGCACCTATCACTGTTTGGATTAGCCGAACACATATTTCGCTGTCTATGTTTACTATATTTAGTCCTCCTCGTCAATTGTTTCAGTACCTGCTACACGAAGTCGATCAGCTCGGTTTCGACGACACAACGATCCAAATCTGACATCAACTATTTCTCTCCTGTACCGCAGGGAAGAGATCAGCTAAACTGTTTATTGCTGATTCCTTACCTACTAAACCAAGGCTGAACCAGTCCTCAGGCTCTACTTTAACTCTCAACTGCCTTTTGCCAGTTATCCTAATCTTATGTCTTTAGCTAAAGGAAAATAAATATCCAGAATTTCAAATTAAGAAAATAAAATTCCATCTAATTCCATTACTGTCAGGATCGTGTTGACGCCCAGCTCCAAGTTATGTCAATACGAGCATCAAAAAGATTCAACTCTGAGCCACGGAATAAACCACTTCAGTGCTGCCAAAACTGCGTGATGTTACTGTGATGTCGCCAGTTTAAGGAATCACTGCTTTATTTTACTGTCTATTCTCTAATCCCTGTTTTCTCCTCTTTCCGATTCGCACTTTACAGCGTCTCCGCCACTTGTACACAATTTATATTACTTAGAGGGAAGCTTCGTTGTATTCTTATGGAGGGTTTAAGTACGCAAACAAAGCCGTAATACCTGTCCGGGTATCGGTGTAGCACAGCCTTATTCATTAAGCGAAATCTTCCCCGAAGTTGAGGAATTTAAGTGTCTTAAATAAATGTCTCAAATCTACAATGTCAAATGCCTTTTATTGGTCCAGTACCAAGAAATACGCGCAGGAGTCACCCTGTCTACCAGTGGAAAATTTTACCAATCAGTTAAAGAGAGTTCTACATGGACTGTCCTCAAACTGAGCTGGTCTGGCTCTGGTTTATTATCTAACCTATTACTTTCGCTAGTTTATCCAATAGTGCTTTACTCACCATTTTATAATCGTAGTTTAAAAGGCTAATTAGCCTCCAATTATCCAGGCATTCCCTATCAGCTTTTTAAAAATCAAGCAGAGTAATCGTGGCGCTGCGTTCGCATAGTTATCTACCACTATCATGTCTTCCGCTAACAAGTATCCGAATCCTTTACAAAATTCCGACGCAAGATCGCCCCTTCCTGGGGTTTTATCATCATTTTGTTCCCAGGCTAAACATTTTATTTCTCTGATGCTGAGATGATCTTTGCAAAGTTTAGATTTTAGGGATTTTTAAGTTCTCTAGTAGCTGATCCCGAGCGATCACATATGTCAATTTACTAGTGAACGGTTTTCTTTTATAACCCTGACTTTCCCCCTAAATATATCCACTACTTCTGTGACGGTATCGCCGTCCTTAGTTTTTAGGCCACGCGCTACTTTAGATCTGGCCCTACTCTTCTTTAGGCTTTGATACATTGCACATTCTTTACGGCCTGTTGCCTGACCCTAATTCCAGCTCTCTCTGACTTTCCAGTGTGTCACTTTTCTAGAGTTCGGTTTTAATGGCACTAATTCTCTCTACATTGGGACATCTAACGATGTATTATGGTACTCTGCTTTTGCTCTATTAAACTTCTAACTGCCCGGCCATCTTGGTGCCTGCTCTAAGCCAAGGATAATTTAAACTTGGGAGTGGTCACTTCAGGCAACCTCAAGTGTTGTATCCTGAAGGAGCGTGGTAAGTGTATTTCTAAGGTACAATCTGTCTATCCTAGTAGCTACAGTGAGTCTATTCGTATAATGGGTGCACGATTTAACCGCACGGTATTTACTTCTAAAGGAATCTGTGAGTCCAGGGTTGTGCACAGATTCTGCAGCTGCACTTGTCCACACAAATGCCCACTATGGTTAGTAATCAGGCTTTGCCTATTGAGCTCGCGATTGAGGATGCATTTAAAGAGTTCTGCTATTATGACACTTTCTTCAGGGTACGATTCTAGTTTATTCTCTAGAATAGGTTTGAGGTTATCGAAGAACTCTATGTCTCTTCGGAATGTTGGGTACGCGCGAAAATCGAGCCTACTATTACTTGTGTTTTATTGTTCGTAGCTTGAGGCTTTTGTTGTAATTACTATAGGAGTGCGCCATTTTAGCTGGGCATTTGGATGAACTGGCGCTCTTACACCGTATACCCATAGTACCGTCTAAAGTAAAGAATTTCCTTTTTCTTTCCATTGACCAAATCAGGGTGCGATTATTTTTTGTTTTTTGAGGTGGAGTTCCTGCAAGAAAGAAACACCAATTTTTTTCTGTTTACCAAAATGTACCAAGAATAAATCAAAGTTGGATTTACAAGGGACCTTCGCCCCGTGTTTTCCAGCTACTTTTGATGTGGCTTCTGTGTTCAGCTTTAACCTCGATAGTAGGTGTTTTTTGTTTTTCGGAACCCCGTCTCCGAGGATAGAATATCTAACAGGGATGCTGCTGCTGCCTTCTCTTGCCAGATCCATCTTTTTCCTTTCTCTGCCTTCTTCGTCGCCCAATCTTCTAGGTACCATTTGAGGAGTTGGATTTTGGCCCCCCCATCATTTCAGCACCCACAGGCCTCGATTTGGAAATTTTGGTTTTGTTTGGTAATTCGACTTTTCCCACTTTCGCCGCGGAACAAAAGTGAATGGCGTGCGCTGGTGCTTTGTGACATAGAACCGTCTAAGGTACCCCTGAAGGCGCCCTGAGATCTGCCTAGTGATGGCCATTTTCTCCGAGCGTTTTTCGAAAAGGAAAGAAAGGTAGTAACCTAGCACATCCGAGAGCTGTGGTTTCCCTGTAGCGCACCAACGATTTTCATGGGGGCTCGAGCGACACATCTTACAGTATTACCCAGGTAGCCGAGTTTAAGCCACGATGATCGCACCCTGCTCCGTTTGTTTCTAGGGTAATCCTTGATAATGTGTAGGTAACTGAGTCGTTCCCGTAAACAACCTAAACGATTTCTTGTGGTCTCGACAGCTCAGCCCTGCGCGCACCAACACCAGATCTACCGCGGATAGATTAATCGCCCCCCCCGGTGAGAATCGCTTAAGGCTCCAGTCCCAGAACATCGTCGCTTTGCTTGAAGAACGCGCTCTGTCGTGTCTTTGGCATAGAAGCCTGGCACGACCAAACTCTAGTTAAAAAACCGACTGGGAGGGAAATCGTGGAAAGTTGTCTCAAACCCTTTCAGATGACACTGATTTAGCCACACACTGTCGCTCTGTCTTCCGAATGAGTTATAACAGTGAACCGTTTGCTACCGAGTTGGAGAGAGTCGCAGGGTCTTTCGCCCCCCAATCTTGACCGGGCGCTCGTCCTCTCCGTACAGCTCCAGTACCTGCCGAAATAGAATATCCTAGTGTGCGGACAGATACGGTTGCTTCACCCCCCACCCGGCAACGAACTCAACGCTACGTGTACGACATTGTATTCGTCGAGTCTGAGAACTCGTTTAGATATGCTTTCATTGTTTAGACGAGCTCCCGCCGTGACCCTGTCAATGACGGCAGTTTTCCCAGATAGATAGATATTGGTCTTGTTTTCTTGCACACGAAAGCGTTTAACAGGAACCGTACCCATTGCCAGAGGGAATCACCGCGTCTTCGAGTTTCGAAACTAACCCAAAGTTCGCCACCACAGTGGTGCCTGACGCACCAGACGTCTCTGGTGTAAGATTCTACAGACCTGTTCACTGAAAGATAATTCCGTTTGGTGCTTTATGCAACAATCTAAAATCTCTGACCGAGAATCGGGTTAACCAGAGACTTTCTTCACCTTCGTGTCCGCGAATAAGATTAAGGGTACCAAAAGCACCTTATTTGTGGTGTTGGACAATATGTTTATTGAGTACTAGAATAGTTCTAGTAGCCGTGGAAATCTGTGAGTGTGGTGCGACTAGATCGGCTCTACGTTTGACTTCTGTACCTGTTTATAAGTGAGGCTTCGGAGGCAGCGGGCTATTCGTCCTTTAATTTATCGGCAGGAGAGTTGCGGTTTGTCCGGTACTTGCCCTACTTTCACTTGGTAAATTCTCGATAAGTCAAAAACAACGTACTTTTCTTTCTCTCTCAGGACTTGAGGTCCCTTGACAGGTACCAGGAAATCCCTCGCCCGACCCTGTTTAATAAGTTGTCTATCGAAGACGGTGTCGAATACTCCAGACTGCTGTCTTGTAGGCCCGCTGAGGTCGCTGGTTTGAACACTTAAACGTGTGAAATTAATTCTTTTCCATTCAGCTGGTCGAGACTTTCGCTGATCAGCCAACATTCCGAAAGCTCCCTCCTGTCCTTCTGACCAGAACCTTTGACAGCACAATGCCTACGTACTACACCTTACGAAAATTTTGAAATTTAATTTGGTCGGAGAGGATTTGCCGATCTCTGCAGAAAGAAAGCCCAGTGGCTACTCCACGCAACGTACTGAACAGTAAAACCAGGAAGTTTGAAAGGCAATTATTATTTACTGTGTGAAGCGAACCAAAAAGTTCGCTAACATTTTCTATTTCCTGAACCAAAACAACGGGCACCGTGTCATCCAATGTTTCACAAAGCAGGCATTTTGGCGAGTTCACCAGTTTTTATTTCAAATGATTTTCCCTAGTAGAAAGTACATGGTGGACGATTTCCAGCGAGTGTCATAAGAAAAAAGGGCGTCTAAACGATGGTTTGGTGCGTTACGGTACAGAAATTTGGCCAAAGTTGAGCTATAACTCCTCGTAAGGGGACCTATTTAATAGAATATGAGTCCGCAGGTAAATGAGGGTACAGGCCAACTTGTGGAACTTTTCCGATAGGTTTTTTATGGTTGCTAAATTTAATTCAGTTCTAGATAAGGGTTATTTTTATTTAACTAAATACTGTCAAACTATTTTTATGATATTTACTAAAATTGTTATATATTTTTAGTATATTTTTAGATTGACTACGTAGGACAACTATTTCATTGTCTGTATTAAATATCTTAGAATTCGTCATTTTTCTGGCACCACACTAGGTCTTACTACTTCTAGCATAGGTTTTAATCTTTGAACCATTATTTTGTTCATCATGTTTAACCCTCCCACTGCCCGGGGAAACTGGACTCTCTATTTTATTTAGCAGTTGTTTATGTCCTTGATACAAAGATGATTACCTCTTTTTCCATGAAAGTGCGCACCCTTATTACTTTGTTCTTATACTATAACCAGGGGGAGGTAACTATTCTATATGATCACAGTTTTCCTACCCACATAGCTAAGGGTATGGACTTGCCAGGTCTTTAGTTTTTGCTTTATATTAATTGGATATTGAGAATTGTCCTTTTCTACGCTTTAAATTCTATCTAGAAAGAAAACTAAACCCAGAATTATTATTTTATTTTAAGCTAATCTAATTTCACGTTAATCTTTTTTTGTGTGTGTGTGTTGTAATGCGTGTATGTGCAAGTGTAAAGTTCGTGTAAGCGTGTGTAACTCCGAAGAGAAAGGTGTGGGGTAGTTGGAGCGAACTCCGTGTGAGGGCCAAAAATGAAGGGCTAAGGACACGATGCCCCGTAGCTATTGCCTTCCTTTTTTTTTTTTTTTGGTGTTGTGCGGTGTTTAGGGGTGTGTATGTGAAGTTGCATATGTAGTAGCTGGATCGGTTCCACGACCGGCCGTCTCAGCTAAGGCCGAGAAAATCAATCTGGAAACTGTACAACAACAAAAAAAATCTTGACAAAGCCAAAACTGATAGAAATACGGGCCAGATTTTCTTGTGTTTTCCACAGTTAATTTACACGATGAAACTTATTTAGATATTTATTTGGCAACGGTTGTATTAGAGTTTCTGCTGTGCATTTGATGAACAAAACTTTAACCATTTTGGAAATATATATATTTCTCTTGCTTAACTTTTGGAATGCGGTGTATTATTAAAAGCGCCCCTCTGACAGTAATCTCCGGGTACAGTTAGTGCTCGACGCAGTCTTCGTGCTCATCTGTCGCCGTTGCTGCTACAAAATAAAACTGCAGTGCAAAGAAGCGCTGCCGCCGTTTTTACTGACTTCGCACCGATTTGTCCAGTATCGAAGATCGTTTCATCTTCCCTACCATTTTCTCCTGGCCGCAGAAAGTCTACCAAAGAGATCTGACGACGCATGGTCCAGTCGCGTTTCTCGAAACGTTCCACGATTCCCGCCACGCCATGCGCTCAGCACAGCCGGAAGTAATGCTCCCTCAAGGTTCGTATCGAAAAAGGAAGCGAGTACTGACCACATGCAAGGGAAATTGTTTGACGGTTCCCACTGGACCGCCCTAGCCGAAGTATTTAGCATCTTTAAATGTCGCGTTAATTTTCCGAGTCATTGTCACGTTCCGCCCACGAAGCCTTCATCAAACACAGCTGCAGCCATCTTACTGGTGCCGCACCGTAAGGCTGCATCATTTTTCTTTTTAAAACCCCGGTTTACTAGACTGAGAACTACTCTGAGGAGAGAAGATGGTCACGGGACGGTGCTTCACCAATCAATTACAGGCGCGTTTTCTCCGCCCCTTCTTTGAACTTAGCTCGATTTCTAGCACTTCTGATCGCAGCCATATTGGCTGACCTTTGATAGTAGGCGACGGAAATCGCTACTCGGTAAACGACGCATCATCCTTCCGGTCCACCGGACTAGGTCCAGCAGCAGCAACAGAGGGGCTTTCAATTGTTAATTTTACGACAGGGGGACTATTTAAGATCATGTTTCCGTTGCTGTTAGCTGACGACCGGTTTGCGACAGCCCAGTGGTCCTTTATTTGACGCTAAACTAAGCGATGGGACGCTCCCGTTGAAATCAAAAAGCCGTTCGTCAGCCCCTACTTCCATGACTGGCCCCCGGGCCCCATCTGCTCAGCGCGCTCCCTAATTGTCGCCCATTGTGCTTGGCGGAAGAAGTCGCCTGGTATCCACTCTTGTAATGCAAAACTAAATAATGACGCCAGTGTTTCTTCCCTTTGGTAACCTTCTGCCGCACGGTGCGCTGTATCGATCCCGCCTTCTCCACCCCGGTGCATTCTAGAGCGCATGCGCCCCGGCCATTCCTTTCTAACTCGCCAACTCTGCAACGATTTGAAACGGATGTCAAGTGACACCGGACGCCGCGATGTGATTTGCCAGGTTGTAAATAATTTTTCAGGTAGAAACAAACAAAAAAACTGTCGGTGTACGAAACATTTCGCACCCCGAGACTTACAATAAGAAAAAAATAACAAGAACACGTAATGGACACACACACACACATCTGATTATTTAATAGTGCCGCGTGAGGGACCCTCCAGTCCGGATAGAAATAATTGAAAAGATGGAGATGGTGGATTTGAAAAAAAAAGAAAAACAAAACTAATTTAATTTCTTCTCAGCATCTAAACTGCGCAGATTCGTAAATAGATAGATATGCTCATCGGTAAAGTAAGTGATGTGTTTTTAACGAGGTAAATTTTTAGTCTGCAACTCAACAAATTAATATAACAGTTTACAGATCTAATCGTTTATCTTTTGCCAGCATGCATTTGCTAAAAACAGATTCTGCTTCTTGAGGAACTACCGTATAATCTGAAAGACATTTCTCACTAAAAAGCGATATGAAGAAAACATATTTGGGAAAGGACTGGAAGATTCGTTAACAACATTTATTTACTTTCCTAAGCGGCCCTTTGTAAGCTGTCATCAGGTGTAGAAGGCGACAACTGAAAAGAAGCGTAAAGCGCGTGACAGATGCGTTATCAATATTTCCCAGTGGAAATGTCGCTTAACACCTTAAAAACTTCATCGTGACATCTAAAGTCAGTACCGAGTAACCTTTCTTTGTGTGGACAATTTCTTTACACCTCGCCGTGCTGCTGATGCTCGGCGGATATCGTACGTGTGTCTGCCGTATTCCCTGCCATTGCTCGTGCCTGAGCCGATTCCTGCAGCGTTCTGCTTCACCACGCTACACTGGTCCCAGTGATGGTCTGTCGGATTCAAATCCGAGCTGATAGTGGAGCAAGCAGAGAACTTGGCAGCGCGGGCTTGGAGATAATTCACCACTGCAGCCCGCACAGTGAGGTCTGGAATTCATGGTCGTTCACAAATATTAGTGGCAAAAGGGTGATGAGGAACAGCAATAAATTTATGAATGTTTTCGTGGCACGTGTTGGAATTTTAAAATTCTAAGCACATCCGCGCGCCATGAAGGATCCACGCAGCAATGCTTCATTGATTGCTAACCTGTGCCAAGTGAAGATAGATTCTGGTTCCAGTGTGGACGCATTAGAAGACAAACAGGCTGCCTATATGGTCAATGTGCCCTCCTACATGTGCCGAATTCCCACCAAGTCTGACTCGCGGCTAGTATCTACGTAACTGACGGCCGTGGTAACCACAGTCTTTCCCTCCGAACTCCCTGAAGGTGGTTAGGGTTAGGGGTTGGCGAAGGAATTCTAGTGCATTTCACGAACAACTGTCCAGTCTTCTCTTGGAGTGGTTCCACGCGCACGTCGTCCGCCGCCGCGCTCTGTCAGTGCTGTAAACCTTGCATTTAACAGAAAGATGATCGATGACCTCCTCACTACGCCTCTGCAGGAAACAGCTGTAAACACGTCGCGCTCCGAACTTCTGTACTGCTCAGCGTAGTCACATTTTAAGCCAAGCTCAGGCGCATGCGCGATCGAAACATAGTCGAACACACGAGACCTATGTGAGAGTGCAAGCATCGCAGTCAAAGCCTAGTTCTGATTTTACCCAACCGCGAAAACTGTTTTATAGCTGCCAGTTTGTATTTTCGCTTAATACGATCGCGAAGCTCAAAGAAAACCAGCCACGTTTCTTTAAAAATGTTTGAAAGTTCGGGGACACGTCCACGCCCTTTTCATGACGTCACTTCCTCTTACGTTTTCAATAATAGGAAACCATTGTGAATATTAATCAGCCTGTTGTCAATATATTCCGCTAGTTCCTGGATAAACACCACGCGACTAAAGTACTTGATATTAAGAGAAAAAAAAAGGTAACTTTAGATTTGATGTTTTATCGTAAAATTCAAATCTGCAAAAATAAAAATAATAAATGCCTTAAATTTATTAAATCGGATTGGAAAAGTTAAATAAACAGAAGCGCGCACGTGTGTCGGTGTGTGAGGGGGCAGCACTCGATCTGCTGAATGTTTTACAATTTACTTTCTTATGAGAGGCAGGGAGCGTTTTCAGCTTAGACAAAGAACCTGAAGATCCCTTTTGCGTTGTGTTTACATGACATTAACCCTGACCCGCTGAGATGGACTCAAAGGTGACGCGTGCGCCAGTTGGGATGAAATCGAAGTCCCGGAAAAGCAGCTCGCGGCCTCAGAACAAATAGCGGATGATGAGAAACAGAGACTTTCTTTTTTTCCCCCGTATCTTTCTCTTTGTCTGCTGCAACATCTTTTGTTTTCAAAAACAGCCCCGAACAACTGAATGCGAGTTTTAGACATGTTTTCAGCCCTTTGTTGTTGAGACATTTCGGCCGCTCTGAGCAGTAATTTTAAATGTTTATGAGAGAGAGAGGGAGAGAGAGAGAGAGAGAGAGAGAGAGAGAGAGAGAGAGAGAGAGAGAGAGAGAGAGAGAGAGACGTAAGCCATGATCATATGTGAACAATAATATCTGAACAAAGGTTAAAAACAACAACAACCTCCTCGATTAACAATGGTCGTCCGCTGTAGATCGATCAGTCTCTGATGGCAGTGTGCTGCTGACATATCAGCTTTCAATAGCAGGTTAATTATCCCAATCTCTGTATTTCAGGTGTACAGGTAAATCCATCGAGGCCGTGCTGTGATTAACACAGATAAAGCGAAGTCTGCAGCTGTAACGTTGGAAATGAGATTGCTCTGCTCTGATACTAATTACAGGCGGACAAGCCACCTGTGACCAACCCCTCTTTATAATTTTGTCCCTTTCCTCTTCTCTCACACAAACACACACACACGCGCGCGCGCGCGCGCTTCCTCATCGGGTTGAGTTCTAAACTTGAACTTAAATGAGGACTTTTCCATCATCAGCTTACGCGCAGTCGGATCGATTTGGCCTGGCTGGTTCTGGGCGTCCAGCGTTTAATTCCTATGATTTACCAACTGATTTGCGAAAAGGTTCTTTTCAGAGGTTTCAAGACGATTTCTCTGTCATATGATCGGTAAGAGGGAAAGAAAAGTACTTGTCGAAACTAGCGAGAAGAATCTGGATCTCGGTTGTGTTAAAGTGGAAAATAACTGAAGACTGCTTTGTAAGTGGCTGTGAAAAATGTTTTCACCATTTACCCATATTTACCAAAGACCAGATCATTATCATAAAAATAAATGTCATAGAAAGAAATAAAACGCTGCACTGTACAACAAAGATCTTTGCGACTATAGCCGATGTGCCATTCTTTATTGCAAATTGTTGCAGCATAGTGCTCTGGCATATTCTCAGTAACATGTCTGGTGTACAGCCATGGATAAACTTTAGCAAAATCTGTCTCCAGATATGCCTACATAGCTCGACACTGTACCCGCACTTCCTTGACCCACACATCTTGCTTTATAAGATCTTTTCGAAATGTATTTGCATGATCGATTTCAGATTGTTCCTTTTTACAATTTCGGTAAATTTTCTATTAAGTAAATATGAGAAAAAATGCAAAGCGGTATGCATTTCAATTCGTTAATACTGCATTATTATGCAAATTAAGCAAGTTTAATTTGATTTTACCAAGCAAAATTAGACAATTCTAGGCTATTCAAAACCTTTTGTCCATAGCTGTAGTTTGAGTAAAACGTTTTTCTACTATTTCTGGTGACGTCCACAATATTGCTTTATTGATGATAGCCTCGTCTTCCACTAGGGTGCTCAGGTGATCCCAAATATTCTCAGTAAAATTTAGATCAGTGCTCATTGGAAGGATATTCCATTGGTGTTAAGACAGTTCTGTCTTCTTTAGCCGCTGCACAAAGCTTTGGATCATTGTCCTCTTCATCGGTATAACTGTTTCCAATCACTCTAAGTCAACTGTAGCCAGCATGGTGCACAAGAATGACGTGATCCATTATACCGTTTATTATATTTAGATTTCCGAGCTTATAATAATATATGCAGTCCTAGACATTTAACTTTTCTTCTCTATGCTTTAAAGTAAAAAAAAATAAATTTAGCTTTAGTTTTTCTCCTGGCCTCCGCCGACTCCCCACCGCTCCTTTGCCAAATTTGGACACGTCAGTGAAGAAGACAGTTCTTATACTATTATGCTTCATGGACCAATTCAGTCCTGCTGCTCCATCAGGAGGCTTTAGGAGAGCTTTCCAGATATCCAGCCAACTGGAATTTCTTAAATGCCAGTAGATGATCCTCAACCTGAAATCTTTCTTTTCATTTGGTCGATGAATCCATCCAACTGCTTATTTCATGTAAAATCTGAGTAAACAAACAAAATATCAGTTTTCATAATTTCCATATTTCATAACAATTCAAGGAAAATAAACTCTGCTGAATTCTCTGTAAAGTCAAGTTCGAACTGATCAGGGTTAATTGAATTCCATGATTTCACACATCACAAGTTTTTCGTTTATGCTTTAAATTTTATCCCAATCTAATCATTTTAAAATTGAAAATTATTTTAAATTTCGTATTATTCTTTTTCTTAAAAGTGGTCAAATAACTTTAACTAGCACTATATATATATAGTCTTAATTGTGGAATTACCAATAAATTAACTGATCAACCATAAAGAATATTTTGATGAAATAATTTCCGGCGGCCATAATGGTGGTATGACCGATTGTCCATCACATATTGTCACAAATGAATAAATTTTTCGAAATCTATACCGATATAAAAATATTTATTTTCAAACTTTTGTTACGATAAAGTGTTCCTGTTTGTGTGGTTGCACCAAAAAGAAACCGCTTTAATGTTAGTGCCTATTCAGCGAATATACAAAGATGAAAAAGAATTTATCTTTTAAAAATATCATCTTCAGAAAAAATCGAGATTTAACTTTAAAAGAAAGATGCTGACGGTTCAGCATATTGAGATGTTTCTGCCATTCGTTCACAATAGGCTTGGTCACAATTATCAATTACGTCAACCTCTGTACCAGTATTTAAATATCTGTCATCGACGTCTGTGTTTTTTTACTCTCTGCTTTACCTGTCAGTCTAATGAAAATCTGGAACCGGTAGTGAAACGAGACACACTCAAAGAGTTCGTACAACGGGCACTGTTCAACACCCACAATTCTTGCATTAAAATCAGTAATAAATAAAAGAGAAGAAATTACTGAGCCGTTCGTCTGTCTGCTAAAATGTGCGACTTTTAAATTTTCTTAGCTATACTCTAGTGTTTAATTTAAGAAATGACAACGTCATTCGGTGCACCTTGGTGGGGCAATCGTACACCGCCCGTGCAAACTGAAGAGGAAGGGTTCTTGTATTCTGAATATCCCCACATTGCATAAATCGAGCGCTAACTTAATCATTTGACTTAAAATCAACAAGACAGGTAAGCAACCAATAGGTTTCGGATTCGAGACCAGCCTGCAACAGTATTAAAAGTAACAAGATCTACTGGTTACCAGGGAAAGTAGAAAATTTCTTGTAGGACTAAACCCTGATAACGGTGATCGAATATTATGTCTGTAACATTGGTCTAATAGCTGGCCATGTTATTAACAACAGACGGCGAGAAAAGTCTAAGCTCATCCTCTTATTTCTGTAAAGAGCTTTCACACGCACATGTTCACATGTCTGAAAATAAACAAAAGCTTTCAATTAGTAATTGTCAATTCAGTAAATCATTCGTACCGCTTTTATCTACCTATCAGAGGTGCCAGCCATCTTCGTTTTACATAAATGTAGAAGACCAGGAATTTTCCATACGCCCAGTATAATCGTTAGGGGTTTCTTAAAAAGAAATATTTCAACGATGACTTTACGTGATGCTAAACTGGACCCCAGTAAGACGTCTGCAAAGGGACTCTTATGTAATAATATGCTTCATTTGACAGCGTTTTGCTGTGTCTCTGTTTCTCTATATGGCGACGTTTGGCGCAGGCCTATAATTTCTTAGTATTAGACACACAATAGCAGGTGCTTGCTTTCCCATCAACCTCTAGATAACAACAAAACCCAAACCGGTGTTTAGGGGTGACCCGTCTTTCAACATCGCGTTCTGTGCTCTTTTTCAAACAGTTCCCTTTTTATTCTTTCTTCACCATTATGACTTTCTCTCTGTTTTCAAGATTCTCATTAGTTAGCGGTTTATTGCCTTTGTCCTTTCTACCATCCAGGCACGTCTAATTAGTAACGGATCAGGTGAATACAAAAGCTCGTTCTTTTTGTCGCACTTCTGGTAAGTAGAGTGACCTTGAAGTTTGTCATCAGGTGTCTGGGCTTCTCGAGTCGAGCAAGAATAAAAGTAGAGATAACTGTCTATTGTTTGATGAAAATAAACTATTTATAATTAAAAATTGAAGTTTTATTCTTAAAATATATCTCGAATAAGGATGTTGGTCTAGCGTAGTGTTTAGAGCCACCGGATTAGACCGTAGCTTGAACGTTTTCGTAACGGTAGGGGCTGGCTGCTCCCTTCTATATCTGAAACAGGTTTTCTTCCCTATCAGAATAAAAGACTTCGTTTGGCCGGGCAGCGAGACTTTTCCACCCAGGCAGCTTGATTACGTAGCAGCCTGCGTTGGGAGCAGGCCATCAGTCTTGTTCGTGTTTTTTCTGTAGTAGGAGGACGGGATCGGGCCGCAAGCAAATAATAAAAGAAGAAACGAATTCATTATTATCTGCAGTCACAAAATACTCATTTGTTGCAGATCAATAAGAAACAAAAAAACAAAACAAACGCCACACGCCTCTTCTAGCGGTGATTTCCGACCACGAGAGAGAGAGAGAGGAGAGAGAGATGGAGAGTGACGGAGAGAGAGATGGAGAGTGAGAGAGAGAGAGAGAGATGAGAGAGAGAGAGAGGAGAGAGAGAGAGAGAGAGGAGAGAGAGAGAGGAGAGAGAGAGAGAGGAGAGGAGAGAGAGAGAGAGAGAGAGAGAGAGCTTGAGAAACTCCACTATTGTTTTACGTTGGCCGTTGTCAAGGCGATACGTGACACCCATTATCGTTCACATCATGCTCTTATTTTCTTAAGTTTTTCACTGAGTCACAACTCTTCACCGCGGCCATTTTGATAAAACCAAAGTTTTAAGGTCACGCGGTCTGTCGCCGATTCTCGGAACTTCTCGCGCTTCTTATGATTCTACTGTTAATCCGGTTGTGTCGCCGACCGGATCAGTAGCGACCGATGGATGACCACTGAATGACAGACAGAAGATGGTTTTATTTTCTCTGATCTGTATTACATGTAACATTCAGCTACACGAACTCAACAACAAAGAACTGGGGAAAAACAGAAACAGTTCAACAGACGGAGTAGAAGAAGGAAACATACAAAAAAAAAAAAAACAATAATCGAAGCTATAAAAACATCCCTTCAAGTTGTCACCTAAAATTACATTGTTTCAATTTTTTAAAGCTGTATAACTATATTTATAATTTTTAAAATGCTACAATATATAAAGTTTTACAAGAAAACTTGCAAGTTTTATCACTAGCATAATAATAATAATAATAATAATAATAATAATAATAATAATAATAATAATAATAATAATAATAATAATAATAATAGTTCGGTTCCTATTTTCCCGGTTTATTTCTTCTCAGAGAGTCGTTTCGGCGATTTTACTGCTTTACTCGACTGGTGGGCGATCTAATGTGGCAGCCTCGTCTATCCCTGCCCCTCTCTACACAGCGGTCTCGCTACCGTCGTTCATTTGCAGTTTTAACGTAAAAGATAAATCTGCAGAATATCGGTTTTGTTTTGTGGTTTTTGTAAACAAATTCTTTCGTATTGGAAAACACAAACGGTTCAGTCCTCTGAACAACAGACGTGCTTTTACAGCAGCAGGGTTAGGGTTAACAAGCGTCTGTGATTCTGTCTCCCATCAGTCAGTCATTTGCCGAGGACTCGCTGCTGAACTCTGTTAGATATCTAAATGGGGGGGGGACGGAAAGAAATTCAAAAATAAAAAAAGAAGAGATTTTAAATTGATATATTTTTTCCTTTAAACTTTTAAGCGTCCAACGAAAAACTCACACTTTTAAAATCAAGAAAAGATATTAGCGTTTACAAGAATTTCCAGTCAGTTCTGCCGAAGCATTTCAGTATTTACCTGGCCGATGCGCATTCAAGAGCCGAGTTCCTTCCCTTCCTTCCTGCGCGAGGCGCACAGACCGTGAAGCACCGCCGCAGACAGCGAACCAATGGCCTCAGGGTTGCCCTCCTGATCCAAGAATAACAGGGACTTGGCCGCTGGGCGAGTCTGAGTTTCTTAGCTTTTGAAATTATTATTTTTTTTTTTTTAAAAAAAAAAAAATTATTGTCATTATTATTCACTGTCAGATCAAAGCGTGTACCTTCCTCGTGACGTGTGCAGGGGTCAAGTACGGTCATCCATGTCAAATCAGTCAGCCGACATCTTGCTCCGTCGACCTGGTCTGTCTATCGCTCGGCGCTTGAACCGCACTAATGAAAGACGGCACATCAGAAAGTTCATTAGCCGCAGACGACAGAACCAGAGCTAATTGTTCCTCTGCGTTTGTTTTTTTTTATTATTTTAAATCAAAATAATTGGTACTTTGAAAACGTAATCCGTGTTTATGTATATGATAAAACTAATTATTTCCATGAGCATTAATTGCCAACTGTTGTGGACACGGAACGTTTCTTTAACGCACCGGTCTCCAGTCCGCCATTTTTATGCGGTTCATTTATGACATGCGGCCTGGAAGATCCACTAAGACCGTTGATGTTGTTTTCCTGCGTGCGTACGCACAGCAGCCACTTCCGAGTCGAGCGTATTGCTAAATTCACAACGTACTGAAAAACAACAACAACTAACGTTGCCACAAAAGGGTTGTAAAATCGTAAAAAAAAATTTTTTTAAATGCCCGAGTCCATTTTAAAATCATCCACAATGAGCCCTGGACTACACCAGAAAAATTTCTAATAAAAGCAACAACAAATGGGTGAGCAGTAAATTGTCTTGAGAATGTTTTGGTTGTTCAACCAGTTCAGAATAATAGCCAATAATTGTTAAATAACTATTTGAATAATATTATTAATAATCAAAATATATATATGAGACTCCGAGCTACAAAGCAAGTCTCGAGTTAGTACAGATGATCATTAATCTGGTAATCCGAGGAAAATAATATTGAAATCCCACCGCATTAATTTTTAATTTACACACACCACATCTACCTTTCCAAAAAGCAAACAATATAAAGGACAAAGGACAATTTTAATATACATCACTATTATTTATTATTCCCTTTCGGGACTATTTATCAAATAATTAATGAAATACGGTAATATTAAGTGTATCCATTAATAAGAGACAAAAGACATTTTTTTTTAAAAAAAAGCGAGATGTCGTTCAGTGGGAATTTGAAAAATTAAGTTAATATTTTTATGTATTGACGACGGTAGGGATTGCGGTTTCCGTCCCCTTTAGCTTCTTGAGAAACTCAAAACCCGTGAATTCGCTGCTAGAAACAGTTTGGCGCAGGCCCCCGAAGTTAAAACATTAAAAGAAAAGAAAAGAGAAAGCGAAGTGCGCTCTGCTGCACCACGAGTCATCATGGCTGCTTTCGATGGAAGGCCGCTTGCATCGCTATTCTAGGAAACATTTTCCAGCTCGTCAACCAATGCTGACAATAACAAATGAACAGTCAGTCCGCTAATTCCTTAAACTGACCAGGCATTAAAGATCAAAGTGGGCTGCTGACACGAGATGAAGATGGAGGAATGGACGTGGAAGCGGATTACCTCCTCAGCAGAAATCCGTTAATTGTAAACACGTAATCCACCTGACTTTGATCAAGGCTGGCTGATTCCCGTGAAGGCGTGAATGGTGCCTCGGCGCTCCCAACATATTAAACCCACTTTTATCGTTCTATCTTTTCTTACCCGCTCAGCCACTTTCACGCTACATTTACCAAACGGGTACTCTTACTTTTTTTTCCTTCTTTTAACACACGCGAAGTAATTTGCGACAAATTATACATATTATACACTTAATCTGGAGACCTAGACTGGTAATATTTACACCTTTAGGATCTCGCGTGCACGCACTCATAAATGTCCTTTTCTGTGAAATAAAGCCATCTTCATATCCATCTCTCCGTTAAGTCTTCTTTAATGTGGGAATATACTTCAGCATAATCCTTTCCATCGCCATTAGCCGCGTCCACAGGTGACTCGATCCACCGACACTCAATCGCACCTGGGGAGCTGTCCGGGACCTTTCCAAAGCCCGGCTCTTGTCACACTAAAAGCCGACCACTGCTAACCGACCTTCGCCGAACACAGGGACGTACAAGAGTTCGGTTAACGGACGGAGCTCGTCTACCATTCCGTCGACTAGGAAACATCTTGCTCGAAGACTGTTGGACAAATAGTGAGACCGACCGACGGGTCAAAGACAACGAAAAACGACATCTTGGTTCCGCCCCCGACAACACCGTTCTATCGTAGTAGACGTTCCGTGATGATAACTTCCTTATTTGTTTACTTTGGGATAAAATCGTCGCGAACGCTACCTGCAATTTCCTTTCTTAGGCACCTAACCGAGCCAAAGGGGTCTGGTGGGGCCGCGGGCTGTTCGTTCTCTAGAGGCATTCCGAGGCGAAAGTGGGGTTAAGCAGCTTCTGGTGATGCGCCGAGAAGATGCACGGTTGAATTCGATTAGAATCAAGATCTATTTTTTAAAACCTTTAATTTAAAGATGCGAAAATGAAGAAAAGGCGACATAGATAAATGAATAAATAACTGTACAAATATATTAAATATAAACTGATTCTGGAGGTTGATAAATTCTAAAAGAACCCATTTTCATCAAAATGTGTAAAAGCCATAAACGGTTCGCGTTGCAATGAATATTTACGCTAATCATCCTCTATGACCGTCCATTTTATCCCTTAATTTATATCATTTTTTTGTTTTTCCCGTCTTTATGAAGTACGATCAGGATAATTCATATTGTGCAAATAAATAAGGTAGCGAAATATTAATTATAGACAGCCACCAAAAGAAAATGTAATAGTTATTAATTAAATGTGTCCCTAGATGCTGCTACTGAAGATTATATAACCCCAATAAATCGCCCATGACATTTTACTTAATACGTTTATTAATTAATTAAAATAAATGGGTCAGATTCCCCTCGGAGCCAGAATTATTGAAATGGGGAAACAGATGACAGAAGCTAAATGGAAAAATAATAATAAAGGTCATTTTCGTCCGCTTCATCAAACAAGATTTCTAGTGACAGTGTTGGAGATCAGTGATATCCGGATCTGGCACTAGAACCGAAAGGCGAAGATAATACATTAATAATCTTGTTTTATTTAAAGCTAGATGTTTATTATATTATGAAAGACACTTTTAACATTTGGAATTAGAAGGAAAATATCCACAAACAGGTCAAACAAAGTTCCTTTTGTACATTTTATCTCTCTGTCATAGATTTTACAACCTTTTGAAATACGCATGCCAGGAAAGCGATCAAAATCAAAAATATGAAGCAAAAGTGGTTGGTAAACGATTCTAATATACGCTATTAATAAACAGTTTTAATTTTAATAACGCAAAAGCTTTAATAAAGACTATTTAAATTGTAATTTGGACATACATTATGCTATATTTAAAATAAGAACATCAGAAATTTGCTGGCTTTACCGTCTTTAAAGAGTTATTCCCCTTTGATCAGTGGAACAAATATAATTGGGGTGGACGGATGATAACACAGGAGATCTAAACCCAACGGCACATCAAATCCAGTCAGGTACTTTTAAACCTCAAAGAGATTTCGTAAGAATGCAGTTTTCAGACGACTGTATTTTAAAGGCCCGAGGTCATCTTAGTGAGAAATATCATTTACGCGTATTAGGCCCCAGCGATCGATTGCCCATTACTAATACATGATAACAGTATATCTGCGTCCAAAAGAGACCATCAAGCTTAAAACTGAATACCGCACCTGTTATCTATATTTGATGAGTCCACATGGAAAACAAGGCTAAAGTGAATATTTAAAATTTTCGCGTAAAAAAATAAAAAAAAATGCGTCGTCATTAATTTGCTGAAAGCGCCAGTCGTCACGCTGCCGGCGCTTCTCGTGGGAATACGGCCCAGAGAATTATATTTACCTGGCGTTTTCGTTTCAAAACACACGTGTGATTAATGGAAAGTAAGGGGAGAAAACCACGATTATGGCCTCACTTTCAGACACAGAGTTTCGTTGGCCTCGTATTAATTTATAAATTATAAGATCCACATCTCTTATATATATAATATATTTTCTCTTTCTTCTCTTTAAAACGAAGCTGAGATGTAAAAAAAACAACAAACAAACAATTGTTTCGTTTGTTGTTTTATTGCCGTTTCAGAAAACAACATTTATCGGCTCTTGTGCTCGCTACGTTGACAGAACACCTAATATTACCTGTCTGTACCCTTTACTCGATAGATCTCCATATTAATTACCTCTCGTCAAAAGAAAACAGAAACTGCCCTATATTTTCTAAAGAACAAATTGTTTGCTTGAATAAAACATCTAAACACAAAAGTCACCTTCTCCGTCTGCTCTGGCAATTTCCGAAAGTCTAGGCCAGCCCTGACTGTCCATCATTCATCAGTTCACACCTGCAAAGTAGTTCTGGAATCTTCTTTCATCCGCTGATATCGTCTTAAACTTTCTCCTTTGAAACACAGCTTCTGCAGATTTAACTTAAAGATATTTTCTACAGTATCATTGTAGGCGCATTTAAAAAATATACCGTATAGTATTAAGCTTGACACTCGAAAGTCAGGATCTAAAGGAAGCTTTTCTTTGCCGACAGTTAAGGTAATTTCCCACAGCCCAAAGTTACAACTAAACCCCAGGACCCCTTCTTTTCATAATTGTAAACACTGATCTCCATCATCAAATCTACCGTGATTTTCGGCGGTCACCATTTAACTCTTAACCTGCCTGATTTTAATTAATCTTAAAAGTCTGGAATTCCAAAGAACTCGAAAAGTTTCCGTGATTTTACAAACTTTCTCCATTTGCTACATTTTCTGTTGTTTTATTTTTTAAATTTTTTAGTTCACTAAGTGCTGCCAATTATTGTTTTACGACTTAAGATCCGTCGCCGAAATATATTTTTTTCCTTACAGTTATTGGAATTCTAGCTTTTTGTTAACTATGTGCGAATGGCTCTTTTAACTGAAACGTTAATAATTATGCCTAAATAACCGATTAGAACTTTTCCAGAAGTTGTCAAGTTTGAATCCGACTTTACGCCCCATCTGATCTGACGCAAGAACATTAAAATGCAAAAAAATGATAGAGAAAGGAAAACAGTCGCTTTCTGTCGACATTTCTTCTAATTTTAATAAAATCTGAACATTAAAGAAGATAATTATCGTGATAAAGACAAAGAAAAATATTTGGCAAGATTTAAAATAATTTCCTGTCAGTGTGGGCCGTGTATACCCAATAGTGACATTGGCTGATATACACGCTCCTGCCCGTGTTAACGCCAGATCGCGATCCGTGCTACAAGCTGCTATGCTTTTTTAAACGTGTACTGATAAGCAAAGTCCATGAAGATGGTCATGCGAAACATTTCTTAGCTGTTAGGTTTGCTTGGCCAGAATTTGCACCTTTGTTCTCCACACAACCTTTAAACACGCTAAAAGATATTCTTTGTCAGGCAGCTTATTTGACATGGCCGCCACGTCAGTCCCG